>OX579649.1:12918749-13081336 GCA_951230895.1 Carpatolechia fugitivella | reverse complement strand
CTATAAGAATGTATAAGTTTCATAGAACAAATTTATCATAACCCTCCTTTTTGCTTCGCCGTAGTTGGGTAAAAATTGAAACCAATAGCCAAATGGAAAATATGGTCCAAGCACAAACGCTTGTGATTCGGGACTGAAACTGCAAAAACACACCTACTATTACGTGTTGCACTTACATTATTAAAAATAAGAAAGTAAATAAATCCTCGTAGACAGTGTCAATATTCGTAGCAGATGCGTAGCGCCTTAGAAAAGACATCAACGAGATCACTAATTCCGAAAAGTGTTTAGCCCAAAATATTTTGACTCGTAAAATTAGTTAGTTATTAGTAATTCGATATGTTAAGTGTGAATGTGATTAGTGTATCGTGTAGCTATCATCATTAGGGTAATAAAGTGTCGCGGCACCTCCGGTGGGTCGCGGTGAGGGCGAAATATGGCCGGTCTCACCTTGCGGGTCGACACCTTATTAGCATTTACAAATGTTTTGAGAAAAACCTGACCTTTTAGATTTAAGAGTGCCTAATATTTAGAGGTAAATTCATCTCAAGTCATGCGTGTTTTGTAGAAGAAAATTAAAAGATGTTGCCTAAGTATTTGCCTAGTTTTAATTGATTACACGTTATTAAAAATCTATAATAACGTTTCACGCATTTCATGCGTTTAGGGTTTTATAGTCTTATCTAATCAAAATGAGTATTATAATGAATTTGGGTATTATTTAATCGAGTTTCTTATAAAATTAGTAATGATATTTTAATTAATAAGACACGTTTTGTCTTGTGACATTTGTAGTTAAAAACAAACAGACAGACAAGAAAGCGAGTTAATAAAAACGTGTTCAAATACAACCGAATTGAGAACCTCCTCTTTTTGAAGTAATTTAAAAAAGGAAAACTTCGTCAGTCGTCATCGTTCTTGTATAACTTTTTTTTATACCTATACTTAGATCATTTTATTGTAAGTTCATAAAATCTAATAGTTTGGCCCATGAAAAATAAAAAAATAGAGGTCTCAGCCTACCTTAGGCGTGAGCGTGTCGTTTTCGACACAAATTTTCAAAAGCAAAAACTCAAATCAGCTCGTTGCCATTGGTGTGAAGATAATAATATGAAACGTTTTATTTTATAATGGAATAATTTTGGACAAAAATAGGTGCGAGTATTTTCCTCTTGAATTGCGATATCTGACTGTCATGCCACGTGGATAGTTGTGAATGATCCATGTTTGTTTGCGTCCGTCCCGTCACCCGAGCTGCTCACCCCACTCGTCCCGCTCGCCCCGCTCGCCCCAGGTGCGTGATTTGGAGCGCGGCCGACCGGCACAAATGCTGTGTGACTCGGCGCGGCCGGGACCGACCGAACCCGCATTGGATTAGGACCGGCTTGTCACATTGTTTTAAGGATCACTCGGCTTTGACTGATCCGAGATACCTTCTTCAATTCGACCTTCGGCATTATGATTTGAATTACAATTTCAGTGAAACGTTGATAAATCGACTAAATTATAAAATTAAATGCAGGAAGTATCAAAACTTAAACAGCAGCATAAATAACAGCTTATTTATAATGAGCAAAGTTGATAAACCTTCAAACACAAATTAGCTCTTTATCAGCGTGGCCTACGGGGTTACAGCTACAGGCGAAATAACCTAAAATTTTTCAGGAAAATAATAATATAACTTCGTTTAAGTTGCTTTTTTGCTGTGACTCATGAAAAATATATTTTGATAAAGAAAATACTGTAATGTAAATGTAACATCAATCACGTCTTCCTTTTTAAGAAAATAGGAATTTAATTTATTCTCGACTGTAATCTTTTACATTAAGCCTATTGCATATGATTCCAATTTAATTTAATGCGTGTGTAAGTGGCTTAATTATAATTCCTCATTAGTGTTTAATAGCCCCGAATTATTCACATGGCCCGCTAATTAGTGCGTCTTAGACAAACGCCCTCTATCATGATTAAACTGATTAAATTGATGGTTAAGTCATGATTAAATCAACAACACGCATAACTTGCTCGCTCTAAGGCTCCGTCGCTAAATTAATTGTATTAATTTATTAAATAATTTAATTTAATAGTTTACTATAAACGACACACACTTATACAATTTATTACAATCTTAATCTTTCAAAATTTAATAAGAAAGTAAGATTGAATTAGTTCAATTTAATTATAGTATTTCTTTAATAACTAGGATTTTATTTTAAAATAGATAGATGCTACTAAACCATAGGTACCTAACATTTATTTTAATTTTTATTGATAAGTACTATTTAAAATAATTTCTATTAGAATTTTGAGCTTTATCGGTGTTGTACTAATGTAACGGACACAAGAACGGGCAAGACAATTCCATTCACACTCTTTATCTGCACTCTTAAGTGTTACTGGACCAATCACCACCACACAATCAGACAGCCCATGAAAACAAACATTCCAACTCAATGTACAATAAATTCTACCCCGAGATTAGTTTTAAATTAACTTTGGAAATAAATGGCCGTTTAGATATCAGGAGAACTAAATAATGTTTGAGTTTCGATCGCATTGCCCGGCGACGATTTAATAGACAAGCCGATAAGCCGGAGGTGTTAAATAAATTAAATAATAAAATGCATAATGGCTGTGATAAATACAACCCGTTCTCAACCCGGCCTCAGATAAGTAAGCCCTTATAAAACGGTCCAAATTAATCCTGGCTGAAAGGAGCCTCGGCTCGCTGCGCCAGGGGAAGAAAAAAAAAAACTGACGTCATAATCAGCTTTTTGTCAAATGTCAAGCTACGTTCGCTTTTTAAATTTTTAAATAGCTCACCGAAATCCATATCTGTATATGGCAGTTGGTACAGCCAAGCACAGAAGTCAAATAAATAGAACTAAGTAAGTATACAAATACTTGAAATTAAAAAGTTATTATTTTTTGTATGAGTTGGCATACACACTAGACATGCAAATCTACGTTTAAGACACGTAAATTTAGCTTTTGTTGTCTTAGTTATATTGTTAGGACAATTGCTCCAACATGAACAAATTGTTCTTGGAAAAGAATTTCGACAACTTTGTGTATAACTGGGCAGTTATCTTGCGATTATAAAGCAAAAATACCCTATGGTTATTATTTTCCTTGGTCATATACGTTATCTCACGAATTTACCTCCCAATTACTGTCTTTACATCCGCTGGCTGCAATTAAACGTCTCAAGCAACTGTAAATACAAAACTTCTGGCGTCGTAATTTGAAAAACCCACTTATACTTACCAAGAATGTGAAAAAATACGACGTTTATAGCAATTAGTGCTCGTACAAGCCCGGCTGACAATTTAACTAAGTAATTAATCTCGCCGTAATGATGGGGTTGCTCGTCACACTCGCCGATTCGATGCCCATACAAAAAAACCTGCTAAAAGTATTAAATGCTTGTGCCACTTTAAAACTGATGACTCAGTGAGTTACCGATGGTATTTCAAAATCCATTTATTTTTTACTTTGACTTTAATGAATTGCCCAAATGAGCAGTTTTCAAGTTGCCTGTACCACTATTACGAGTGCCACTGTCTCTTTACTTGAAACGTCAAACGCAACCTCAAATGCGCGTTGCCTCGCTAAGCTGCTTAGCATACCTCACGCGACAAAGTTGAAGTTCAGTTTAAGTGATACAGAAATAAAGCTGTTATTTGCCCAGCACTGATTCGTGACTTTTGGCATCGCGATAAGGACGAGAAGAAGGTGACGACGTCGATGTGACGATTTTGTCTCGATAACATCAAAACTTTTTATTGTGACAATAAATAGATTACCATTGATATAAATAGGACCTGTTTGAGTTCTCATAATGCGACTCCCTTTCGCGGCTTTATGTCGCATTTGACAGGCGATGCGAGCTGTGAAATTGGGTTCGATTTAAAATATAAAGGCTCGTCTTAAGATTGTGATTAAAGTTTTTTTGGAGATTATTTACAGTTTGTTTAGTTGTACACTAATATTGGGACTGTCAAGCGATCGCTTGAAGATGAGAAATTTAATGCAATGCTAAGAACTTGATATATATTATGTTTTTACTCTAAGAACTACCTTTATCAAACGCCTTGCTTTGTATTTGTTTTTAATTGTGCAAATTTAGTTCTGAGTATTTATATCATTGCAGCCTTTATTTTTTAACAAATAAAATTATGTAACCTTTATAACTTTCATCCACTCATAACTTTTAGGTGGTGTATTAAATAGCAGTTTCCTAACCGTATATCCTCGAGTGGTTGAACAACAGTCATTTAATAATGAATGTAAATCTATAGTTTTCTAACAGCTCAGATATTACCTTACCACTTCCGTCGTCTCATTACATTACATAAAGCAGTAAGTTTACGTCATGTCCCGCGGATCCGCTCGCTCCGTGTGAAGGCACCGTGTAATAGCCTCTCAGCGGCCATTTGTACGGGAAAGTATCGCAAAATGCGAAATTTTTCATCCGATTTCACATGACAGGATATGCCCAAAAATATTGGCAATCGACATCGCTTTGACATCACGTGTTTATTCAATACATGATATGAGTTGGGTACCGTAAGAACATTCATTTAACGGTTGTATTGAGCTGATGGATACAGTGATCAATTAAGATTGATAGGATTATGCCGTAGGCTACAGTAGGTACGCCGTAGGCATAAATGGTTTTAAAAAGTTCACTTACAAACAAATAGGCGTATGGTGACGAGCTCGTCGATCAAATTCCACCTATAAGGGTATTGCATTTTCTGAATTTTGTTATTGTAAAATAAATAATTACTAATATTTGAATTAAAATTTTCACGCATATTCAAAATACTATTTAAATGTATTTGATCAATTAAAGCATTTGCGCCTGGCAACACCCATTGTCAGCCACTCTTTCTACGTCGCTCTCATTTTAATTGCTTTATCTACAGAGATGTGGCTATTAGCTTATTATATCCTGGTAATCCTACATCGGTGAGCATTCTCCGAACGTAATAGTTTCTAGAAATGCGAGGTGTTGTGTAAAGAGGCCATAATGGCAGATTTTCCAAGCAATTAGTGCCGCGGCAAAACAATTGATTGCCGTCTCCAACTGCCGGCAACAAAGTATTAATGAAGCGATCGTGATCGCTAATTAGTACAAGGAACTTATTGTTTGTTGGGAAACATATTAAACATGGTTTCATTGGAAAAATTACGATTCGTAACTGTGTGTAATTCATTCTCCAAAAATTGCATTTATTTTGTTATTTATGTATGTTTAAATAGCACAACAATAAGAAAAGAATAAAAATAAGAATTTAGCCGAGGACAAAAACAAGCTTTCATTAATAAAACTGTCATATTATGGCTATAGAAAATTATAATCATATTCCTTATTTTTTGTTTCTCTTACCTACCCGTGCTAAGCTGATTAATCAACACTGGCTAAATTGCTAAATGCAGAAGACGTAAATAAAATAAAAATAAAATCATATTCCTGGAAATATTAGACAATTAATGAAAAAAAATTTTTGAATGGAGTTGCGTGAGTGGTTGGTAGAAAAGTGTTTTTATAATTTAAACGATTTTTTACTGTAAATTTTGATCATTGCATAGCATTTGTTATTAAGTTATTTTTATTTTATATTTTGCTGAGACATTGTATTAGATTTTAAAGACATGTAATAATGACCTTGTTTATATCACACTGACATTTTAATTATTCAGTGAACTAATTTTATTTGCAATTTGTATAAGTTTTGCATGCCAGAATACTGGCGGATCATATGATTCGTTTTAAAACATAACTACCATCTATGTATAATACTATGAATCCGTGCAAATAAATGATGATTAATATTATTAATATACTTAATAGTAATATACCTAAGTAACATACGCGCATGTGGATTATGAAAATGTGTTAAACATAATTAAACAGGACGTATATAAGCTAATAACAAACAACAATTAAGCAAGCAAGCAAATATGAACAGCAAAAAGTGTTTGCAAAAGATTTGTAAATTTTAATAAGACAGGTTATGTTATGGTTTATCCAAATGGAAAGGTTTTTGGTTTTAACATTTTTAGGGGTCTGAGCCTCTGCTCCCCCGCTATATTACCACTTTGGTAGAAATAGCTATTAGGTCTCTTAAAAAAAAAAACTTTGACATTTTTATTCTGTGACCTAAGCCTGTAGCGGATAAAATAGTCGTACTCTACGAGGTACTGATGCTACAAATAAACTAAACGATAAGTTTGCTTCTTTATGTAGCTTCCCTTCACTTTGAGTAAGCTATAGTTACGCCCGCGCAGCGCTGCACCAATTAGCCGGATTGTTTAGACACTAAGCCGATTAACTACTTTACCCACCACTTTTACATTTCCTAGCAATTACAACGGTTTGCTGATCTTGGTAATCTTTAGCGGTGATTACCTCTAATACCGTTTAATTTATTTTAATTCAAATGTCTACGTTTTCGTTACCATTCTGTAAAAAAACATATCAATGCCACCTACCTTTTATTTAATTGCATGTTGCATTTATGAAATTCAGATAAGTCCCCCTTTTGCAGGATCTCATAATTATTTAGTATATCGTTATTATTTAAAACATATTCAATTTTTGCCGTGCGGCCCCCGGCGTTCGAATAGGACCAACCCGTCTTCCCATGGGTGTCGTAAGAAGCGACTAGGGGAAGAGCTACTGTGTGGTTCCTGGCATTCGAATAGGACCGACCCGTCTTCCCATGGGTGTCGTAAGAGGCGACTAAGGACAGAATTACCGCGTGGTTCCTGTCCTGGTATTAGAATTGGACTAACCCATATCTTCCTGTGGGTGTCGTAGAAAGCGACTAAGAGATTTGGGTTTAGTGAAAGACAGGCGACAGACTGGCAACCTATCACAAGAAACATGAAGATCGATTATGCAGAGTTGCTAAATGTGGTCTCAGTGTGTGCTCCTAGGAAGCCCACTAAAACTCTGCTCACTCCTCCGGGGATATGAGCGTCATGTTGAGTGTGTGTGTGTGTTAAACATAATAATAACAATAATAAAAACCACGATGATACAAATGGGAATTGCTAATTACTCATAGTACTTAATTGAAAACATAAATTACTGCAATTATGGGATTTGTTAAATGATTTCCTTATTGGAATAGTTAAAAAAAGCTGTCTATAAAATCTGTCAGTTATTTTCTAGGTTAATCTGTCATTGTTCCTTATATCTAGCTGTAATGACCGATGGAAGTGATAAATCGATGCAATATCTAGAACCAGGTAATTTTCCAGGCAATCTGTAGCGGCACTGACTAGTCTAGGCATTGATTTACAACAGAGTCTAGGTAATAGATTTCACATTTTTATCACTTATGTTGAGAGAGGCCCTTTAAGACATTCGTATAAATGCCATAATTTTTATATCACAACATTAACAAAACAGAAGCCACAAAATGGGCCAGTTCTAGTTGGCAGTCCACTGCTGGAAGTAGGCCTCCCCTCATCCAGCCACCACCTGGGACCTTCCTCAGATCATCAGTGCACCTGGCAAGGGGGCTTCCCACATTACGTTTCCCGAGACTCGGTAGAGAACTCGTCTGCTCCAACGCTCATCGGTTCCATCCATCGTTGCTTGCTCCCATGCAAATCTTGATCACTAGAAGCTCTACACATGGGCCCAGCCTTTGATTTTTTGTATTTGTATGACTTGGAAAATGGAGAGGAACTCATATTTTTTCAAAAAGACGCTACTCTGACATCATGCCCTGCGTGCCCTGGCAGCAAGATTTGATGGACGCCAAATAATTCGCCGTCCAAGTGGCCACATTCTGGGCTATAACATTATAAAATTCGACTTGCCATCGACTCGCTAAGAACAAGAAAGTAAAATGTGAGGACATAATTTGTTTATTTTAAGATGTTTTGAGCAAATAAATATTCATTCATTCATTCAAGAATGAAATGTATAAGAAATAGGTATCGTATGTAAACATTATCTGACGGAAAACTTACACATTTGCAGTATTAAAAAATCTTTCCAGTATCCAATGATCTGCTAGAGAACTATCAGTCAATTTGAGGTCATCATATCATATTTACAAATCACAAGCGTTTATCACCTTGCTGGCGAGCCGTATTGATTACATTGCTGTCCTCCGTCTATTGCCTATCACAATGGGCGAGGTCATAGCAACCGATCGCAATTGCCCGCGCCGCGCCATTCCATTACGTATGCAATCCGATCATACGCCCACTGTGCATTAGCTAATTGATATTTAGAATAGATCTTGTAATTAATTCTTGGAGTGTGAAGTTGATTTATCGATTTGGTTTTAGATAAAGAGTTAAACAAATTACTTATTTGATAGCTACATATTGAATTAGGAAATGGGACATTGTAAAGGTTTTCTTGATTGAATTTCTTTAGAGTTTGGACTGTGATTAATTGTTAATTTTTTAAGATTTTTGTGATCTTGTTGAAGTATTTGAATTGTGTCAAAATAATGTGAATTAAACATTCTATACCCAAAGATAGTGCATAGTGCAAGTAAGTTTGGTGAGAATATTGCTAAGACATGTTTGGACCAAAATAAAACTAGCTAGGTGTTCGTCTTGCATCTTATCTAAGTAATTAAGACGCACATAGTTCAAACAAGTTTAAAAAGTAATTAAAAATAGTTTTACAGAAGATTCGTAGTCAATACCATGCTACTACGCCGTAGAATATCAGCCAAGACTACCGATACTCTGCTTATATTTCTTTCGTATCGATATACTAGTATTTCATCATCATCATCATCAACAGCTCATATAGGTGCCCACCGAGGGGCTCGAGCCAAGTAAATATATCCGTCCAACTAAAATTCATATATTTAAGTTAGCTTCGTTTAGGTTCAGGTCCCTTACTACGCTACCATGATCTTATCTTACATCAGGATACTTTCTCAGTCACAAAACTAATTATTTAATATCCAAAGTTACATACAGCTTGATTTATCTCAAGTTCCCTGCGATTGCTCAACAGATCTCAAACATCAGATAATCTTTGCATGTCCATGTTAATTCAAACGAACTTTTACATTTTAATTTAATATGAGAAATGGAATATTCATGAGGAAGTATTAATAATTGTACTACTAATTACAATGCCCAAAGAGATTAAGTGAGCATTTAAAAATGTACACAAATCACGAGAAAAATCTACTTTCTCCATGAAGCTACATAGAGTACCTACCTATTGTATATTTTCTTTTATAAATGCAATATTATTTCTTGTTGTATGCGATGTTAAATAACATGTAACTAACTAACTAGCTAGAGTCAGGGGACTGTCAATTGTACCATACCCTATAGCCGTAGTGTAGTGTTACACTTAGTATGAATAATGTACTTACCAACTTTGTACTAATGGCTTAAATAAATAATTTTATTATTATATATTGTTATATGTTAAACTCTTGCGATTCTACACATTTTATTTATATCGCGATTAGACCTGCTAAATTATTTTAAAATCTAAAATGTTGTTGACGTGCGTCCAAAAGTAATATAGAGCGGGTTAACCTAAACCACCCTAAACCTTATGGTATATACTACAGTAAAGGTAATCCCTTAAAATATCTATGGCAAATCCCGCGTGAAGCAATGCTGATACAACGCAGAAACGGTGCATACAACATACATATAACATCACTGCAAACAGACAAGAGCAAGGTCACCACAAACAGTTTGAATTAAAAACACATTAGCGAGGCAGCACCTACACATATTACAATTCATACTAATGTTTCTTATTTGCATTCTGCCAAGGGTCAAATCAGAGATCACACGACCACTTATCGTTGGGCAAAAAAAGCAATCACTGCTAATGTAAATGTTTATTTCCTTTAACATAAAACGTATTATTACAGACAAGAATTATATTACAGCTCGTTGTCTGACCCATCTTTAATGTTTAATTTGCAACCCATTGTTTGCTTAATAATGAGAATATTCAATGTATTTGTGTTGCTGTACTTATGCTATGTTCACATGCTAGCTTCGTGGTGTCAGTCAAGTTATTCGAATTATATTACTTCAGCAAACAAAACAAGAATATATCGCCAAACATCAATGATTTTACTAATATAGAAAAGTATACTGGAATGATTAGAAAAGAAATCCTGACAATGAAAGTTGTCCTCAATTAATTATATCTAAAAAGGGAAAACTAAAACGAAACAACGAAAAAGGGAAGAAAGAAAGGCCGAAAGTGTGAAGTATATTTTAATGAATTTATTTAGGTAATGCAATGTTTTTTGTTTCTAATTCAGGCTTTCATGACGTTCTATGCACTTCGTCGTCATCCATGTTCAGCTTTTAATTAATCGTCGCAGTATTTGTACAACACACCATGCATTGACTTTATTGTAAAAATGTATCAAATCAAATCAAATCAACGGCCCGTTACAGTCCACTGCTGGACTATGAGCCTCCTCCACTTAAGTGGAGGGTTTGGCCATAATCTCCACGCTTGGCAGGCGGGTTGGAGATCGCAGATTAAAAGGTTACTGTATCAGAGAGCACTGATGCCCGTTCCCTGTTCAATGTGTAGTCCCTAAGTCGCCTCTTACGACACCCACGGGAAGAGTAGGGGTTGGTGACAAATGTATTCTACTCTGCCGTCACCACACGGCAAAAATATATACGTGTCCGATATTACCTAGATGCGTGCGTATCTATGTAAGTACTTATGTTAAATTGTTAAGCGCATCACATGCGTAGCGGTCGTTAATCACGGGCGTAAGTGCGCGTATTCTGCAATGCGATCGCGGCACGGTTTCTACTAATTGATTCACTAAAAGATTATTAACCGCCAATCTAGTTTTGTAATAAACCTACATAACAGGCATTATAATATTTGATTTATTATCACTTACTTGAATTAATGATCTTACTTGAATTAATGTGCAATAAGCACAGGAAACAACAAAATATAATAAAAAAGCGATATGGAGGCAAACTAACTACCGCTGCAATTACTTGGTAGTTATTATGTCAATGAAACTGATTCAGCATAAAGCTTACCCAAGAATGTTATATGCAAGGTGGTTGATGCTTCTATCTTGTAAGATATTATCTCTATGTCTGGAAAATGGTTTATAATTTCTTTGATATGCACACTCTGCTCAGATTACACATTTAAGAGCAGAGGTATGATGCCTTCCTGTGAGATGAAATCATTATACGCATGCAACAAGGTGACATGTCCAGTTATGCTCACTTTTATTTATAATTTTGAAATTCAAGATTGCAATCTTTTAGATCACTTTGCCCTTTGCGCTGTTATGCGCTTGCAAAGTTACGTTTATTATGTTTGCGCGTTTTCTTACATTGTTTTAGTGGTTATGGTTTATTGTTAACATTTTCCCATTAGGTCACCGCTTGCTTATACCAAACACATCAATAAAGTTAAAGCAAGCATGACTGCAGCAAGTCGGCGGGTGTCGCTCGCCGCAGGAGGCCTGGAGCCCAGGACCTGCCGATTTTTTCCACGGCTTTTTAGTGTGTAATATTGAGTGTAATTATGAGCGCTGGCCCATTAGGGCACGCCACCGTTAATTTATTATAATAAGGTCCAACTGCCGAACGCAGTCGACCGTGAAAATTATTATCATTAGTGGACAATAACGTACTGCACCTACTTACTTCTTACGTAGTAAAAGGCTTTACTGTTCTTATGGAATCAAAAAGTAATGTTTATTGAATGTTTCCTTACCTATTCCTTTAGAGTTTATAGCATGTACAAAAAAATAGCATGCAATGTAATAATTATAACAATGAAACCAAGGTTTGTGGGTCGGTTGTCAACCTTACAACCCTTGCCTATTTCTACACCGTATGTTCTTAAAGAAAAAAATAGCAATAACACCGCACTATCAAAATAATTAGATACAACTTTTTTCCATATTTCGATTAGACCTGAATCCATTAGGGAAAGTCGTTCAATTCCGCGGTTTTAGCCTATACCTATACATGCCTATTCTTTAAACGAATTTCGAATTTAAGTTAACTTTCCTTTGAGTGAAATGAGGATATAATATGTCAGTAGGTACATAAAGCACAACCTTTCTGTGTCTGTGTTTGTATACCTTAAGGATCTTAAAAAGGTTTTTCTTTTTCAAAGCTTTTTGTACCGAGTGGCTACGAGAGACTGGACACGGGTGGCAAACCGCAAACTGGTGCACTCGACTGCACTGATTCCCTACCAACGCGCGTTTAAGCCCTACACTTACTGGCAACCACGTCGGGTTTGACACCATTTTATCGATAAAGCCACTCCGATCGATAAAATATTGATAATTAAAGCCTCAGAATTTAAGTGCTACTTTTGAACGGTGCATGTCAGATTTGTCGCTGAAAATGGCTTTTCAAAAAAATTATTCTTTCCAATTTTTTTATATAATCAAATAACAACGCCTTATTCAAGCACCACATTGCGCGTAGTGCTTTAGTGGAATATTTTCAGATAGGCCATTAATCGGCTGAAATGACAAGTATTCGTTAATGAATTGCTTTCGTTAGGTGAGGCGTTTCCCGTTCCGCAGTGTGCACTCCGGCGCAATGATTTAAGGATCGTTTACGCGTATCGATTGCTTAACCGTTACATAAAGCTGTGCGTAAGTCGCTCAACTGCGGTTTGCTTAGGCGATGGCCAGATGATAATGCGGTTTAATTAAATCCAATGATACGGGTATACCTATCTACCCAATAACAATTCTTGTGACAAAGTTCATAATACTATTCTTATATCAGAGCACATTTACCTATACTTAGTATTTAGACCATTACCAAATAACTTTTCCCAATATCCCACGTCGAAAAAATAGTAATAGTTAACAGAGGTTATTTTGTCATTTTCTCTCTCATGTCTGTTAAAAAAAAGTTGTTGTAAATTATAATCTAAACGTTATATTTAAATATGCGCTGCTCATGAGCATGAAATAATTTAAGGTTGAATTAATTTAAGATAAGGTAATGTGTAATTCAAAATAGCAGTAATAGTTCTAAAAATTACAAAGGCAATATCACTCGTTCTTTGCAAACATTTTGAAGCTTTTTTGTATGTCGTGTGACTTAAGTCGTAAGGAGTCGGTAAAGTAAGTGTAGTGCAGTTGTCGAAGGAAGTGCTCGCGACCGCAGAAGCCCCGCGGGTCGACCACGGCCTACGGCTTCCAGGCTCGAGGCTATTATAAAGATTTGAATTACTAGTACCATACGTTCCTAAATTTAGAGCTGTTTATTTTATAGTACGCTGGATATATTGCACGCATTGTGCGATGCAGATTTTGTTTACGTACTACGACGCAATTCCAGTAGTAAGTGGTAAAAATAGGTAATAAATAAAATCAATGTTATTTTCTACAGTAAACGATCCACGTCAGGCTAAATTAATTTTGATAAAAATAGCAGGAAAATAAGTCAGTTGGAAACTAAAATACTTTGTATTGTATTGTTTTGTTTATTTATATATTTTTTTGGGATAATTTGTATAATTTAAACAAACAAACACAAGTTGCAGGTTGTTTCTACGAGTGTTTGCTCAAGATTTCCCTTATCCTTGGTCTACAGGTGCAAAAGATGATTCAGATGACGTATCAAGTAAGAGCTGCGGGGGCGACGCGTCGAGCCTGGCGAAGAAGCAGCGGAAAGCGCGGACAGCGTTCACCGACCACCAGCTGCAGACGCTGGAGAAGTCCTTCGAGAGGCAGAAGTACCTCAGCGTGCAAGACCGTATGGAGCTGGCCGCCAAGCTCGGACTCACTGACACGCAAGTCAAGACCTGGTATCAGAATCGACGGTAAGTGTCCACGCAACAACACCAATACCTACCTTAGAATAATAATTTAATAAATGTCATCATTTTCGTCGCGTACGTTTTGGAAGCTTATAAGGAAAATATTTATTTACAGGGTAAATATTATCTTAATACATCTCTCTAACTTTCCTGACATACTATAACTACATTTCATCAACTGACTTGAAATATTATTTAGGTAAATTTATGTCTATACGTAGCCTTAATTAGAAGAATAAAACGATTCCGTCCTCCGATTTGTTTACAATTTCCAAGCAGATGTGCAAAAACCATATTCTTCTTTTTGCTACAAGTTTCAAACTCATTAAATGTGAAGCAGTAACTGTAATATATTCGTAGTACCCATATCATAATCGTTTCGTAGTGTTTAGTTCAATCGCAAAGTGGGATTTAGATAACAAAGAAGCTTCTGAATATTATAGATCCAAGATCATAACAAGGTTATATATATCTAAAACATTTTTCTCGCAGATCGAGGTAACTATTTTACAGAAACCAGGTAACCAATTAGCATAAAAATCAATAAAACTGTGTCGCTTTTGCCTTACACCAGATGAGCTATTAGATCGGGCGCCGCGCCGTGAGAGTCGGCGGCACAAAGCCAGACGAATTGCTGAGTCAGTGCCACCGCCACGGCTACTGTCCGAAACTGACGATAATAATCTAACCGATTGATCGGAGCTTCCTCACTAGACAATGGGCTAATAGTACAAGGAAATGTCCAATGAGAAGTCCAGTTTAGCTTTTTAAGGATAGATAATGATTATCATAACCCTTCAACGGCTTTCAAGACAACCGCAATCTTAGTTTTCTTCATTCACCTGTAGAATTTTAGCTATACAAAGGGCTTTAATCAGTGATACGGTGTCATTTCTCATACATATTACGTCTAGTACGGGGTAAGAAATAACTTGAGTCCCGGAGAAGGTATTAAGGGAAAATTCATCTGCCAGTGACGAGAGAAGTGGCTAATTTTCGCGATATGACTTCATACGAGTATTATAGATATTTGTCGGTCTAAAAAGTAGCACGCCACCTGTATCTTCTTAATGACTTTAGCCCATATTTCATGACTTTTATGATCCATTCTGTCTGACTATTACTCCATACTTAAATTGTGCCCACTTATTATTTATAAAATACGAGTAAATATTAAAGCAGTACCGCCGGCGCCTGTACCGGCGGCCATTTCAAAAACAAACGATAATTAGACCTTTGCACCGCCGCCGCCGCCACAAAAACTGCTACCTAAAAACAAACTACATAAATTTTCTATTGATGTAATAGCCTTTTTAATCAACCGCTACAATATGTGTTATAAATGGGTAACAGTTTCAATTGATGGAATTTCAGTTACATACGCTAACTACGTAAATTACTTTTGCGATTAAAAAGCACACGCGGTTTCAAAATGATAGGTACAAATGATTCATCAAAATATTTGGAACTTTTATTCGAGTAGTATAGAGCTGAAATGCCAGCAGTTTTTACGTGATGTATTTAATACTATTTTTTAAGCTGTAGGGCTGTAGCTGAACTTTATGATATCTAAAGCTCATGAAAAATACAAGTTTAAAAATCATGAAATGTCAATTGGTGCAGGCCGGCGGCGCAGGCGCCGCTCACGGCGGTCGCCCCGCCTGCGTCTGGAGATTCAATTCCGCGCTTTTTGCTCCGGTTTTTGTTGGTTTTCTATAATTTTGGTAAACTAATGTTTGGCCTTCGATTTTTCGGTTCGTGAAAGGGTGTGAAATCGGAGTTAATTGAAGGATGTAATAGCTTTGGTGTGCGGTCACTTTCTTCTGTTTTTGTGACCATAGCCGCCGTCAATAAGACCCTAAATAATTTCTCTATGGGACCAACCATCGACCGCATTATACGCTTTGTGCCTCGTAATTGTCACTTTTACCATAGCTTTTACAAAATACTAGACTAATACATTTAAACTTTAAATATAATTGTGCCGGTGCAATTTGACTTAATTACAGACACGCCGTTTGCCTTTTGGTCATTAAAGAATAAAAGTAATTGTATACTAAAAATATTACGTACTTAATTAGTGATTGTTCTTTACAAACAATTTAAACATATCTACCATTTGCATCTCATTATACTCATAGCTAATAGTTAGTTATACGTATTTTAAACTTTAGACAATAATTTCAAAAATAAAACAATGATTACATATTCATATCATTCCATATCTACGCTTTTTCATTTTCACTTAAATAAATACAAAAGATTACTACAATTTTATAGACGTTAAGTACGCGTTAATATATGGACGTAATTCAGCAATATCATAAAAAAATCTGAGTTTCAAAAGCATAATAAAAGCAGATTAACATTACCGAAACTGTTCCCGAAAAAAATATTCTTAGGTTAGGTTCATAGGTAGCATTAAAAATTGAGAAAATGTACACGTCAATTTATTTTTCTTAAATACTATAGAGTTATATTTCAAATCTCCTAACCTAACCTAATTATGGTGTGGTAATATAAAAGTGACCTAGCACATGAAGATGGCCAGATCAATATGAATGAAGTGTTTTTTTTCTTTTTATTTGCAAAAATCTGACGTCGATCTAATAAGTCCAGTCAAGAAAACATGTTACACATTTTTTCCTCTAGATAAAAATAGCCAAGTTCAAAAAACAGAGATTTCAGATTATTTTCTCATACGAGTATATCACACAGTTTTCAATCAGAAACCCATTTAATGACAAAGTGTTGCAATCAGCCGAAAAGGCCTGGTTTGCACATTGATTCTCACACTGAGTGCGATTTATTTCCACAATATTTTTTTTTCCCCTAATTGAACAAATCACTATTTCTACCAAAGTGGTAATCCCCGCTAGGGTGCGGACTTCAAGTGCGAGTGGTTCTTGCACTAATCAAAGTGCAAACCCAGCCTCATGACTTAAAGTCGGCCTCTTTCCGAGTCGATCTTGCGTTATCCCAAAAGATGGCAACGTGTGAACCAGTCGACCGTCGTCCGCTGCGGCTGCAGCGCTGCACTCTGCAAGTCACGCCCGCGCCGGCGCCTCCGCGCAGCCACTCATTACACCGCTAAATCCAACACTATTATTTATGATAGTCCCATTAATTGTCTCACTGCTGAAGAAGCGTAGCGCAGGAGTTGAAAAAAAAACTCGACAAGAAAGTTTGTGTTTGATCTAGAGAAGATGTAGAAGGAAGTTCTACCAAATTATTAACAAAAAAACTGAATCCAGATAATACTAGCTGTATCTGGTATTTTGGCAAATAAATCTGAAGTTCGATGAAGTTACAACTTCATTGTTACTTCATCATGTGTGATATCACAACGGTGATAAAATATCAGATATAAAGCTGGGGACAGAAAATTATGTATTTATTTATATGTAAAAAAATAAATGGAAGCTTCAAAATTCGATAGGTAAAACAGAGTGTAAAATAAAAGGAATTCATATGTTTTTGTTTCTCTTGCTCTACATACCAGTCAGTCAGGCTTTTCCCAGATTAAACGCTGATAAACTCTCAGCTCCTCTTTTATGACTTTAAGAGCACGGTTCCATTTAAAGTTTCTGTTGAATCACACTTGGATCCTCACAACCGCTAATTTGGTTAAAGGCCTCGTCTTTTAATAGCTTGTCGGCGCTTACAGAACGTTTTGACGATTGATGTTCTTGGAATGGATAAAGTGGTTTGGTTTGCTAAAGTCATATTTATGTTGGTAAAAACGTGTATTTATTACCTATTATTACCTCTAGGAGTAAAGTTGAATAAGATTTTTAAATCGAAAATCGTTAATGCTATGTATTGTTGCGGAGTTTTAGTATTTCGTTCTGGTTTCTTAGTCTTTCTTCTTATCTTTCTTAATTTGAAAATAGTGCGAGACAATTTATTATCTCAAGAGTATTTTGACGGCCCCGTAGCCATAACTCCTTCTGTAGCCTTAACTTCGTGTGATGAGCACATGTGTTTGGCTTGTGTCTGGATGTTGTTATGTATTTATCTAGTAATGTATATCAACTGTCTGATACCCTTGTATATACAAGCTTTCCTTAGTTTGGGATCAAATAGCCGTGTGTGATAATATGTCTCTACAAATTTATTTATTTGCTAGAATCAATATACATAATTTGAAAAATTTACTAGCTGGAACAAACAAAATATGTTTTCGATGTATCCCATTGATTATGTAAGTATAGTTCAAGTAGCAGACCGTCGTCCTCGTCGCAGAATTATTTCTGGAAACGTAAACACAATCGGTTACGTTTGCGTTAATCCAGTCTGTGCGGTTAAGAGGTATGGTCGCGGGTGAAGTCGTATCATTTGTATAAATGCTGCAACCGACTCTACAGCGCACTGGACCGGGCGTCTATGGGGGGTGTCTGTACACACTGAGGGAAACTTCGGACTGTAGGAAAAAGCTTAGGAAAAAAAGCTATAGTAGGACCAAGCGGTAATACCATGGGAAACATTAATGATTAAAATGGGTTGTGAGAAACTTTGCCTTTAAAACAAATTAAACAGGTCTCACAGCTGTAATGTCTGAACATAAAAATATGTTGAGACTTTACACGTAAAATATACTACTATAGAAAACTGATTATTCAGTTTTATCTGTTCTGGCTGCTGTCATGGTCTAATTAACTGTGTTAACTAAATAATTTATAATCACAAACAAAAAAATACTTTAAAATTATAAACATGTGTAATCGTCACTGAAGTACCTTCACGGCTGGTCCAAGGCCTTCCATAGTTCCATCCGAAGGATCTCCACATATAATAATAATTGCACAAAAATAACTTCAATGTTACCTACGTTCAGATGAAACTGATTATCGTTTGTTCTAGAAGTTCACTAAAATAAAAAATAAAATATATTGACTTTTCATACACACGATCATCTGATAGAGTATGTGGTATATATACTTATATCTATTTTAACCTTCGATCACAGAATTCTGTGATCGAAGATTTTAATAGGTTTTTATTAACTCGCTTTGTTTTTTTTTTCCTGTTTGTTTGCTTGTTTGTGGGTTTATTTGTTCGGTCCGAATCTTGCAACTCATTTTTGGAGCACATGCTGTGATTCGATTGTGCTGAAATTTGGTACACTTATGTAACCTCGATGACAATGCAATATTATGATATCATGGAGCTGGTCTGATGATGGAGCCGGAAGGTGGTCATAAGAACTCCTAAAACAACAACGTCGTGTTTGGGCTCGTTGGATTTGTCTTGACAAGATCTTTAGTCATACGTGATGTCCAGGGTCTCATGATGGAGCCGGAAGTTGGGCCATAGGAACTCCTCAAAAACTCAACATAACCTCGTCGTATTTGGGCTCGTTGAATTTGTATTGACTAGATCTTTAGTCACACGTGATGTCCAGGGTCTCATGATGGAGCCAGAAGGTGGCCATAGGAAATCCTAAAATACACAACACAACGTCGTCGTGTTTGGGCTCGTTGAATTTATCTTGACGAGATCTTTAGTCATAAGTAATGTCCAGGATCTCATGATGGAGTCGGAAGGTGGTTACAGGAATTCCTCAGATACTCAACATAACCTAGTCGTGTTTGGACTCGTTGGATTTGTATTGACTAGATCTTTAGTCACACGTTATTTCCAGGGTCTCATGATAGTTTTATTCTCATTTAAATTTGTATGCCTTACAGGCGAGACATGTTAGTGCATATGTAATAATGTAACACCTAATGGAACCATGTTTTAGACAAATAAATAATTTCATTTTCATTTTTTTTTTCATGGAGCTGGAAGGTGGCCATAGAAACTCCTAAAATATACAACATAATCTCGTCCTGCTTAGGCTCGTTAGATTTGTCTTGACTAGATCTTTAGTCGTATGTGATGTCCAGGATCTCATAATGGAACCAGAAGGTGGCCATAGGAATTCCTCAACGTTGCAACATAACCTCGTCGTGTTTGGGTTCGTTGGATTTGTCTTGACAAGATCACTTTAGTCATATCAACCGTGATGTCCAGAGTATCATGATGGAGCCGAAAGGTGGCCATAGAAACTCCTCAAATACTCATGATGGAGCCGGAAGGTAATCTCAACGTAACAACATAATCTCGTCATGCTTGGGCTTTTTAGTCTTAGGAATTTAGTCCTACGTGATGTTCAGAGTATCTTGCAAATTTAGAATACGCTGGACTAAAAAGCACAAAATAATTATAAAGTAAAAAATATTTTTAACATAACACGTTTTAACGCAGTAAAAAGTATAAAATATTTTTATTGAGATTTTTATTTAAAACGATAAACGTGGGGTGCATGCATGGAGTAGATTTTGAAGCATAAATACGTCCATAACCGTGTTTGTCAAAAAACTATAGATTAGAATTTAGCCCCTTTATAAAAAATTCATAGACATCTTCTAGGCGAGCGTGGTCCATCTTTCACCTTATAATCAATTTCCATCAGCTAGAATAATGGTCAAACGCAAGTCTTTCCAATAATAAAAAAACACAACAATTGAATTGCACAGCAAATAATATACTAATAATAACTATTTGTAATTTTTTAAGACATTACACGTGTTATATTCAAAAATATTTTTTACTTTATAATTATTTTACTTACAATATACATAATTTGCCATTTGTGTTTTAAAAAGTTAAGAAAGTAAACTTGCTGCAGGTAAAATGAAATATCAGAATGCAATACGTGTACGCACACATCCCTAATGACATAATACGCGGGTTCCGTAGCTACCAAGAACCAGACATAATCGGTTAGAGCGAACCGCCAAATTACACCTCAGAGACACGGGAATCGAACCAAGGACGCTCCGGTCGCCTGCCAGGCTTATCATTTAACCACTAATCATTATACTGCAAATGCCATTTCAGTTTGGGCCGGGTTTTAATAAGCGAGCTCAACGATTAGGCATTCGGATTCGGACTCGATTTAATATTCTAAGTTTAGACGTGATGCAAGACAAAGAAGGTGAGCGGTTACCTTGTGTGACTGGCTCTTTATTTTTTGTTTTCAAATACGAGTAATATATCGCTTTGTTGACTGTAACCAAATTCATCCAAGAAACGTATCCTTGTAAACAAGTGTTCTTTATCATAAGAATCAACGAACCAAACGTAATTTGGTGACATAAAAAATGTTTTCGTGTATCATGTTATGTATGTAAACATAATACACCCGGCCCGTAACAATAAAGGCGCTCGAACTTTATACAATTCCCATAAGAACACTCTTACAAACATGTTTCTGAAACTTTCTAAGCAGCGTATAAATAACGTTCGAACAAAGCTCAAATTGGTCTGGAGGCCGCGCTCGCCGGCAGAAGAGCGTAAGCGCCGGCGAGCAAACACTCGGATCGATGAAAGTTCTCTTTGTCTGGCGGATACACGAGCCGAATTCGCATCACGTCGCCCAAAAACCCAAATCGAGATAAACAACCTCCCCCTCGGAGAGATCGTAAGTGGGATCGTTTTACCGGACGATTTTCGTCTTTAACTTGAACGGTTAAGGCGCGTTTTTGGACGAGCGTTCTCGAACAACAATTGAATCAGTTCACGCAGCATCAAATCACTAAACCACTGGGCGGAGCGTACTCAGACTCCGCAGGGGGACGCGGGGAGCCGGACAGAGATGGCGAGACCGCTCCGGCGGGTCGCGGCCCAAGGCGGAAAGAGAGGCGCCATTGTCAGAGGAGAGGTCTTGAGATGCCGGCTCAAATTTAAGTGCGCTCCATGAGCTTTTGTTCGTACCCCGCGGGGCAATAAAAATAATAGTGTCACTGAGCAGACTGCCTCCCATTCAGCACTTGACAATTAAATAAGTGTTCTTGAATAGCGTTCCTCAAGAAGCGGCCGTCATAATAATATTATTATGATTAATGCGAGCGCGGGCGCTTTCTATCGATCACTTGTCAGCTACTGATAATTAAGAGCGGTATTTAAATTACCATAGCATTACCTCCGACTAAAGCCTCACGCGTAACGTATCTCTGAATAGATAAACCCAATTATCGACTACATACCGGGAAATTTTAAATTATATTCAACAGATTATAATGACATAAATCCGCATACGTAAAATAACAAACATGTTATATTTATTAATAGATAAGGAGATGTAAAATATGTAAGCTGTAATAAAATTTAGTGACCCGAATCAATTTAAAAACCGGAAAGTAGGTGATTAATTATTAACGAAAACCACTCAAACATTCACTAACTATCTACTACATAGCTAATAATAAATGAGACAACATAAATCATCGGATGAGAGACGAGCAACAAAACGAACTCCCTCTAATTTACATTTAATAAAATTAAATGATCCATTTAGAGAAATTAATTAATGAGAGAGTCAGTGGAGCGTCTGGTAACCGCAACCACAATGGCAGACGGGAGCAGACAATGCCAGCGAATGATAATGCAATAGCGACGATAATACGAATAATGCTGCAAACACAACGCTCCCTTCGAATTAATAAAAAGCTCACTCGACGACAATGACCGCGTCGGAACTAATCGACAACTCGACGCGATATTACATTTTTATTGCAAGGGAGTTGAAATTTAAAATTCGCGTGTTTTTTTTTTCAAGTGTTCTAAGTACTTATGTTTGTTTACGGTTTTGTAGAGATCATCATATTTTATTCTATTATTATTTTGACAATTAAGTAGCTTGTAGATTCTGCATCTGTCAATGATATGATTCCGAATAAGAGCTTTTAAAAATAATTTTAACAAAAAAATAGAAACCTCCTTCAAATTACCTTATATGGTTATCTCCACTAAAAAGTAACAAATAAAATAACATTCCAGATGGAACATGAAAAAAAATATTGCCAATATCCACAATTAAGTAGATAGGTAGTGTATTAAGTAAATATTTAGAATTTTGTACTTCCTTTTGGAGTCGGTGCCAGCCAAAAATTGTAGACGACGAAACTACGAGTATTAATTTATCGAATGAAACCTACCCGGACTTTCTTGGTAGCCGCTCCTGTCGTTTTCCCTGCGTTTAGTCGGGTGCGGCATTGTATCCCGCGCAGCACAACAAAACATTATATCATAGACTATCAAAGAATTTTATTGATAGTCATATAGAAATATGTACTGACTTAACGACGACGACGACTTAAAACAGTTGCCCACGACTAATCGTCGATTTCTTGGCTGGCACCGACTCCAAAAGGAAGTACAAAATTCTAAATATCTACTTAATTGTGGATATTGGCAATTTTTTTTTTTCATGTTCCATCTGGTATGTTATTTTATTTGTTACTTTTTAGTGGAGATAACCATATAAGGTAATTTGAAGGAGGTTTCTATTTTTTTGTTAAAATTATTTTTATTTTATGATTTTCAGTGTTTCATTCAATATATTTTATGTAAGTAATAAATCCTAACCTCGACACATTTCCTATTATTTTTCTTCATTATCTAAAGCTAGGTTTTGTTATTTAACAGTTTCAGTACAAAGATATTATATTTTTGGTATTTGCTTAGTTTAGACTGCGTCTTTCGTGCTTTGCAAGTGCGTTTAGTTTTTTATTATAATGATTGTTTCGAAAATAACATAAGTTAAACTGGGTAAGAGGCTACGAAGTAAGAGGTCATTTAGTAGTCCAGCTGGCCACTAAACTGACAATGCTAAGAGGAAAGAAAACTACCTTCGCGATCCTAACGAAATATGTATTTAGGAAAACATTTGCTATCGCTCGTGCGCTCATGCCCCCGGGAGAGAGAGAGCGAGAGCGTTGCAGCTCGCGACTGACAATAGGTACTTTTCTTGAAGAAATTCCCATTTCGGGAGAAAACGGTTTCCAATAACTAAATTTCAACAAATCACTTTTATTTTGATGTCGATCATTTCAGCACAATATATTCTAGGTTCATAGGTTTGGTTTTTAAAAAAAATCCATTTTTTTTTGTTCAACAAACGGCTTAATTCGACACAGTTTTAATCATAAAAATTACGTTACTTGAGGTAACTATATAAGTTTGAATCTATAGCGAATTTTGTAAAAAGAAAAAGCTATAAACCTAGTCATTCACTGTGTCAATAACATACTCAAAAATCATGGAGATTGGAAAATATTTAGAAGTGGAAAAACGTTTTCTCTTTTTGTATGGACGAGCACGTACTATTCTTCCCTCTTAATAAGCTTATAGTTTACCCCGATACTTGGGCTATTCGTAAGGAGTTTCAGGTTTGAGATGGTATCTTGAAAGTCTGTCGTTAGCTGATTACATACAGATAGTGAACGTAGGCTGGCTTCTTCTTTTTCTTCATATTGTGGATTGTAAGGTCGACAACCAACCTCACATACCCTGGTCACACAGTTAATATAGTACCGGGCCCTTGTCAAAACCCACTGACTTAGCACGAGTAACGACGCCTTCTGTAGATATTAGAGCCGAGACACATGGCTTAACGTGCCTTCCGAATCACGGAATCATCTTTCTTTTCAGACAATCAGGTGATTCAGGCAGCAATGTCCCAGCTAAACTGAAAAAAGTCTCACAAGTACATTTTCGTTTAAGAGTGTCTTCACCGGGGTTCGAACCTGAAACCTCCGTAAAGAGAGTAAAACACTCGACCACTCGGCCATAGAAGCTAAATTATTTGTGATATCCAATACAATATCCGAAGATTGCAGGTTCTTGTCCTGTCACGGTCGCCAAAAAATGTGATAAAATCGAATAATATAATTTTATATGGATATAATTTTAAATGTGATATAATATAATTTTAAATGTGATAAAATCGAATAATATCATTTTATATAATTTTATATGAAACGTAGATTTTCAGCAAACTGACAAAACGAATTTATTTCGTTGCCTAGCAACATTCCACCACAAACGGTATCGCGCGCGATGCATGTTACTATCACTGGTTGAGGAGTTTCCGCTTTTATCTCTTATTCCATCATCAGATTTTAACAGAATTGGTATGGATCTATCCCTAAAGCACGTTCTATCGAATGAAAAAAGAATCATCAAAATCGGTTGAAAACTGACTGAGATATGACTAAAAGAATAGACGAATGCTACATTCCGTTGAGGAATTTCCAAGTTTTACCTCATGTTCCACCATCAGATCTTGACGAAATTAAAATGGGACCACCTCGAGAGTAAATCCCATCGAATGAAAAAAGAATTATTCAAATCGGTTAACAATAATTGGCGGAGATATCTAATAACATACATAAAAAAAAAAAAAAATACAGACGAATTGAGAACCTCCTCCTTTTTTGAAGTCGGTTAAAAATCAACAAAAGTCAAATAAATTATAGAAAACGATAAAATAAAGAAAATGTTTCAAGAAAATGAATGGCACAGACGACAAGTAACATTTAAGGAGGAGTCGCCGGCGCGGCGGCCAAGCAATCGCCGATCGCAGCGTTATAGTCATTGAATTTTAGCATTGACGTCTTAATTAATAGACAAACTTATATAAGTCATAAAGCAGCAAATTGTATCAGAAGCCTTTTGGTACGTAGCTGATAAACATCATAGATATTTAGCAATTATTTTATTTTATGGTATTTTTATAAATTTTGATTTATTATTTTCACGTCTGGTGGCCCCCCTTCCAGATACACCACTGTTATTTAATTAATTTTTGTATGTGTTACACACACTCTGAGATCTGTGAAGTACACTATGAAGTACACTCTCCTATATTATTTAACAATTTTTGCACTTGCTAAAAATAATAATAATAATTTGCATCATCGAAATATGTTTAGCGTTAATTATTAGTCATTTGACAATCGTAAATCATTTTAACGACTTCATTAAGTGTAAGTTTTATAGCTTGGCCATGGCCCATGGCTAATACCTATATAAAATCGTATAATACCTATATATACGAGTACAAGTTGCATTCTAATCAAAGTTGCAGTTTAATCTGTTTATTATAAAATAACTGACTGTTGGTTTTTTGCAAGCAGCATTCCCGCAGCAATACACTAGTAATTTATACGCGTTCCACCCTTTGCTGAGCAAATCAAATAAATCAAATTAGAGTACTCGACCACGCTCCGGCGAACACTCGAGTGCCCAAGACGTTTTGTCAAATTTATTATTTTATTTATATTTTTTATTACTCTATCTGTCGTTGGGTCTACATTGTGTTTTCGAGTGCTCTGTGACAAATTTGATGAGGATTGGGGTCATGGCGCAGGGTTGGTGATCTATGGGTCCGAGGGTCCCAGTAAACGATAGTTTAAAGAATTTTAGAGTCGATTTGAGGTCGTAATGTGGCATAAATCGTCTTTGTGTAATTTCTTGTGGGATCCGCACTGTAGCGCACATCGATATCGATTTATTTGAGTTATTAATCGTCCGTGAACGTATTGTGGATTTTATTGTATGCCAATGCAGGTTTTTACCAAATCTAATTCATAGTAGGTAACTTGAATATTTTTTTCTTCCTATTTGAATTGTGAAGCATACGCAATACTTTCTCTGGTAACATGCAGTCCCATCTTAATTGCAATGGTTAGACTAGATGTAGATGGTATGCAGCTGATAGAATTTTATAATATAAGAATAACAAAAAAAAAACTGAAGCATGACTCCTTTAACTGGAGACTTTTGCTACGGCGTAGCTTTCGTAGCAGTCAGCACTTTTGTACTTTAAATGTCGAAATGTTTTTTTTTTTTAATTAGCGGGTGGGTTTTGGTTTGCATGTTGACACAATATCGTCCGGCGGGTTAGAAAAAAAATACATTGCCACCGTATGTGGATGACATTGAGACAGAAGTCCTTTAAAGTTGGCTCTACGATATCTCAGAGGAACAAAAGACGATCGCTTAGGCGACGCGCGTCAGAAATCAGGCAGGAGGTCAAGCAGGCGGACGTTTGCGAAAGATAGCCAAAACTGTGACAACATAGATTCGAAAGAATGAAACCGAACTGTGTATCGAACCCACTTAATCTATTTGACGAAGCAGCTTGCTCCTTGCTGAAATTTTAAGTCCTTAATCAGACTAAATGGCTAGTCAGAATTGGCCACTTCTATAACCTACAGTTTTTGTCTACAGGACAAAATGGAAGCGGCAAACAGCGGTAGGGCTAGAGCTGCTAGCGGAAGCAGGGAACTACGCCGCGTTCCAGCGGTTGTACGGCGGCTACTGGGCGGGCGTGCCAGCGTACCCCGCGCAGCCGGCGCCCAGCGCGGACCTGTACTACCGGCAGGCGGCGGCCACGGCGGCGGCTGCGGCCTCGGCCTCCGCCAACACGCTGCAGAAACCACTGCCTTACCGGTAAGCACCTCATTCTCGATACGACTGATAAGGATATAGTAGTTGTCGACGATAAAGAAGTTAAGATTTTCAAGGTTTTGAGGTTTCTTACCACTCACTTTTGTTAAGTATCTGAAATTGGTTTTCTACGTTGACACTCTATCTGAAAGTAACAATTTTATTTGAACGAATGTATCGGCTTTTGTCACCCACAACAGGGCATAATAGATGGGCAAAAGTCTAAAATCAAAATAAAATACATTTGATTTGAAAAGCTATTTTGATAATACATATTATATAAGTATGTGTTTATAGTATAAAATAAACTATTTATCTTGTTTATGTCAACTTTTTCGGATCTGTGATCAGTGTCCTTCCACCGACTTTACAAGTACTTAACTGCAATTTATCTGATAGAATATTTATTCTTCCATCAGGTTATATCCTGGCGCACCTCTTGGAGGCGTGCCACCGTTGGGCCTGGGTCTGCCGGGGCCATCTGCGCACCTAAGCTCGCTGGGTGCGCCGGCGCTGGGCGCGCTGGGTTATTACGCGCAGGCGCGGCGCACGCCCTCACCCGACGTCGACCCCGGCAGCCCCGCGCCCCCGCATCGCTCCCCGCGGGAACCCTCGCTCGAGAGGCGCTCCGACGATGATGACGACGACGAACCAATCCATGTTTAAGCCCAGTGACGGATTCAGTGACGTAAGAGGCGCTTAAGTTTGAAATACTTTCGGGGTGAAATATGTTTTGCAGTACACCCTATGGACTAATTTGTAGCTTTAGCTACGCAACTAAAATGTGAAGTGTACGCGTAATCGAATTATGACATTCGAGAAATGAGTGACGATAAACTGTGCTTAAAAATCACTTATGTACAAACGAATGTGAAGAAGCCATCGAGTTTGGGTAATCTTTAGTTGTTGACTTTGTACGGTTTCCACAAAAGTATTAACTTTCTGTTTCTTAAGGCGCACTTAATACTTTCCACTCTGTTATTTTAACTTATCTGTAGCTTATTTGTATTTTTGAACAGTTCTATGTGGAAAGTAGTGCGTGGCGCGGACATTGCTGTCCAAATGTGATATTATAAGCTCTCGTTATAAGTACTATGTATAAATTATCGATGTCGTGTAACTAATATTAAAAAAATAGAGATTAAACTTGCTTGTAAGTAAATAGTAGACATCTTAATTGATTGTAAACTGACTCATTACTTCCGGTCTGTTAGATCTGATTCCTACAACTTACTATCTCTGTATTGATATAAGTATCTCAAAAATATATAATAATATATCGACTAAAGTATACAAAACAAAGATCTATAAAATACATCAGATACGAATTCCTTTAAATATTGGTTTTTTTACTTGGGTACTTAAATTTGTAAAATCAGTAAAAGAAGTAAAAATGTATTGTAGATGATGACACTTACCAACGAAAAAACAATGAAATGAATCAATAATGAAAACGGTACATAGATAAGATGGTGCAATTCCCAAACGTTTATTAACATCATATTTTTCAGTTTCCAGTAAAAACCAAGGTATATACAAGTCTACGGAAAAATTTGAATTTAAAATGTGCAAAGAAACTGTATGTAAAGTACTTATATAAAATACATAATTACCGATATGTATGTACTATTAGTATAAAATACACAACTTAAAGTATTAAATAAATATTATGTGTAATAAAGTACCTAAAGCTATTATAGATAGGTATGGCAACGTACTTAAGCAATCGAAAACGTGACATTTTATGTCCGAATAGATTTTGTGGTGTTTTGTAATTAAAATGTTGTCAATTAAAATATCATTTGTTTTTATTTACTACACTTCGAACATTATAAAGGTAAGTAGGAAGGAATGTTAAATAGAGAGAAAAATAACTAGTGTGAATTTAGTAGTTTATATGACCCGTAAAATACGTGTGGAGTCTATAAACAGCTTATTACGGAGGTAATAGCAGGCCGCGTCGGAAAGACTGGTTCCTCAACAAAGTTGCTATTTTATATCAACGACGAAACATAACTTACAGGCATAAACCTTATCGATACTATATTTCTGCAAATGAAGACGCTGTTCATATTTTCTTAGAGTTTTGCTTAACATTTTCAATGAACGTACAGCGACTTTCTTATAGATACTTCATTATAAGTAATCAAAAATAAAGGCTCCACGCTTAAGTTAAACTTTGCATAGAAAATGATATGGCTACAATGTAATATAGAGTTTGGCATATGCAAAAGACCCATGAAAGCTTTGCCTGACGGTTTAGGTACGTACGTAACTAAATGAAAACTATCTTGCTACGTCTTTTTATCGATAACATAATCAATTTATCAATTAATCTAAAGAAGCAAGGAAGTAAATTGTTATAACTATACTGTTACTTGATTATGTTTTCTCATATAAATATGTTTTCTTTTAGAATTGTGGATTTCAATTAAAAGGCGACTGAAGATTGTATGCCTTTATTCACTTTACATAACCGACAGCGTATATTTAATATTATTAGATAATATTATAGACATTAGTTTTTTTTTCATTTGCTGCGCAATGTCTTCTATAGAAAGTAGGCAGGATTCATATAGGACAATATAGGTAAATACGTATAAGCAGGCGTTCACAGCATTTACGAGTGGGTTTACCATGATTTATTTAGCCGTAATATTTTTTTCATCTGGTATCTGATGTTCCTCAGAAAACAATATTAAGTTTCATGAACTGACTGATCATCCTCAAGAAATTTTAATTCATTTCTCTACCAGAGGGCTCGAGCCTACTTTGAAAAATCGTCGTTTTTCAAAGAATTGAGAGATAAATTATTTATAGAAACATATGGGGAGAGTCTTAAAAAAAGTAATGGTAGAGGCCATAGCATACAATAACCAGAATTTTACCAAGATAATTCCACCTCTGTGATTCCGCATAATAAACACGTACGCAGGAATTTAAAGCCCGCTCGTAATTTAGTGGAAGACGGTAGTTACCAGGAGGCCATATTGCGAATAGAGATAGCACACACAATTTAACACGGGCCTATTACAGGGCGATGGCGTGACGCCGCGGAGTTAGCCGCGAGGTGTTCGTTACAGCTGCTTAACTGCCCAAGCGGACGGGGTAAATGCATTGCAAATGCACCTAGCAGGGATTTTAATTCACTAATCAAGGATTTTATTTAAATACTTTAGTAAAGGATAGCTTTAACGGTGAACGTTGCGCTTGAAAAACAGAGTTCTGCATGATAAGGATTCTTAGTTTTATAAAATTATCTACTTAGTACAAGTAGGTACTACGATACGACCACATATTTTTTGCGTAATTAGAACACTGTTCATCCAAAAATAGTTGCATAATGAGACCATTTCACAAGCTAGAACAACAATTTGTGGATTAACACATTGCCATATGAAGCGTTACGAATAAATCGATGGAACTGCACATTACGTTACAATGTGGAAAAAGTCACGGTCGTTGGTTCGCGTTTCATAAAACAACTTGTCCTCGGTCGCGTTTACACAGCCACCCCTCACGAAACTTTTGCTGGGCTTTCTTTGATTTCCTTTAAAATATTTTTAGTGGGTATAAAAACCTATTTAAAAAGCAATCAGTCAGGGCTCGCTGATTGCCCGCGGTGCACGCCACCGGCCGTGTTCACAAAACGGAGCAATTAACAACCGCCCCCTCCCCCGCCCGTCGGCGCACCCTCACCCCCCCGCGGACCATGCGCTGATCTAATCGCAAAACGACCGTTTTCTGGAATCGCCTTTACAAACTATTGCGTGTTCTATGTTGGGGTCGCGGTGGCGAACTTGCGTTGCTTTTATACATTTCGAAAGTCGTTATTTGCCCATTCGCTGTATCCTAATATTTATTGATCTAACGATCAGATAAAGCCTACCTAATGTGCCTAGGTGCCCTCAATCAGAATCCACTTAAAACATATTTAAGGAGGAAGTTTGCGAGCACTTCTACTTGATTGTTTGGCAAAGGTCAAACTTGAATCACGTAGCATTAAAAGAACAAAACTATTTATCACCAACATGACATTTGAAACATGAAAGCATGGTACTATCCCAGAAATACCAAAAATCTATCCATCCCATAATTTGAGTGCAAAGTTAAAAACTGTAATAAATTGCTTGCCCTGAACTTTGTAACTTCTGAGTTTTTATTTCTAAATTAGCGTTGTCTGCGATGCGACATACTAAATAAATACTAACTGGCGGATATACGGTTTTAGGTAAAAACCACGCAGATTCTTATCGTTTAAATACAATTATTAACTCATTCCAAAAATAGTAAAAACGCCAAGCAATAAACTTGTTTGTTATTACGAGAAGATACTCCACTTGACTTGAGTAATAAGTCCGTTATTTTTTCTGTGCCACTACTAATTTGCGGATAAGGTATTCCATTAGTTCGAGTTGGAAGGTAAATATGAACCGCGCACGCAGACTTTAGTGCCACTGAATAAATATTCACATAGGCTAAACGATCTCTAATCACGAGCATCACGAACGGTTTTTGCTGTCTGTACGCCGAGTACATTATCTATTCTGTGACCGAACGTAGACATAACGTTTTTATTTTACCGTAACTATAATAATATTATAACGATATTACTTTTTCTAACAAATTACATTAATTAAATAAGTACTAACATATACTTAATGGATAGATCATTGTATTTTTATACTAATAATGAAGGTTTTATAATTTATAAATGACTACGCTCAGCATCAAGTTTGATTAATTAGCCTTTTAAATAAAATAAAGTTCGGTGTGGCGGGCCATTTCTAAGTTTGAAAGTATAAAATGCTTCGCATGTAAACTATAAGGATTCTTTAGTGAAACAAGTTTAGTTGTATAAGTTTTTGTTAAAGAAATATCTAAACAAATTAAATAAAGACACTAATCTAAAGTCGTTAAATTGAAGCATTTTTGCCCAGCAATCGTAAACGTTGCGCGTTGGTGCTAAGCACCGGATCAATGGTCGGCGTCCAGTGGCACAGTGTAGATGAGTATCGCTTCCGTCGCCCGCGCCGCCGCCCCGGCCGGCTGCAACTACACTCATTACTGCCAGTTAGACGTATTGTCTACTCCACCAAGCCACAGAGTATACAAAAATATGGGACAGTAGTTTTTTAAGGTTACAATAGGTAACCACTTTTGAGCATAATTGTGCCCGTGCATAGATGTATTCCTTCCACTTTCACAGCAAATATCTTTCTTACGTGACACGTAAATTGTTTGATAAAGTCACGCGTATATTAGTTAAATGTCCTTAAATGCGTAACGTTTCTAAAAATTCACTGCAGTAAGTTGTTGACACTGAGCTAATGATCCAATATTTCTCAGCATCATTCTCTACCTCATTCATTCATGAAAACATAATTCAGAAATTTTACCAATAGCAGCAAATTCTAAGCCTTATTTACAAAAGCATTAGTATTTTTTCGAGTATTTTTTTATTACGAGATCTTGTTTTAATTCTATACACATTTCAAAAGCAAGAGTAAGAGACCAAAAAGCCCTTTAAATCGTAAACACTATTTCAAAAGACAGTGATGTTTACTATAAAACGTGTTGTGTTCTCTCTAGAATGATTTAATAGTGTTGAAAGAGCTAATAAAATGTAGTTATTCTATGGTTATGCTGATTTTCACTTGCACTGCGCTCTGATAATGATCGAGCGTACTGGGTGTTCCTGCTCTGTGACTCCAGATCGTGAGATATGTTGCAGATAAACCAACTGACGTCAGTGACACTCGTTTTTATATAAAGTCAGACTTCAACCAGTGTTCAGTCCATTACACTGAACAACTTTCCCCAAGGAACATGGGCTGTAAAACGACAAAAAAAATGCCCGTTCATACAAAACCGCGCGGCCGGCTGATCGATTTACTATGGGGGAAGCAATATTAATGGACTGGACACTCCATTTAACGAAAAACAACCAGTTAAATGATAGATATAATGTAATGAATTCATTACGTTATACTACAGAGCATTATTCATGCTAGTTTCTCAGGATGTTTTGAAACTCTACAAGAGCAGGCTGAGTTGTTAAAAATGTTTTGAAAAAAAAAACAATGCATGATAAATAGTTAAAATAAAAGAAAAAACAGAGTACAGTTTTAAAGAATTTATTATCTATGTAAGGAAATTAAATAAATAATACAAACTTGGTGATTACGTGATGCAATGCTAATTAATAAGTAGAATTATTATGGCTTATTTAAAACTTTCCGTGATGAATGGAATGGTCACCCTACAAAAAGCGGGAAATTAAAATATTAATGTGAATTTGCATGTAAATGTGGTCGGCGGCGGCGTAAACGCAGCTAATAGAAGCAATTATAATAGTTTAATTGTTCATATTGAGCGCATTTACTGTTTCATTTTAGATTGCCTTAGGTTCTTAGAAACATAGCTCCACCAACCAGTGTAAAGTATAGAAATATAACGTTTTCCTCTTGCTCTTGCTGAACATATGATTCAACTTCGTCTAACGTTCACTTTTATATTGACATCGCAGATGTCTCGTTCCTTCCGACAACCGCAATAAAAAAAGTCAAGTATTCAAGTATTCAATTCAAGTATTTTCTTCCTCCTTGTTTCGTAGCTTCATCCATGGAGTCAGGACGGCCTACTTCACAACTGCCGGAGCAGGAATCTAGATATCGATAAAAAATATTCCTTTGTTTTTAATCACTTACTTGCTATAAATTTTGAACAAATGTGCGAATGAGATAATAATAATAATAAATAATAAATATGTGGGGACATCTCTACACACGGCCATATCTGATCCCAAACTAAGCAAAGCTTTCAGTACAAAGCGACAACCCTCTCAAATAAAATCTGACTAAAACAAATGAAAATCTTTTGTTAAAAATAGAAGAAAGCCTGCAAAGAAATAAGATCCAATGTTTTGCAATAAATAGCACATCTGACTAAATGCTACTTTACTCTATTTCCCTTCGTAAACTTCACAGTATCAACATTCAAATAAAAATAATTTGACATTCACATTAGTTTACATGCGTACGCACACTTTTAGCACACACTTGTTATTTGCATAACGTTTTAATTGAGCGACTTTTATTGTTTCATTTGTTACAAGAACGTATCGTATAATAATGCACAGAGGAATAGTTCGGATTATGTTGTCTAAATAAATATGGACATGCTGCTGAAATAAAGCGGAGATGCCTAATTACTTTTTTATAATGATATTATTATTGTATCATCATTTTTTTATTTGTTTACTGATTTTTACATTTCTCATTTATCCTTTGCGTTTAACGGTGAGAGTGCGTGGCTTGAATCGAGTGGGCAGCAACTTTTAGGAAGCGATGGATAACGCTCAACATTATTAAAAATAATTGGCTTAGATCTTCGAATGAGAATCGAATGAGATCTTCTTGATACACTCTGCTAATGATCGTTTCAGCTTGGGCAAAAATTCTTTCGTACTTCTTTATAGCTGTTCTTCTCTACATGTCGTGTTTCTCAACCAATTCTCGTAAAATTTTGTGAGTAGATTTGATAATTAAATTGAATTTTATAGTCGATTCAGATAAAAAAATTGCGTAGATATGGTGGTTGAAAACGTAAAAAAACTCATAACTCAGCCATTTCGTAAAATAGTTTTAAAAATATCATATTTAGGGTTCCATATTCATCATATTTAGTAATTTGTTAATCTTATTGATAAGCCTAAACATCAAGGGGTCAAAGTGTGAAGCGGTAGAAAATAGTATAAAAAAAACGCAAAAAGACAGACTTACGAGTTCTACAGCTCACAGAACCACTAGTAAAATCTACATCGATTTTCATCCATCACGCTTACAAATCAAGTTCCTGAATAAAACTAACAATTATTAACCGTAAAAAGCTTTATGGACAAACCATTAATACGTACCTAAATGTGGGACACTATCATGCTCAAAGCCATTTAGCTAAGCTATTTAGCATAATAAAAGTAGAAACGGTAGAGGTTTTCGTGAAGGAAACGAATGCATTTCATTAGTCCGACATGTAATCGAGCGGCGAGCGCGAGCGAAACGATTTGAATAGCAAAGCGGCGCAATTTTTACACGAAGCGATAGTATCTGGTAATTAACGTTAACCGCGTGTTTAGTCGCGCCTGAGCCGAGCCGAGCCGAGCCCAGCCGAGTCAAGCCGAGCCGAGCCGCAGGTGAGCATTCGAACAGTTTAGCGATATGAACCGACACCATACCTGACCGAGCTATTTGACTCCGGCAGACGTGGAGCTTTATTCGAACCTTTACAATGGTGCGAGTACAACACTAAGTATTTATTATTTCTGAAAAATCCGTTGACGGAAATTAATATGATAGCGGAAGATCTTTTTATCTAACAAAATAAAATATATAGGCTGCCTGTCATCATCATCATTATCATCTCAGCCGGAAGACGTTCACTGCTGAACATAGGCCTCCCCCATAGGTTTCCAACGTACACGTAAACGGTCCTACGCGCTGCGCTATTTGTATAAACTACGATATAAAGAAACTTGCAAAATAAAAACAAATGGATTTGGTCTAAGTATTGAATATCGTAGTGTTGTGTGAGCAAATAAAATCTACCATCCAAGCATCATCATATTAAGAATTTTTACCACCGACGATCACCGATAAATCAATATCAATCTACCAACATACGACGTTACGTTACTACGCTACGCTACGATACGTTTACTAAATTGGAAGTATAAAATTCCTATTTATTAAAAGTTTCAGTGTATACTACAAAAATATCTTAGTAGAACTTCAAGTGCTAATCAGTATTTTACTATAATAACGGTTTTCAATAAAATAGAAATGAACGTAAATATATTATAATACGAGTATGTCTGCTGTACAAAACAGGCGGATACTAAAAGTAATTTACATTTAAAATCCAATTACAGTAAGTTTAAAATAGTTTACATAAGAATTAACATAAATATAATTCTAAAATACTTTAGGCTATTGTTCTTACGTAACGACGTGTCTCGTCAAAAGGCTGCGTTTTATGCTGAAATAATTATCTCACTGTACATAATTAAGAGAATAAATTAAGTCAAATATTTTAATGATCATTAAAAGTAGATATTTTTATAGACTTGCTTTAATTCGGTGGTCTATGACTTCATTAGTTTTTATGCTAATTATTTTAATTGGATTAAACTGTTTGTGAGCGAATAGATTTATAACGTATTGTCCTTAATTAAGTACTACTTATCTAAGTCTTTATACCGGATCTGTAGATGTATTAGCTACGTTTAGAATTTGCATTTAATAATTGACGGCTATACAAACTATTTAACAAATGTTTTCATATTTGTATTAACAAAGTAAATTTCAGACTCCGTAGGCAGTGAGAGTTTTAAGGCCAATTTACCTAGTTGCTATACGAGTTAAAATATAGGTACAATGAAATTTCTCTTGACGTCAAATAATATTTATTATTATTATGAGCCTATTGTATCCCACTGCAGGGCAAAGGCCTCCCCCTTCTTTTTTCAGACTTCCCGGTTTGTAGCTGTGTTCGACCAGTCCGCGTCGGAGTCGACCAGGTCATCTCGCCACCTCTTTTTTTAATGTAATAATATAATAATAATAATAATGTAATAAAATATTAGATGCCTTTCTTGATTACTGAAATAAAGCAGAGCCATGGCTAGTAAAATAAGTGCAACAAGCAAAAAAAAATCGTTATAGATACTATATTAAAGTAAGCACAATAATAAAATGAAATAATTTTATTCAAAATATTTCCATTTCGTTCCATTAAAAACTGATTATGCTATCGCTGTTGGCCGCGGCCATTCAAACAGGCGCAGATGGTATCTCTGTTCGCTGCACAAAAGTGAGCAATTTGCTATATTTATAGCTATTATAAGTACTTCTGATATTACACTCACAGCTACTAATGAAACAATTAGTAGAAAAGCGCAGTAATGAATATCCATTATTGCCGTCTTTCCATTCTTTTTTGTTTTTCCTGACTGTAAAAAATATCTACCATAATAAGCATTAATGCAATGGACAAAATGTTGATGAATGGACAAATTACCTCACTAAGGTTTTAACCAAAGAATCCAATAATGAACGATTTAAAAAATCAAGTATATCTTTTAACTTTTCCAGCAGAGTCTATTTAGCAGTGATATTTCTGTTTCCACTCACCGGAGTGTTCGCTTCGTGGTGATAGCATCGCATGAGCAATTAGTCGTTTCATTGCATTCGCGATATGTCCGCTGCACGCTTCGTGTGCACTCTTTGTAATTATTTTTTTCATCGATTCGCTACCTCTGTTTACATACGATTACGATCTGTCCGTTTATGCCCATGTATGTAGTTTTAAAATAACTGTCGGTGGCATGACATGGTTGTTAGAAAAAGGATTTTTATAGTTTCCATTAACATGGGTATAAGTTTGTTTATATGGTATTTATTGGAAGTAAACCAAAAATATAAATTACTGAAACCCATCGTTATTACTTTGTTTGTGAGTTACTCAGAGATCAGCCTAATTAGACCAACATTAGCCTCCATTTATTGTAAAGTATCGTACAGTGTGCTCGTACCCAAAGTTTTGACAGGCAAATTGGATAATGTGCGGGAACGCATTGTGGTGCCACCGCTGCTGCCACTGCGACCGCGGCGGCGGCGTCGCGCGATTGTCAGCGCACTTTTCGGATTTTAATCTGCCATTTTGTGAAATTATGGAAATGAAATGGACGTTTCGCGGTTAGCTGCCTCCGGTGCCCGTTCTGTGTAGAGCCATTTTGTAATTTTATTGTTCTTTTGACATTGAATTAGAATTATGTAGAGCAGTGGAACCGACCCGGTGTAACGGTGTGACACGTCGGTTTAAGTGGCAATTTAACGTGTACAGAACAATCGTTGGTTACGTGGAGGTCTCGGGAAAAGACAATTTAAGAGGTAGAAGGCGTAAAATTAAGCTTGTCAAAATAATTATGTATCTCTACATGATACAACAAACTTGAAGTTTGTAGTGGTTGTTTGGGCTGGCGAGGACTTGCGGTAATGAGTGCGCGATATCGGGCGTTTTGTAGCGCGTAATCGTGATGTTATCGCTCCCCTCCCGCTGCACCCCCCGCGGCTCCACCGGAGCGTAGCCCCCTCCGGGACCAGCACCGACTGCTGACCACCGACCGTCCGGCGTGCGGTACGGCGGCGGACACACCGGGCCACTGCACTGCCCAACTGACCACCTAACTTTACTTGCACTTATGCCACTGGACAATGTGACCACGTGCGGTAACTAACGGAAAGCAGACCACTCGAGTACTACGATAATTATTTAAAAACCGTAGGAAGTTTGTACATGTAGGAGTTCATGGTAATTGCTTGCGATTTATTAAGTTACTAGAATGTTGTAGATGATCTACATAACTGACCATTATTATACATTTTGTCAATAAAGTTTAACAATCCTAACAATAAATAGATTCTAACTAAGATAACGCCGATAGCAACTCTCCCACAGGCCGGTGGTATAATTGCCATACAAACCACTCGTATTTATTATTTGAACGCCATTTTTGTTAATTAAGAACAATGAACTTGGATTTCAAGCTTCGTTACTTGTCGTCTTTTTGTAATTATCTTTTCATATTTAAACTTAAAAGTAAAAGTTGACACGCTTAATAGACTCGTAACTAAAATTATTATATCGTATGACGTACCATCGTATTACAATATTGATATTATTATAATATGATCATATGTGTGTGAGTGGTTGACCAAAAAGGGACCTCAAGGGAAAATAATTGATTTCGAGTAAATCGCGTTCGAAGTTTCGTGTAGACACTTACCCGACATCACAAAATTTATGTGCGCTGTGTGTAAGGTGTAATTTTTCCAAAACTGCCTCGGCTCACAAAAAAATTCATAAAAAAAAACTACGGCACCTAAAAATATTCTGGTTAAACCAAAATAAAGTTAAAAACCCAAAAATTAAAAAAAAAAACGGTTTCCAATCCCTCCAGGTCCCTTTTTGGTCAACCATTCACATATTTAGACACCAACTTTAGAGTATGATATGGTTTTTGTGCGTTATACATAATTTGGATAAACTTTTAAATTACAAAATAAGATTAAACCCATCATCACCTGCACAGCACCCACTTCACACAAAATCATGGAATATTTCTCCGCTCGCTCGCTAAACAGCTATCTGTAGACAGGTTAATAAAACAATAGTCATGCGATCAGAGGCAAACTGTACCGAGTTTTTCTTGCCCGTATTAGCGTCAAATTAATCGACGCAATTATACGCGGTCGGAATGGGAATGCCTTTTGTTCGTTTGTTTGCTGCCCGATTCTCACATTGATTGAACTATTTATTGCCACATCTCGCATGATTTGTATGTGAATATGTCCATCTAGGTATTGAACATGCGTTTTTTACTAGGTTAATAGAGTAATATAGTGTTTCGCCGTTTTGTAAAGAAAGCGTAGCAGCAATCAATATGTGTGATTTGTAGAAAATTGACATCGACATGAGACACGCAATGTTATAACTCGTCGGTGTTATTGGCGTAGGCTTTACTAGAGTTTTTAGACCAGGTTTTTCATCCTTCTCTCATCTAAAAATAGAACGTTGAGTTTTTCTTCGACCCAAATAAACTTTAGTAGGTCATTTCAAATACCTTCATCTAGTGTTATATTGCCTTTATATACCTACCTACCTATATGTATTTAGAACTAGTGTAATAAACAGAATTGGGTTCTGAAGTTCTGTTTTGGCCATTAAAACCTTGTCAATACTTTTCAGTCTAAAATGTCCTTTCGAAGTCACAATAAGTTTCGAATAAGTATTCCTTTGAAACAACATGATCCTAATTATACAAAACTAACCTGCATCCTAATTATATTGTAGGTATTGTGTGTGTGTGTGTGTGTCTAATTGCCCCATCCGGCGGAAGTGGCCAGTTCCGAGTTGGTGTCAGGTGACTGCGGGTGGGCCCACCTGCGGGAGGTAGCGGGGCTACGGTGACGACGGCGCTGACTGTACTCATATTGTACAGTACACAAAGCGCGGGGCGAGTTCCCTGCTGACTTCTTCGTGACAAATCACTGTAGTATACTAACATAAACGGCCTAGGGTAATAATGATCACAAACTAACAATAATAAACAATAATTCTCTTGAGAAAATAGTCTCGTAGCTCTTGTGGTTGTAGATTGCTTTGCATGTATTAGCAGAAAATTAAGCGTTAGCGTTTACTTTTGCACACAACCACATCCAATCACACGACTCTACCAAATAACTATTTTTATAAGCATTTAAATATACATATCGACAAAAGAAGTTAATCAAGTATTATTAACCTACTTACTTCACCTGAACGAAATCTGTTCAAAACAGTGCCTTTACCCAACCGCGCCGCTCACCCTCAATATACAGACACTCTACCGACGCACACTCGTGTCCATTGCGTGTGTGTTTAGCTAATTAGCCAGTCATTGATTTTACGATTACAGCAATAATTAACTTTTACAATAGCCTGCTGTTACTGTCACTACGGTTGTATTTGTGTAGGGGCCGCATGCGGTTACCTATGCATGGGCTGCGGTTTGGGGACCCAGGTTTGTTCAATTATTGATCATAAACGTTCTGATTTTTGTGTTTTGAATGGTGGAAAAAAACATAAAATAATAATATAAATATGCTTTACCTCGGTTTCTGACCTAATAGATAATACATCCTGATTGTGTAAAATTGACAAATTGTCTGTCTGTAGAATTGTTTGTCTTATCCATATATTTTGATTTTTAAAACGCATCGCCTCGCGACTTTCTTTTGTTTTCTGAGGTCTAATAACTTCGTTAAACACTATTACTTGAATATGTACATCTGTTATATCATAATTATTTACGATAAATTGCATTATTACATAAAGTTTATTTTAAATATAACAACGATTACAGTATTATAATATTCAGTTCAATAATTAAAAGGGTAAACGTGAGTATATTTGAGCATTCTACCTTCACCACCTTGTTCGAATTCCCAATTAATTCCACAGTTGAACAAATTATGAATGACAAAAAGTTCACAATGTTTTTGTATAATTCTGCTATACGAGTAATAGCTTGGCTACGGGTCATCGGCAGATAATGCCTAGGTTCGCGAGCACGTACGCCGGCGAATTGCGATCGAGCGACCAATTATCCTCCACAATGTTGAAATGCACCAATATTCTCAATAGTACTCGCCTGTGACGCGATGGCGCGTTGAGCCTGATGAATGGTATTTAGCTGCATATTTACGGTAAAGGCTAAAGTCATTGCTGAAGCCTATTTCCAATAATTCTAAACAGGAAACATAGAGAGATATCCGTGTATTTTAAGGCAATTTTAACTGAAAAATGTCATCTGTCGGTTGTTTTCTGCTCTTTTTATTTGACTGTCGGAGTTGCAAAATCTACGTTGCTGTATTTTTTAAGCACTACGTTATTGAGTTTACAAAATATGGCTGTTTACAGGTCGCACTAAAAACATAATATGTCTAAAAAGGAGGAAAGTTTGCATAAACACAGAACTGTGATACAAAAGCATCTAGAGGTAGTAATGAAGCCACCTACAAATAAACCCGCTATGAGGTAGGTTTTAAATTAAAAACACCCTTGTTTTTTTTAATGCATACCTTTTAATGCATATTTACGACACTAAAGTTTACCAAATTATTGTGTAACGTACCAGCAGCGCTAGTCATAAGTTACTAAACCAGGCAGAAATAGATTTACAACTAAAGACTATGTAATGCAATCATAACAGGCAATAAAGATTGTAATGTAAAATAATATACTACGGTTAGTACGTAACAACTTATAAGACATTTCTGCTTGAAATTTACTTTTACGTTTTCCACAAATGTAGGTTTTTTTTTTAATAGCAATCAACTGCTGGACGAAAAAGAAAGGAGAAAACTTTTTTATTTTACATAAAATTTGAGGGGATTTTTATTAACAAGAATGTAAGTATTTCATAATATTGCAATGTTCAATCTATTCTAGGCATTGAATTATAATTGCGTTTTCAATGACAGTATTAAACCCCCCAAGACTCTCATGCGCACAAAAAATGACGATCGAGAAATGTCGAGGACTAATGTGTCGACTCGCACTCGGAATGCTCGCCAGTTTGCCTTTTTTTCAATACCCTGTAATTATGAGAATTCTTTCAGTTGGTCTACAAGTTAATGTGCGACGAGGGGAGGAGCGGTGTTATTCAAGAATCAGGACGTTTATATAATTGAAGTAGTTTATTTATTATAATTTCCTCAAAACACAAGTTTTCGTGAGGACAGTCCACAATAGAATCAGCTCTTGAGCGTTCGAAACATATTTTTTTTTTCTAAATTTAAATAAACCCGACGATTCCAAAAGTATTTACAGCCAGCAATAAATAACCAACGAGGCTGAGACGTATAGGTATGAACATTGAACACATACCTAACATAATGTAAGGTAGTACAAATTAGTAATATTACTAACTTTAACTGTCGGTAGGTAGGCTAGTAAATATAATATACAGATAAGGAAGTCAGTTTTAGTTAATCAATTTGTACGAATTTTAGCTAAATAAATATTCAATTTTATGTCACCAAAAACATTACTCGAATGATTCGATATACCTATATAGAATTAGTAGGTAAATTATCGGGTTGGATTTAGAAATCTTTCAATTCGATCGGAGGAAACTGAGTATGTGGGGAGGTTCAGAGGGCTTAACTGAATCCCGCTACAACTAATTAACCTTGAGCAAACTTCGAAAATAAATTAATGAAAATATCCTTGGAAAATATCAATTTCCTAACCTAAATCACACAAATTGTTTACAAAAATGACAGCTTACTTTTTTTTGTTCTTTTTTTATTAGTCTACGATTTGGTAACTAGACTTTTGAGCCAAATGTTCAGCTGTGTATATTTTGTGCCCTTACATACTAGACAGGGCTTAACACGAAGGGGGGGCTCGGGGGGCTTGCCCCCCGCAAAGAAAAAAATAAATTCTACCCAGAAGTCGGAACAGCCGGTTAGGTTAGGTTAGACTGGTATCAACAACAGGCGGAGGGAGCCGAGCGAGCGGAGCGAGCGTACCCCGGCAGGGATCGGCGACGTTAGGTCTAACCGGTTTTTAGTTCAAGGTTTTTCGTAAAAATTGGTAGAAAATAAACCAGTCGCCAAATCAAAAACTACTAAAAAAAAAAGAAAGAAACTGACATTTATGTGTACAAATTGTGGATTTGGGTTAGAAAATTGAGATTTTCATTATTTATTTTCAGAATATTAACTTGTTTGCTGAAGGTAAAATCGATGTGGCGGGATTCAGTTAAGCCCTCTAAACCTCCCTACATGCTCTGTGTCCTCAGATCGAGTTCATTTATTTCAAATTTTTAACCAAATTATCTTATAGACTCTACTTATACTACAACAAACTTATAGGCTTGCTAAATTCTTGCACGTCGTTCCCATAATTACGTAATTAGTGGCGTAGAGTGGAGGCCTTTTGTCTGCGCCTGCGCTGCGCCCGCGCACCCCTCGTCCAACTGTAGCGAACAGCTGTTGTAGGGAGAGAGTATGCGATACTTTTGCACTTGTAATGTGCTTTCGATTATATCTGTCTGTTTAAATGGGCATAATATGAAAGTAAAACTATATTCAGATTGGTAGAAATATAAATAATACCGATTAAAACTTTTATTGTGTAGTTATTACCCTTGCTAAACACATGTAATGTAAATATGAATTTTATCAGAATAGTCAAAACAATATTCTATATGAAAAAATGAAGCAATCGAGCAATTAGGATGGTTGTATTTTTAAATAGATTATCACACTAATATTATGAATATGAATATGTATTTTGATGTTAAGATTTTTGGATGTTTGTTCCGCCTTCACGCTTTAGTACTCAACAGATTTGGATGAAATTTTGGAATGGAAATAGTTTGTAACCTGGATTAACACATAGGATACTTTTTGCGGGAAGAAGTCTTATTCCCACGGGAAAGTCTAACGTAGCGCGAGCGTAGCCGCGGGCGGACCGCTAGTAATACATGTTTTTATTACAGTTAACGGCATGTTATTTATTGTTTTTTTTTTCGAACAAGGGTTGGTTATAGAAATCGTTGCTTAGCTGGTAAACTAGTGATCCTTTAACACAATAACATAATATTCAGACTATAGTTTAAAGAAAGCAAGCCGTATACTTGCGAAGAAATAAACCGCTACGCCGCCGCCGCCGTAGAGGTTGCTACGCCGTAGCAGTCAGTAGTAAACAAGTTAAACAAGTGCGTAAGTTTTTACGTTCGTGCTCAATACGCAATATCAGCTGTTTCTTCTTCATTGCGACGACTTTTTTCAAATCTTAAATCGACACGTTCTCGTGGCATAGCATTGTATTTTCATTTTATGACATTGTTACTGCTTACCTAATGGAGCTGTGCATGCTACTAAACAGCTGCTTAAGTAGGAAATTATTTTGCACTTTTACTGCCCCCTATTAGCACATTAGAGAAGCTTCTGATGATGGTATCTGTTAACCCGAATGTCGATAGCATCTATTGATAACGCTTGAAAAGGAACAAGGGGAATATACTATGAGCAAGTGTTCAATTACTAATGATAAAGATCTTTGTTACTGTTAAATATTAGCTGATATAGATATGTATTTAAAGCGCTGTTTAATGTAGTATCGGTTACAAATAGAATAAAGTTAACCAATCAACTTTTACTGATGTAACTATTTGTGTCTAGGGAATGACAACCGAGACTAATTAACATGATATAAAATTAAAATATTTCTAAAATGTGCGTTCAGTTAACAACAAGTTTTTAACCGTTCACCCACGCTGCCAAAGAGCTGCTACAACTGATGTTTAACCCGTGAAGTCCGATTGGACGCGGTCGGCAGTGAAGGGGTTGTGCTGTGTCGACATTTGGCGCTACTTTACTTTTGTGGTCGCAAGTATCACTAATTGCGACTGTACAATAATCATAATATGTTGATGCAAACTAAACTCATTACATCAGTGCTTTTACTTACTTACGTATTTTTACATTTAAATAGAAATACTCTATGCTATTTGCTTTAAAAATTATTACATTAAATTCTGAAATTTTCTTACTACAATACCAGCCACCGAAAAAATCCACAGTATGTATATTATTTTAAAAGAATCTAGGTATGATTTACAACTGCACGCTGCGCCAATAATTACAATAAATCTTAAATCACCTCAGTATGCCCCAGTTTATGCTTAGATTTATGGCTATTGAATGATATTTCCTTTTCAATTAGTACCTACTCGACACAGAGTTCCGTCCGAGCGGCTGCCCGATTCGCCACGCGGCATCGGCTCTATCGTTGCGCGAACAGTAAACTATTCATCATTATTATAAATGTGCCACACTCGCTTATTTACGGAAATCGATATTTTTTTCGGTGTCGATCCTGAATAAGCATTTCGACACGTCGGTAAACGTCACGCTATTGTTGAATGACCCCCGCATTGTGCTCGGCGCCCGCGCAGCGCCCGCTGAGCCACGCATCCACTCTCCGCTATTACACGAAAGTAGGAACCGCATGATTAGTTCCGCATCTAGATAATATAATTTTGTAATTATTGATTATAGCGGGTCACGGTTATTGCTGAATATCGATTTTAAAACAGTCTCACTTAATTAATGATCGCTTCTTTGTTGCGATACGATTAGTTTAATTAGCTTTCGAAAACTGAATTGATAATGAATTGTGAATAATTTTTCATCCATCACGTTTTAGATCCTTTCACACGAAAAATTATTGGAGTGAACTCACTCATGAAGAATCTTATAGACACAGCAACATGATACAATATTCACATGATTATAGCAGTGACCAATGACCAAGGTGAAGCATTCGAAGTCACGCCAGTATAGAGGCATTACGTTCCAGTAGATGGAATATTGATAAGCGCCGGTGTGGTCAATCAGCAGCGGCAATTTAAGGGCAATTGTCCGCGGCGAGACGCGAGCGCACGCAAATTGGAGCCACCGCACAAAACGGACCTATTTGCAGCCTGTAATAGCTCCTAGCTGCACTACAAAAGACATAATAACCCGTTTATAGAAGACATTTAAACCAATCTGAAATACAATATTAATATTGCTACTGCATCCCTATTACCCACCTTCATTTCCTACATTACTTTCAAGATAGACATGTGTTTGATTCTAATAAGGCGATCGTGAACGAGGATCAAGCCAGGCTCTCACGGGGTCACACATAAATATCTAATGAGAAATACGATTGCGCAAGAAAATGATATCGATATCATTCGATATTCGCTCAAAAGCAATCACGAAAACAAATTTGCGTTCATTTCCTTTCCCTCGGAACAAACGCGGAGGGGATCCGGCCCATTCCGGGCTCGTATTATTGCAATATCTTTTATAAGGCGGTAGAACGTAATGGAAACCATTTCTCATCAATTTTCTAAATAAAGGCGCACAGAAGCCAGCGGATAAAACAAAGCGCGAGCGCTCACGACATAGATTGAGCTGAATTATCGCTTTACCGCAGAACACAATCTACCCTCCGCATCCTATACTCATCGTAGAGCTGCGTGTGTATGTAATTGTAGCAAAGGGTATCTCGGCGCTGTCGAACCGACTTGTGCACTTAGCCCGGACTCAGATAACACGTGTGAATAATGTTAAATCTAACCAGTACTTTTCTCCTTTATCAATTTACTGCATTTACAACGTTTTGATCAGATTACGCTTAGCGCTCTAGCTTTCAGCAGATTCACACGGATATCCGGCAAATGCCGAACGAACTTTTATCATGGCAACATACAGGTTTAGTTCTTTCTAATAATAGATAAAATAAGTATAAGTAAAGTATGTATCTATGCATAATTATGTATACTGTATAAGTATAAAATGTGTTACAAAAAATACCAAAAAAATAATATTTTTATCAAAGGCATTTGATTAAAATTTTCCCATCTCTAGTGATCAGCTGTGTCAAAGAATATTCGAACCAGATATGTCATTTTAGGTCAATGTGCCTATTTTTACAGCTATGGTTAAAAATGTTTATGTACAACTTGTACATTCACATTAGAACAATTGATTTCAAAATGTAAAAACTACAACTAAATAAAAAAGCTTTGTTATATAATTGTTATGAAATAATAAATTAATGAAATAATGACCTAAATATTTCAAAATAATAATTATGTTTGTAAAATACGTAAACAAGATAATTAAGGCAAAAAAGAAAATGTTTTCTAACATAAATTGATTTATTTAAGTACATCTGTTTTAAAAATGTAGGCACAAATGGTGTACAAATACTTTTCCGTTCTGAGAATTAATAGTCTATATTTTAGGTGTCAATTGACACTAGAGATGGGAAAATTTTATTAAATGCCTGTGATGAAGTATATTCTTCTTTTTGGTATTTTTTGTAACACGTTGTATATTAAAGCATAACCATCATGACTTCCGGTTCACGTCAATCTTCTTACAATACAAAAAACTTCATATCACGCCAGTGAAACTCGTCGCCAGAGGAATAAAAGAGTCATTATCTATGACAGTAATAGAAAGCATTGAGCGTAATCATTTGCATAGGTTCGAGTACACAAGCATAGAAATACAGGTACTTTAATTATAATTACATGAGGTTTCGTGAATGTCGCAACCAAATTACGCATCAAATAAATGGCGTATTTGTCAGTCACATGGCACATGGCACCATTAGTGTAAATAAAAGAATTACAGGTAATTTCAGTTGGCTTGGCCTGGCAATCATTGCGTCACGTCGCAAGCTGCAAATTGGGTGAAAGTGTGACGGTAATATTCGGCCGCATGACAAATGGTCGCCATCTTGGGGCTAATCTGCCCTCGATTGTAACTAAAACCATGATTTTGTAGAAATGCCTACGCGGACATAGTATTACTCGTACAACAATATCTACTCTAGTATGTTTTCGTAAGATAATACATCTTATTATGATACTTAGGTCTGGAAACAAATCGACACAGAATACTTTTTAAGTAATATGCAATTCCTCTAGAAAATATCTAACAACTAGCGGTCCGCCGGCGGCTACGCTCGCGTTGTGTAAGATTTTCCCGTAAAAAGTAACCTATGTGTTATTCCAGGGTACAAACTCTATTCTAAATTTCAACCCAATCCGTTCAGTAGTTTTTGCGTGAAACAGTAACAAACATCCATCCACCCTTACAAACTTTCACGTTTATAATATTAGTAAGTATAATATACATGAAAGAGGAAGAGGGACAAGAGCCTAACTTTATAAAATTTTACAACGGACGTAAAGCACCTATTTTGATTTAATAAAATATAATTATTACATAATTTACTTCACGGGTTCTCTGTAGAAAATTTTCTCATTTTTAACTTTTTAAAACAAATGTGGACCATTCTATCAATTCTTTTATCTAGTATCATAATATTGGATAATGACGCTGAATCAAATGCTCAACAATTGGTAATTGTCACAAGTTTCATTACGGCGGCGACCGCGGCGGCTCCTCGTAATATCGCCGTAATGGCCAGAATGCCACGCCCGTCCGCTGGGTTTGTCACAGACTATAAACGCCTACCACGGTATAGCCATTTTTATGGAAACTAGCTTTAGAAAAGCGTTCTGTATCGAACTAGCTACAGAAATACCAAACACTACATCATTGACCAAACACTACTTAGAACTTTTAAATTTTTCGCGTTGATTCAGATATCACATAAAACATTTTCAAATTAAATACGTAGCGTAAGCATTGTTCAAATTCAGAAATTGAATCGTCGATAAGTAATTTTCAAAAACATATAATTCTAATAACGCTTGCTCAGCCATACCAGGCAGAAGAATATTTCCACGGCGCATCACTACGAATGCTGTCTCATGTATTTATCTTAGAAGCATTTATTCAACAACAAGAAAACAAAGCAAGAAACGATCCTCAAGCACAATTACTTACATCACATCAAAGGAGAGTGCGGAAGCGCGGGCGCACGCGCGGAAACAATTACTGATGAACAATAATAACGTGAATATGCGATCTCTGTGTGATTGCAACCACCGTGTGATAGTTGAATAACGCTAAACACGTAATACTACCACAATTAAGTAAGTGGATAGATAAGAAATGAGAGAATTACTACCAAATTGGCCTGAGTGAGTGAGTATGTATGCGGGTTGCAAAACTTGCAAAGAGAGGTTACGTGAAGTTTCTATCGATATAGGTGTGATGGTTCTAGTCATCTTTGTATCTGTGGATATAAAATAATTTAAACTTAAACTTAAATTCTCATTATTCTATATATTTAAAGGTTTCAGACTGAAACGACCAAAGCGATCTATAATTGAATGAATTGAATGTTATTTTATTTGACATTTTAAATTATAATGTTCGTCTGACTATGCATGTTAAATATAGTGTTATGGATGATGGCGTCATCGCATTGGGAGCAATCCTGTAATGATGACGTCTTTTGTAATTATTAGTTTTTAATAAATAAATAAACAAAAATTACTGAACTCCTGTAACCGGATAGCGCCAGTCTTCATGGTGAAGAAGAGAAAGGTTAATTCAGTTTTGGACGTCTTTCAACAGAAATAAAACTAAAATCCACCTACCAAAAACGAATAGCTTTAGGCTAAAGGCAGTTGTAATTTGTTCTCCTTACTATCCCATGAATAATCTGTATCCTAATATCCCTGATGTGGCGACTCATAAAAAAGTGTCGCCAGCGTTTACGGTGCAGCGTTCTGATTGGTTCTGACGAGAAGCGTCGCTGGACGCGTAATGTAACGAGTGGCCGCTACTGTAGAGCAGCAGCATCGCGATTACCACCAAGCAGGGACGAACTTTTCACAATCGTTTATATTAAATTATTTTTTAATCGTATGTATGTTTATTTTTATCCTTATAATTTCCGCCACAAAAAATTCAAATACAATTTTAACAGTTTCTGAAAAAACAATGCGATTGGAACTTTGTTTTAAGCAAGTAATGCCTTTGCCAGCAATCTCTGCTGTTCCAATCCAGTATGAAAACTCGAATATAATATAAAAATCGTCGCCAAAAAAATGCTTCTTCAGCAGCTAATATGAGGCTTTATATGCGGAGGGCAAATTTTTGTCAAGTCGGTCTTATCAGACGGTCTCCCGATCGACAAAGTTCCTATGAGAAAGTTTATTCCTATGAGACTATTTATTTATTTATTTCCATATAAGTCATTAGAGGTAGATAGCCATGATAGGGCATATACGTATATCTTATATAGGAAAATCTGATTAGGACTTTAGAACTCACTAGCCTGAAGGCTTGGAACTGGATTGCTACGAAAACTAACTAACGTATGTTGGGTAAAACATCAATGCAAATTCCGCACTGTCCGCAAAGAATCGCCGGACAGTGGGTAGTGGAAAGAGCCAGATTACTCGATGATGTCTCCAGATGATGCTTGACGAACCGATGCGACGCGACGCGGTAACCGGTTACGTGTGGAACAAGAGTTACATCATATACTTTACATAGCTAAGCTTTCCTACAGGGTTCTATCAAACGTTCACATACATAGGTTCTTTAGTAATGTTTAAATGTTTCATATCTTAATAAAATTAATGCTCCTGTATAATGGTTGACAAAAATTGTTGAATGGATTCAAAGTGTTTTACTCATGTGCTTTTAAACTGTTAATTCATTTGTGATTTCCATTGCATTATAGTACATTAACGCAAGGTATAAATTCATCATAGAACAATGGAGCAAGACGTCACGTCGTCGTCGCGGCTACCGACAACATCGGAGACATTAGATGCATTAGATTTATAAAATGTGACAAACGACTCGGGCAGTTGCTACCTTAGCTGCTACCGGGGACGCGGGTCCACTCCACATCGGTCACGGGGTAGCACAGAGCCATTATACGCACACACTAGCGAGACGCCAAATCAATGCGCAGTTTGTTCTAGACTCGGTTGAGATAGCCGAACTAAAGCAGCATTGGATGAATGCATTTGTCTGTCATTAAAGAACTTCCGTCACAGCGGTAACGCAGAGGTATTAAAGCCATTAGGCGCGGGCGCAGGTGTCGCGTTGGACACGCTACTACTGTCACACTGGACAATGTTTCAACGGGTATTCTGGGAACTAATAGTCTAAATGGTGGGTGCATTAGATTTTTAGTTAAGATTTAAGTACCGTTATGAGATGCTGAACTATCAAAAGTTAGTAAGTCAATTTTATTTTTTCACTAGCAGCGGTCCGCCCGCGGCTTCGCTCGCGTTATGTAGGATTTTCCTGTAGGAATAAGACTTTTATTCCCGTAAAAAGTCTCTATTCCAAATTTCAACCATATCCATTGGGTATTTTAAGCGTGAAGGTGGAAAAAACATCCAAACATCTAAACATTTAAATATCTAAACATGCAAATATATCGACACCTCCTATGAACAACAACGTAACTCAATTTTAGCAACTAATCACCTCAGCAGTTTAAAGAGAAAAAAAAATACGTTTTACCTATTGTTAGGTTTTTTTGACTAATGCTAACTTCAGTTCTATTGTACTTAGAGACTGCTTGGACAGAAATTTAAGAGTAAATAAATTTATGATAAGGAATAATATTAACTAAAGTCATTTTGTATCTCAAGTCACGTATCTCAAGTTACGTTGTTGTTCATAGTAGGTGTCGATATTTTCATCAACATCAACGGCCCGTTACAGTCCACTGCTGGTATATGAGTCTCCTCCACTGGAGGGTTTTGCCATAATCTCCACGCTTGGCAGGCGGGTTGGAGATCGCAGATTAAAAGGTTAGTGTATCAGAGAGCGTTGCTGCCCGTTCCCTGTTCAATGTGTAGTCCCTAAGTCCTCTTACGACATCCACGGGAAGAGTAGGGGGTGGTGACAAGTGTATTCTACTCTGCCGTCACCACACGGCCACATTTCACATTTATAATATTAGTGTAATATTATTACCAAAGGTAACAATGTATTCATAACAAAAAAAGATTGCTTACTTCTCATTGCGTTATATTTTTGAAAGAAGACTTGTTATTTGTCAAATATAATTAATATTTTCTAGTTTTAGCTTTTTAAACCAAAACTAATACTTTTAAAGTCTTCACAAACAAATTCACATTTTCAAACACACATGTTTTCATTTTCACATGTTAAATTTTTCATCACTCTCTTGCAAGAAGAAACTTCATCCGGGAGATAATTAAAATAAATCATTAACCGTCTTTAAGCCGAGCTCGTATCTCGGGAACATTGTGACAAGATAAAAGAATTCTGTGTTTAATTGGCTGATCAGCTTAGTGGCATCGATCAATACGAGACGGAAAACATTACAAAGCGTGCCGCGAACGAGACTCATAAAAACCGCTTTAAAAACGTAATCTTTGGAGCGCAGTGTAAAGTGTAATCATCAAATATCCCTATCTAAGTACAACTTTATGATGAGAGTTAGGGCAGAGGCACACAACAATTTTAGAAAAGTAATGCAGTATTAGATTTTCGACATTTAGACCTTATATTTGTCAACTATTCGTCATTACACACACAATGGCGGAATCTGTGGAAAAGAGCTCACCGAAAAACCTCCAAATGCGTCATTTTTTTTTTATATAAATGGATTATTGTCTTTTAAAAATAATTGAAAAGGCTATCAGGTACTAAAACAATTTATTTCATGGATAGGATATTATGTTCTCTAAGCTTTCGGGTATCAAAGATAAAATTTGAATTTTAGTAGGTAAGCATGTAAGCATCAAAATATATTTATACTGAAAATAAAATAAACTCTCTTTGAAGAAAGATAAAGAATTTAAACTAATTTTCAATACTACACGGAAGAAATCTACTAATAGATCAGAACAAATCACTCAATCACATCGAGATTCAACATGATTTGCTGAAAGCTAAGAGCGCGATTAGCCTGTTGTTTACTTTTTTTAAGATAGCCTTTTTCACCAACATGGTATAAAAATTTAACTTTGTCATTTTAATAAAAAGTATTTCGCAATTTTACATCAGAGTATTACATTGAACTCCAGCTTAATGAATTATATCTCTGCAAGTCTTGTGTCGCTTATATCTGGTCGCAACATTATCATCGGCGTATAATGAGCCGGCCTCATCCATCGCTCGTTTTGTTCCTCTTTCTTGGTCATCCATCATCTTGCGGACTAATTGCCTGCTACTTCTCCCTTATCCTTTTAATTCGTCGTGCCAGTGGTTGAGCGGTCGAGTGGCGACCTAAGGTGAGACGGGGAGCTGCCAATAATTGCTTGAGATACCAGCTCTTGATTGCTGAATTAAAATTTAAGAGCAAAAAGCGAGACGCATTTTGTTGGAAAATATGTGGCGAAATTGATGTTATGTGTAAGGTTGTATGTGCAAAAGAAAAGTATAAATTACTTTCTTGTGTTCTTGGTGTAGTTGGTACGTTAAATCTGAACCTGAATATTAACGATTTCTATTATACAATATTGACAGCTTTATGTTAGATAGTATAAGTAATAGATATACATACAGTGAGACATACAGGTTAACAAGAAACAAAATAATGTCACATATAACCTTGGCGAAACCACTCTGGTATCAGAAGGAAGTAGATAAGGACCGTCAAGTTTCAACTATCAAATGCTCGACAGGTCACTACTGTTAGTGATGCCATATCTGCATAGCAACTCGACTCGATGCCTAAATCGTGCACTCGCAGAAGCAGGCACTCGATCACGCCACGCCGCCGCCGGTGGTGGCCACTGGCCACTGGATAGTCACGAGACGCACGACCGAGAGAAACAGTTTGTAGGGAGGGGTAACACGATTTTAACTGAATCAGTTCCCTCATGTTTCACTGTGTAGGTATTTATGTACCATAAACCTTGTAACGATTTAATTAATATTTTTTATTAAACCTCACTCAATGACATTACCGTAATTACCGTAACTAAACAGTGAATTTAATTGAATTATTTAACACTTTATTAACCTAACTATTTCGCAGTTTATGAGACATTAAAACGCTACTATTTGATAGAAAAAAATTGTTGACTTACGAGCCATTGTCATGCTATATGCCATGTTTTTCAATTATATTTTAGATTAATAATAAGTCAATATTGTTTTACTTGAAATCATTGTTAAATGAATCACTTAACTGCGTTTACTAAAAAAACGCAGAATCTTGAAATTAAATTATTTATGTTTGCTTAAGTTTCATTATGACTACCCTGTACACGTTTCTCAGCCGATACTACGATAAGTACATAAATAACATTCTCTCTATTGAGGTAGTCATGTAAAAAAATGACATGAAAATGAGACACCAAGTTTTATTTTTAGTCCCGAACTCTACCAGAGTCACAATCATTCAGAGTCGTAATCATAATTTTGGGCACGATTTAGCTCATTTACATTCATTTTTACTTTAATCACTGTAACACACCTACGCTCACCTATCAATAAATAAGATGAATCTAATATGACCAAAGGGGTATGTTTGGCTCAGATTGGCCCGAGAAACATAAAATAACTGAGTCACATCACAACACTACAGCCCTATTCCAGATTGGCAAATAAAAGTGTTTGGAGGACACAGCGCTCCATCAAAAGGGGTAGCTCGATTAAGTGTCGGTTTGGGTTTTATTTGCGGGGCGAGGAGGGGCTGGTGGCGAGCCGTGGTGGAGTGGGGGGAACGTGTGAGCGGCGCCGCATTAATCATTAACACAGGCTGCCTAATGACACCGCCGAAATGGGCCCGCTAGTGATGTAGACAGGTGATATCGACAGCGAGTTTTGCTTTTTTAAGAAGCATCTGTCATCATTCTTATAAATGTATAGTTGTATAGTTCCGGTACTATCATAAGGCTGCTTTTCCACCAGAGATGTGCTATGCTACGTTGCTATAGATGCGTTTGATATCCACCAATCACATTCATTGGGCCACATAGCACAGTACTGTTGGAAACAGATTCAACTAATCCTCGCAGCATAGCTGGATAGCACATCTCTAGTGGAAAAGCTACCTTAGGCCAGCTCTATGGTACTAACTAATCATTGCACTATTACAAAGGTATGATAATTTTCAATCAGATGGCAGAAGAGCGCAAAATCCACACACGTAGCGTTCAAAATAGAAAGATTAGCTTCCAACTCCGTAGTATTAGCAGAAGAGGTTAGCCGTTAAAGTAGGTAGTAAAAGCAAACGTTAATGTTGTCGTTATTAAATGGAATGGAAATTGTACAGTCTCCAGTTATTTCGGAGGTATTTCGAGTAAGTTCGTATTTAGTTAATCCTACGAGATAGTACTGTAGATGCTACGGATTGCTACGTACAATTGCTATTTAAAAGACATCAACGCAAGCGTCGTAGCACGTAGCCAAGAGCTAAATTCAGAGTGTATTCACTTTATATTCTAAACTATCGATATCAATAATCGAGCTTACCCATCACTTCAACCGATATTAGATGTCGCTATTAACTCCGCAAAACGTAATTAATCGAATAAGTTTATGATTGATATAACCAGTTTTGCGGGGCGCTTAATTCACTTTCCCAATTCTGAGCCGTGGCCTTTTATAAAGTTATCCTTTAAGGAAATTGATTGGTTCTATCACAACGAAACTGATTCTGTAATGAGTTTATTACATTATTAATTTAATGTTATACCCTAGCGTTACTGAGTGGTACTGCTACCACTTCTGCAAGTGGAAATAATAAGACATATTAAATGAAAGGAAACTTCTAATAACGTTACGTTCAGTGTTACGTTACATGAACATCTGCCTCTACGTCCTTAACTAATTGAACTACGTAGGTACTTTATTATTCATAATAGTTAGTAAGGAAATTATAGATAAGTAGACAAGTTTATTGCAACGTAGGTAATTGATTGTAATTGTCTTACAAGGTTTCCAATACATCAACCACAACGCGCTGTTTAAAATAGCTTTTCTTTGATATAGTTCATCCATTTTACGAGCTGACTATTCCTATATATAACGAAACACCAAACGTTTATAAAAATATTATTACTACTGCCATCAAGACAAGTAGGCGTTGATCGAAAGGCAATAATTTCTGACGAATGTGCAAAACAATGGTAGATACTTATATGAAGTAATTTAACACATTGGTGATCGAACTCACTCAATGAAGCGACATAGAGGATTAGGGGGGTGAGGAGTGAAGCGTGCGGGCGGAGGAGAGGGGAGGGACGCAATTTGTAATATTTCACGAGCCAGTAGACGCTTATTAACTAGGCGTGCAAAAAATGCGCGGGGCAGGGGTCCGCAATGTTTGGCTATTAAAAGTTGTAAGCTGTTAGACAGATGCTTCTTATGGACAATCTTTGCAAAACTGTTTGTTTTACAAAGCTATAGACCGCATTCGGCTTAGCCTCTATAGATATATAAGTAGTTTTATAAAATTTACGAGATAAAAAGATATTTTCGCGAATGGCATGTGTTGTCGTAATCCATCCTCTGGACTATTAGCAAACAAAATTTTACTGAGATCAATAACATAAACTACAGGATAATCTTATGATTTCATAATATTAGAAATAATACATGAAATGCACCTGCTTAGTTCACAAAAGTTTTTTTTGTTGTTGTGGTGGTATCTGTAAAATGTGACTCATCCCTGCCTAGCCATTGCACAGAGTAGCACTTTCCTAGACAGGCTATAATAACTACCTATAGCAGTAATCTAATAGGCGTAAAAAACAAATAAAATACGAATTTATTATAACGATCTTTTCTCCCTCCTGCGCTAGGAGTTTTTTCATCTGAGATTTCAGTAAACAGTTATGAAGAGATTAAAGAATAAAATAATTTAAAGATCTTGATCAAGTTTTTAATTTTATTGTGTAAAAAGCCGCCATAAAATTTTAATGTATTGACTAATGCCTGAGTGCAGGTCTGTGTGTAAAACTTGTGCAGAGAAGCTATTAATCGTGTCCTCCGGGATGGGAGCCCTCGCTTCCAGACGCGACATTACAAGGGACGAACAAAAAACTATATTTATTACTTACAACAAACCTACACTCGAAATAGGCATGTAAATAAAGGTCTTTTAATTATATTTATTTATTTTATTAAGCACATGGAAATTATGTATTGTCGAAATTAAGTCACTTGATGCATAATATGCTTATAATGCTCATATGGTTATGCATATTGCTCGCAATGTGTGTGAGTGTACTAAAAATTTGGAAATGTCTACAAGTCCTACTTACGAGTGCTGAACTTTATCACTCTGGTATTTCGACCAAAATATTGTAGGTATATAGGGAAAACAGAAACGCCCTGCCTAATAATAGGTAGAGTGAACCGTTTAAGTTATACGTAGAGACATCAGCCTGCTCTACCTTTGACAAGGTTTCAATCTAGCCACAATGCACCTTAAATGTAAGTCAGTAGAGTGGAGTAGAAAGGCTTGCGTGAGTAACGTGGAACCGTGTGGTAGTAAAGTGAGCAGGGCGGGCCGCCCAAACGTTTAGCGACCGTTTAGCTAAGGCTCGAGGCTAGGTAAGGACACACCCACAACATAGGGGAAAACTTCCAATGTAAATGGTATCAGATTATCTCTCCCAAGAGAGTAACATTATATAATATTCGTTTATGTTTGACAAAGTACACATTTTTAAGTAAGCCACGGAATTCTTTTTCCATACATCCTGGGAGTGTTTAATATTATATTCATGGTATAAAAAGCGTTCTTCAGAAGAGTTCACCACATTCGCGTATCAAATATAATTTATTTAAGAAGCCGAAAACTCGTACGTGTCTGTGTTTCTAATAAATATGCACGTTTCATCTCATTTTTCCTTTTTACTCGTATCTTATTATTTTGTAACATCTTTAATCTTTCATACTATGCTGCTGAATTTTCAGAAAATTTGCCGATGTTTGAGAGCGTAGAACCGTAAATCAGGTTAGGTAAATAATATTACCCAATTTTGTTATAAGAGTTTGTAATTTTGTGATACTTGCATGAGTATACGGACGAGTATAGATTCCTACGAAATTATCAGTTATATTATCACCATCGTTGGCTCAATAATTCTGATACCAGGGTATGCGGGTCAGTCATCAACTTACAACCGATATGATAAAAAAAGAACTTATTTCCACAACCACTATATTTCCAATGAGGTACTCAAAGATCACCGATCGGCTACATAAGCCATCTTCGAGTGCTCCAGCGCCCGACTGACTACGGTCGCCACGGCCGAAAACGGTCGGAAAGACCATTACCGTTCGAGAAATAAATCGGGTGCGTCATTCTTATGATATATGTAAAAAATAAATACACATACGAGTATAAACATACAATACAAACAATACAAATGTTCTTTACCACCACCACAACCACCACTAAACCACTATAGCAAAAACTTTGCTAGTCACAAATACAGAAAAACCATTTTATTCGTCAGAAATTAAAAAGTAGTGAATAAACCGTTGATAAGTCACGTAGTGCGCGCGCGCCGCCGCCGCCGCCGCCGTGGTGGCCTAGCTTAATTCGGGTGTGCGTTTACATTCGCGCTGCAAGATGCACTCGCGTACCGACGCTCTTCCCATTTCAAATGTCATTTATTTGTAAGAGCTACCTCGGTTATACTATACCTCGAATCATAAAGTTTGATACTTTTTAACACTTGCTGACAATAAATTACATACACATTTCTCTCATTTTTCAGTAAGTACATGCTAAGTTGTTTGTTCTATAGTAGAGTCAAGCCTTACTTTAACCTGGAAAATGACTGTGTAAGTAAAAAATAGATCATCCCAAAAACACAAAAAGATCTAATATGTGTCTAACGTTACACGTTTGTAAATGTATGAATATTATTGATTACTATTAAACTAATAAAAATTAAGGTAAATAAATGTAAATAAATTAATAAATAAATAAATGTAAACTAATTACAGAAAAAACACCTTTCTCTGGCGAGTAACCAAAAAGTTTAACGATACCTACTCTAAAACACTTGACCTGTTCTTTTCTAAACGGGAAAATGTAAGGCGTCTGTTTAACGATGGTTTTTTTGGCAACGACCCATTTAGTGATTTACAATAGGATACAAATTATACACTAATAGTTAAATTATTTTTAATCATAACTACTGTAATACTTACCGTTAGTATCATACTCACTGGAACTTTTATTTGTATTGTACTATCTTACTTTATTTAACTTCCTTCTGGCTACTTTCTTTGTGCATTGGCGGACCTACAAACGTTCTATAGGCGAAAACTGAATGAATGAATGAATTGTGTGAATTTATTTTTATATCCTCTGTTTGTATTATTAAGCTGTAAGTTTTCCAAATAAAGTAAAATAAAATAAAAATAAATGTAATATTCTAAAGATTATTAGACTTGTCATTACATCCTCATCTACCTTACAAAGATTACAGCCAAAATGTATTGACTGACAGACCTATTTTCTTAGCAAAAAAATAACAAAGCTGTTTGTTTATAAATAATGGAAGCCACGGAAAAGATTGCACCGCAAGTAGCAAATCATGTTGAGCAGCATATAGTGGGGTGGTGTAGCGAGTAACGAACGCGCGTTTGATATGTTAATTCGGGTAATTCGTACCTTTTCGCTGCTTTTACTAGTCTTCACGTTTGCCCCGACTTCCCCGCCCAGTCGTTCTATTAGCCTAACACCATTTTTATTAGGTTTGGGCAGGTCTAACTGCTCAATATATCAACACAAAAAACGGTGGGTTTCTTGAGGACTCACCTACTAGTCAATACAATAAATTTAACATACTTTATACAATATAACACATAGCTCATTACAAAATTGTATTAATTTAGGAAGATGAAAGATAAAATTTTGTAAAATGAAATATTACAATAATAAAATTATAATAAATAATTTGAATCGTTGTTAAATTGGCAAAGAAGCATTGATATGCTTCATAATAATGTAGAGTTGTCAAAGCACAGATCTTAACAATCATCCTCACGCAAACAAGTATTAGTAGTAGTTACTCAGTAACAAACACTTGCTCATTTCTATTCCACAGCTCTCGCTCCTGAATTAGCAACAGCCAAGTTATCGCGTAAAGCAGTTAGAATCAATTTGCGTTCTCTCGCGACACAATAATGTAATTTTAATATTTAAAAGTGACAACATTAAACCGTCGCTTCTTCGCTACACCCCGTGAATACAAAATCAAAACGGGAAACGGAAAGGCGCCATTTTGCTTTTAGCACCCTTTAATGGCGGAATAAAATAAAGCACCCTGATTAAAGTGTAAATGAGGTGAATTGATGTTTTAGAGAGCATTTGCGTATTCATGTTTTATTCCAACGTTAGCTATACTGCTTTTAGAGTACGCAACATATTTTATGTTTGATCAGATGTTTGTTAACATTATCAAACATACGAGCATTCATAACTACGAATAATGTGATCCGTAGTATCTAATATTTAGTTCTAGTCCAAAATTTGATTCAGTTAGGTAAGTAAATAGAATATGATTTTAGTCCATTACTGATGTAACTGATGTTAATGAAAGATTTAGCCCAAAAAAATATATATTTGTCCAAAATCTTTTAAAAAATCTGAAGACCTTATATTTCAGGTTATGTTCTTTAGTTGAGTTGTTGAAAGCAAAGCCGCGGCGGTGGGTGCGTGTTACAAATACGCAATTAGCGCCATACAGCTCAGTTTATGCCGGCGTTTAAATTCGTTAGGCGGTACCTACTTACTGCCCTCATAGATTAAACAACATGAAACTCGTAAAGACAGGCAAGTTCAATTTACAGTTTACTACAAAATTAGTGTTGAAGAAACTACGACCACAAATATCCCGACCATTAACGAAACGACAAGGGACGAACTACTTGTAGAGAAAATATTATTTTTATTATTTAGTCGTAAATATAGCTTTAAATTAGGCACTACCTATACTATATTTGAATTAGTTTGTGCATATTACCTTAATTTTAGTCGTAAATCTATGGAATGTGAAAGCTTAAATAAAAAAATAATAGGTATGTGATACTGACATAATAATAATATTATATCTACACATTTACCGTTAAGATCAGACCTATGAAATAGACTATTTATGTTTTCTAAATTGATTTTCAGAGCTGAGTCTCCACTCTGCGCAAAGAATGATCTATGCAAGTGCCGTCAATTGCGTATGTGAGTTGCGTAGCCCGCTAAGTGGATCTCCATTTTAACTCCTGAAACAAGCCGGTTGAGGCTTTCAGTCGGATCTCGGCATTTGCATGATTGGCATTACGCTGATTACCCTCCCCGCGCCCCGGGGCTCAACCCGCCGCCAGCCCCAAACACTCACGCCCTGGCCAGGTTCATTCCTGCTGAACATCGGTTCTTCAGTCTACACATTTTTAGGGTTCCGTAGTCAAAAAGGAACCCTTATAGTTTCGCCATGTCCGTCTGTCTGTCTGTCTGACCGTCCGCGGCTTAGCTCAGAGACTCTTAGTACTAGAAGGCTGTAATTTGTCATGGATATACCAAATTACAGCCAGTGGTTCCTTTGGTACACGTGAAGTGGGGGTTATTTTTTTATTCCAGACTACCTTATAGTGTGAGGTATCGTTGTATAGTATTTTTTAAATAATGGGGGTTTGCTAAAACCATTTTTCGATCTTACTGTACGTTTAAAAAAATGTTTTAAGGTGCTTATTTTTGTTAAAAATCCACGGTAGTACATATAATGAATTTAAAAGGAAAATTATGAACATCAAGTAGGCTTTACAGGTTATCGAATAATAGAAACTTATAAAATGTACTTGTACAAGTAAGAAATTTGGTACTAAAAATATCATATAAAAATATTTTGATGAATGTTAACTGCCTTAAGCAACTAGGGAACCCTACACTTTGCGTGGCCGGTTTTATATTTTTTTTATTAGGTACTGCAATCCGAATGTGCCAAACAATGAGCTATTATTAAAACGACAGAGACATTGTGTCCCGAAATCATCTAAAAATGAACAGGTTTTTTATTCCGCAGGTTTTTTATATCAATATCATATTATCAGAATCCATATTTAGTTCATTCAGCAGGCCTTTTACCATCAGTGGAAAGCAGGAATAGACCGTCATTGCCACCTCCAAGCTCCAGATACTCCAGTAAACGTATGCAAATTGGCGTTTTAAGAGTTTTAGCGAACAGGATTGTGCTGATGAGCTTTCAGACGTGTGCGGGGTGCGCAAACAAACACGCCCATAGTTCCAACTTAGTTAGGCGGTAATCTCCCTTTTTGGCACCTATTTATACATACAGATGTCTGTACATTTCAAATGGTGTTGGTTTTTGTTTTAATTCCCCGTAGTATTACAATTCAAAAGCTCTTATGTAAGCACTGAGCTTACCTGAGCAATGAACATATACCACACCTTGGCCATTCCATACAACCGCCGCATATATGTAAATTAATAGAATTTATACAATAGAGTTTATTAATTGTACATTGTTCAGCTTTTGGTGTTTCTATACAACGTGTTAACTAAATACCACAAACCCTTTCGGATCATAATTCAGCCTATGAAACTGAAAATTTTCAGTTCCACAGCATTTTAAAATTCATTAAATATATTTTTGAATTCTCTAATTCACTCACTAGATCGGATGATTAGTTTGAAAGTGAACAACTTTGTACATTAACTTTTCAAAAGCCTCATAATTTTATTTTTTATTTTCATTAAAAAAAAATACTTGGACATTGACATTATACAAGCATAAAAAGTAAATAAATACATATCATAGAAAACTTCTAGAACCAAAACGGACTGTACGACCAGTATTGCATCATTTAGTTAACACGTAGTGTAGAGGTGTGTTTTTAATCCTGAAACAACAAAAATCTTTATCTATACGTATTGAGTCGCTACGTAATGCGAAGTTGAGTATTTTAATAGGCCCTCTCTACTGAAAGTGCTCAGAAAGTGTCGTTTATGTACTCAAAGCATATGCAAATAGATGTTTTAAAATTTTAGGGAGCGAACGCCGGTTTACTCCCAGAAGCACTTGTCAACATCAAAATGTAAATTTACCCTTTTATGTTCACAAATCTTGTAAATGAAAGCGTTCGTTTTATCGACATTAGCCCGATATTGACACGGAATTGTAGAGTACAATTAGCTGGAGTACTTTTTCGCACACCTACATACAGATAAAAATTATCCAAACATATTAACAGCCCGTACGCCTGCCTACAAAGCACCGGGACACGGGTTCAAATCCCACCTAGGGCAAACAATCGTGTTTGAAATAAAAATAGATATGTACCTGATCATATTTAAAATACAAGAAAAACGAAAGATAGACAAAGATAAAGATATAGAAGTAGTTTCAGATACACAATCTATATCAGCTGTCTGATACCCATAGTACAAGTTTTGCTTAGTTTGGGATTAGATGGCCATGTGTGATGATATTTATTTATAATTTATTGAACGTAAAAGAATTAAATAACAGACATCTCTTTCATCACATTATCCAAATAAAAACTCATTCATCCAACAAGAAAGTAGGTATCTAAGTAGCTTGCAGTCGTAAGAATCATATAAGAAAAGTATCCAATTAAGTAATGACAGGAAAAGATTATGTTCCAATTAGACACATAACCAATATTGAATGACAAAACCAGGAGAGAAAACGAACATGATATGTTGCGCAACATACGGTAAGTAGTGCGTTGAATAACACTGCGATTTAGATTAATTATATTTTGTTTACGATCGCTATGTCTAGTTGTGTAGGTGCGCCTATGGGTCATGGTCCCGGGTTTTATATGTTTGGGTTTCGGTATTATCTAGACACTCGGCAGTGTGTCCGCCCATTCGCAAAATTTCGTAAAGGTATACTATTCTTACTAATTGGCAATAAAGTAAAGATTGTATAATGTTAGTTGAATGCGTAGAACTTAGGTAATTTCTTACATTTTAATATATATAATAGTAGATTGTTAACCAATGGCTGTATGACATCAATTGCATACGAGGTTTTTGGCGCCTGAGCGCAGCGAGGGCGCTAATTAGCCCGAGTATTCAATTGATGCTTACACCCGAGATAAACACTCTGCTTTACATATCGATTGTGAGGAAAGTAAAAAAACAAGAAAGCAGGTTTCTATGAACATTTATTAAAGAGAAACATGGGTATTTAATTAAAAATAATAGTAAAATTAGAACAATTTGTAAAAGATATGGTCAAGTTCTTTTTAGGAATATTTACAGTTTGAGTATGAGTTTGTGATGATAAGACTTGAGTTTGAGTGACTTGAGGTTCTTGCATCGTAAATGGCGGCAGTTGACTGGTACTATTTTCTTCGGTAAAAAATAGCTCAGATGATGTGCTTTGACGTGGCGATTTCAAGTTTATATTTTCTGTTATTTTAGAAGTAATTTTGATTTTGTTTTCCACCGAATCTTCGATATAACCTTCGGCCACTTTGCTGGACTTCCAGCCGCCGTGCCTTTTTAACAGAGTGAGGTTGGCGCCAGAATCAGCCAATAGAGTCGCTGATGTTCTGCGAAAGCAATGCCCGGTGTATAACTCTACGTTACTCAGTTTTAAATATGTGGCTATTTGCTTTGGCATGCCTGTAAATTTGTTTTTTCCTATTACTTGTCTGTGGCATTTTCCTGTACTGTAATTAAGAAAAAAACGATTTGTATCCATGTTTTCAGGCCGAAGAGCTTGATATTTTTCAACATAATTTGCAAATTCTTCATGCACAACAAATGACCGGTCAATTTTAGTTTTCGTGTTAGGCAGTTTTATGAGTAGTAATTTGTTATGTTTTTCTACATTTTCTATGACAAGTTTATCAATTCCACGGTTCTGCAGGCACCCGATAGCCCAAAAATTAGAACAACCTGTAAAAAAAGACATAAGTTGTATTATATGCACCAAATCCGCATTGTATTTTTATGAAATATTTTGGTAACTTATTAAAAAGGGCAAGTAAATACGTACCTTTATATACAAATACAAAATACAAATACAAAATACAAATACAAAATACAAATACAAAATACAAATACAAAATACAAATACAAAATACAAATACAAAATACAAAATACAAATACAAAATACAAATACAAAATACAAATACAAATACAAAATACAAATACAAAATACAAATACAAAATACAAATACAAAATACAAATACAAATACAAAATACAAATACAAAATACAAATACAAAATACAAATACAAAATACAAATACAAATACAAATACAAAATACAAATACAAAATACAAATACAAAATACAAATACAAAATACAAATACAAAATACAAATACAAATACAAAATACAAATACAAAATACAAATACAAAATACAAATACAAAATACAAATACAAATACAAAATACAAATACAAAATACAAATACAAAATACAAATACAAAATACAAATACAAAATACAAATACAAAATACAAATACAAATACAAAATACAAATACAAAATACAAATACAAAATACAAATACAAAATACAAATACAAAATACAAAATACAAAATACAAATACAAATACAAAATACAAATACAAAATACAAATACAAAATACAAATACAAAATACAAATACAAAATACAAATACAAAATACAAATACAAAATACAAATACAAATACAAAATACAAATACAAATACAAAATACAAAATACAAATACAAAATACAAATACAAAATACAAATACAAAATACAAATACAAAATACAAATACAAAATACAAATACAAAATACAAATACAAAATACAAATACAAAATACAAATACAAAATACAAATACAAAATACAAATACAAAATACAAATACAAAATACAAATACAAAATACAAATACAAAATACAAATACAAAATACAAATACAAAATACAAATACAAAATACAAATACAAAATACAAATACAAAATACAAATACAAAATACAAATACAAAATACAAATACAAAATACAAATACAAAATACAAATACAAAATACAAATACAAAATACAAATACAAAATACAAATACAAAATACAAATACAAAATACAAATACAAAATACAAATACAAAATACAAATACAAATACAAATACAAAATACAAATACAAAATACAAATACAAAATACAAATACAAAATACAAATACAAAATACAAATACAAAATACAAATACAAAATACAAATACAAAATACAAATACAAAATACAAATACAAAATACAAATACAAATACAAAATACAAATACAAAATACAAATACAAAATACAAATACAAAATACAAATACAAAATACAAATACAAAATACAAATACAAATACAAAATACAAATACAAAATACAAATACAAAATACAAATACAAATACAAAATACAAATACAAATACAAAATACAAATACAAAATACAAATACAAAATACAAATACAAAATACAAATACAAATACAAATACAAAATACAAATACAAAATACAAATACAAATACAAAATACAAATACAAAATACAAATACAAAATACAAATACAAAATACAAAATACAAATACAAAATACAAATACAAAATACAAATACAAAATACAAATACAAATACAAAATACAAATACAAAATACAAAATACAAATACAAAATACAAATACAAATACAAATACAAAATAGAAATACAAAATACAAATACAAAATACAAATACAAAATACAAATACAAAATACAAATACAAAATACAAATACAAATACAAATACAAATACAAATACAAAATACAAATACAAATACAAAATACAAATACAAAATACAAATACAAAATACAAATACAAAATACAAATACAAAATACAAATACAAAATACAAATACAAAATACAAATACAAAATACAAATACAAAATACAAATACAAAATACAAATACAAAATACAAATACAAAATACAAATACAAAATACAAATACAAAATACAAATACAAAATACAAAATACAAAATACAAATACAAATACAAAATACAAATACAAAATACAAATACAAAATACAAATACAAAATACAAATACAAAATACAAATACAAAATACAAATACAAAATACAAATACAAATACAAAATACAAATACAAATACAAAATACAAAATACAAATACAAAATACAAATACAAAATACAAATACAAAATACAAATACAAAATACAAATACAAAATACAAATACAAAATACAAATACAAAATACAAATACAAAATACAAATACAAAATACAAATACAAAATACAAATACAAAATACAAATACAAAATACAAAATACAAATACAAAATACAAATACAAAATACAAATACAAAATACAAATACAAAATACAAATACAAAATACAAATACAAAATACAAATACAAAATACAAATACAAAATACAAATACAAAATACAAATACAAAATACAAATACAAAATACAAATACAAAATACAAATACAAAATACAAATACAAAATACAAATACAAAATACAAATACAAATACAAATACAAAATACAAATACAAAATACAAATACAAAATACAAATACAAAATACAAATACAAAATACAAATACAAAATACAAATACAAAATACAAATACAAAATACAAATACAAAATACAAATACAAAATACAAATACAAATACAAAATACAAATACAAAATACAAATACAAAATACAAATACAAAATACAAATACAAAATACAAATACAAAATACAAATACAAATACAAAATACAAATACAAAATACAAATACAAAATACAAATACAAATACAAAATACAAATACAAATACAAAATACAAATACAAAATACAAATACAAAATACAAATACAAAATACAAATACAAATACAAATACAAAATACAAATACAAAATACAAATACAAATACAAAATACAAATACAAAATACAAATACAAAATACAAATACAAAATACAAAATACAAATACAAAATACAAATACAAAATACAAATACAAATACAAATACAAATACAAATACAAAATACAAATACAAATACAAAATACAAATACAAAATACAAATACAAAATACAAATACAAAATACAAATACAAAATACAAATACAAAATACAAATACAAAATACAAATACAAAATACAAATACAAAATACAAATACAAAATACAAATACAAAATACAAATACAAAATACAAATACAAAATACAAATACAAATACAAAATACAAATACAAAATACAAATACAAATACAAAATACAAAATACAAATACAAAATACAAATACAAAATACAAATACAAAATACAAATACAAATACAAATACAAAATACAAATACAAAATACAAATACAAAATACAAATACAAAATACAAATACAAAATACAAATACAAAATACAAATACAAAATACAAATACAAAATACAAATACAAAATACAAATACAAAATACAAATACAAAATACAAATACAAAATACAAATACAAAATACAAATACAAAATACAAAATACAAATACAAAATACAAATACAAAATACAAATACAAAATACAAATACAAATACAAAATACAAAATACAAATACAAAATACAAATACAAAATACAAATACAAAATACAAATACAAAATACAAATACAAAATACAAATACAAAATACAAATACAAAATACAAATACAAAATACAAATACAAAATACAAAATACAAAATACAAAATACAAAATACAAAATACAAAATACAAAATACAAATACAAAATACAAATACAAAATACAAATACAAAATACAAATACAAAATACAAATACAAAATACAAATACAAAATACAAATACAAAATACAAATACAAAATACAAATACAAAATACAAATACAAAATACAAATACAAAATACAAATACAAAATACAAATACAAAATACAAAATACAAATACAAATACAAAATACAAAATACAAAATACAAAATACAAATACAAAATACAAATACAAAATACAAATACAAAATACAAAATACAAATACAAAATACAAATACAAAATACAAATACAAAATACAAATACAAAATACAAATACAAATACAAATACAAAATACAAATACAAAATACAAATACAAAATACAAATACAAAATACAAATACAAAATACAAATACAAATACAAAATACAAATACAAAATACAAATACAAATACAAAATACAAATACAAAATACAAATACAAAATACAAATACAAAATACAAATACAAAATACAAATACAAAATACAAATACAAAATACAAATACAAATACAAAATACAAATACAAATACAAAATACAAATACAAATACAAAATACAAATACAAAATACAAATACAAAATACAAATACAAAATACAAATACAAAATACAAAATACAAATACAAAATACAAATACAAAATACAAATACAAAATACAAATACAAAATACAAATACAAATACAAAATACAAATACAAAATACAAAATACAAATACAAAATACAAATACAAAATACAAATACAAAATACAAATACAAAATACAAATACAAATACAAAATACAAATACAAAATACAAATACAAATACAAAATACAAATACAAAATACAAATACAAAATACAAATACAAAATACAAATACAAATACAAAATACAAATTACAAATACAAAATACAAATACAAAATACAAATACAAAATACAAATACAAAATACAAATACAAAATACAAATACAAAATACAAATACAAAATACAAATACAAAATACAAATACAAAATACAAATACAAAATACAAATACAAATACAAAATACAAATACAAAATACAAATACAAAATACAAATACAAAATACAAATACAAAATACAAATACAAATACAAAATACAAATACAAAATACAAATACAAATACAAAATACAAATACAAAATACAAATACAAAATACAAATACAAAATACAAATACAAAATACAAATACAAAATACAAATACAAAATACAAATACAAAATACAAATACAAAATACAAATACAAAATACAAATACAAAATACAAATACAAAATACAAATACAAAATACAAATACAAATACAAAATACAAAATACAAAATACAAAATACAAATACAAAATACAAATACAAAATACAAATACAAAATACAAAATACAAATACAAATACAAAATACAAATACAAAATACAAATACAAAATACAAATACAAAATACAAATACAAATACAAAATACAAATACAAAATACAAATACAAAATACAAATACAAAATACAAATACAAAATACAAATACAAATACAAAATACAAATACAAAATACAAATACAAATACAAAATACAAATACAAAATACAAATACAAAATACAAATACAAAATACAAATACAAAATACAAATACAAAATACAAATACAAAATACAAATACAAATACAAAATACAAATACAAATACAAAATACAAATACAAATACAAAATACAAATACAAAATACAAATACAAAATACAAATACAAAATACAAATACAAAATACAAAATACAAATACAAAATACAAATACAAAATACAAATACAAAATACAAATACAAAATACAAATACAAATACAAAATACAAATACAAAATACAAAATACAAATACAAAATACAAATACAAAATACAAATACAAAATACAAATACAAAATACAAATACAAAATACAAATACAAAATACAAATACAAATACAAAATACAAATACAAAATACAAATACAAAATACAAATACAAAATACAAATACAAATACAAAATACAAATTACAAATACAAAATACAAATACAAAATACAAATACAAAATACAAATACAAAATACAAATACAAAATACAAATACAAAATACAAATACAAAATACAAATACAAAATACAAATACAAAATACAAATACAAAATACAAATACAAAATACAAATACAAAATACAAATACAAAATACAAATACAAAATACAAATACAAAATACAAATACAAAATACAAATACAAAATACAAATACAAAATACAAAATTTCTTTATTGCTAAATAAATTTAATCCGGAGCTTCATTTAAGAATTTTTGTACTTCTTTTGCAGTAAATACCTTCGATTTCTTGATTTTAAAGCCGTCAGACTGCTTTTCAAGAAAGCAGTAAGTATAGAAAAATCTTTCAAATTCACGTCTTGTTTTGTCATCATTGTAGCTTTTAGCATGGAATAAAAGCACCATAAACTGGAAGGTTGTAGCTTCTTAGATAATTCATTAAAATATGATATAAAAACACTTTCAGAAAGAGATTTAACTTTTTTTCTGACCGCCACTTCATAAATTCGTCGTATGCCTTTACATATCTTTCTTTCGAGTTCGGCGGTAATATTGCTTGCTTGTTCTTTTATAAAATCGGGGGTTAGATCCATGTCTACGTCACTTGACATTTTTCAAAACTTTTGAGAAACAACTCCAAAACACGAAAAAAATTTACTTTCGCGCCTAGCTGCCTTTTTTACTCTTCACGATTTTATGGCACGCAAGCGCGTCAAATCGTGCTGGCCAGTTTGATTTTTAAATCGATTTCAACTAACATACGATGTGACTGCGATACAAATAGTTCGATATTTAAAATATCGATTGATTCCGATTCGATGAAATATCGATAAGATTCCGATTCGAGAAAATAATCCATACCGAGAAAAAAAAATATTAACTTTTTAAAAAATTTCTTCTTGCAGTATGAGTATGACAGTTCTTTTTTCAAATTCCAAAACCTATGCTGTAATGTTAACATTACATGGTAGGTTTTGAAACCTATGCTGTAATGATATCCATACACCCCGGCATTCAAGGAAGTAAGTGAGTACTTACAGAGCAAGAGATATGTAAAAAAATATAAACAAAAGAAAATGAGCTACGAAAAATTGCTACGGTGGCGTAGTCGTCGTGCGTGGCTTACAATTAATATACCTATAGGTATGATGTCATCTTTTTTCATACATTTCGATTAAATGGGCGTTACTTTTGAGTATTTACAGTTGATTTAGGCAGTATAAAATATTTAAAGAAAATATAAGCGGCTCTTAGCATTTGCTGCAATGATGGAACAAGAAGTTAAAAGTTTCTTATTCCTAATTTTAAATATAAATGCGTCAGGTTACAGCAAGATTTAGCTTTCGTGCCTAAGTTGCTGAGCGACCAAAGGCCTCCGATATGACTCGTGTCGATATTAAATAAAACTAACGGTTTAATGTGCATTTCGAAGCACGGAATTATCTTGCTTTTCAATTCGGGAATGTCCAACCTGGGGACAATCTCGCAAAGTAATTTTGTTTGGCCCCACCGGGATTCGAACTTAGAAGCTCCGGATCGAGAGCTATATAGGGTTCGGACTTCGGAGGCTGTTGCTGTTGTGAGTACAGTACCCGATAACCTACGCCGTGAAGTAGGAAGACGGTGTCGCTCGGTCGGGCGCGCGCGCAGCTCTCAGCGGGTCCGGTTACCGCGTGCCGGCGCGCCAGCCAACCAGCGCGCGGTGAGAAAACTTATCAATGGTTACAGACCTCAACTACGATCATTATTCATTTCATTACACATCCTTAAGCAAAGGCATAATTAATAGATAGATCTTCTGACTTGTCCATGTTAAGGTAAACCCACCCACACCGGTAGAACAATAACTTTAATTGACGGACCCGGACGACTAAATGGCTACTTTATGTAAAATAAAAAAGCGTAAATGAAAATGAATATGTAAACAGTCCGTGATGATTTATTTTACGTTTTCTTGGTGGACCCTCCCCCAAACCTCCCTATACTTACTGATCATTCTTCTCATTTGTAGTATATTGAGCAATAGGCAAATATTATACGAAGTCAATAAAATTGTAATATAACGTCAGACACGATTTTCCCCTAACATTTTTACACGATCTAATGCCTACTGAATGAAATGAAATTAATAGTTTATAAACTTTTAGATGTTACATCTCTAAGTTTTGTCATTACATTTTTTTTGGGTGAGTTCACTACACGATGTGCGGACTCTGTGGAGAAGAACTCACCGAAGAAACTCCACATCTTTTGCATTTATTTTTTTGACAAATAATAGTATAGCAGTACTATACAAAATTGATGCACGTTGAAATGCCTGTCTTTCAAGAAATTTATTCCCATGAAATTTATTCAAAAATTTATTCCCTGTCCTCTAAGTAGTCCTGAAGTACTAGTCAGATATTCTATAATAAGCTTTTTTTATATTTTACTCTCCTAAGTAAATGTGAAAAATAAGAACTGTTCCGTTATAGAGATTACTGATTATTTATTGTAGAGATCTTGTGGTAGATGTTTTTTCCGGCAGCTTTCAGCTGAAAAATAAAGACGAAAAGAACGCGTACATTTTGTCTCTCAAATATTTATTAACGTTACCTATTATGCAAATGAATACCGTAATTAACTCAATAGAAATATCGATATCATCCGTATCGGGTATCGATCGAGGTGTCGATTAGTTGTCGTATTTTCAGTCGTTTATTTGGGCGCGGGCGACGACGCGGGCAGTGGCGTGCGAAACGTCGCCGGCGCACACTGGTCCGTAAATCGAGTTTCATACGCACAAGATTTCGTGAATGAAGTTTTGATTTTAAGCTTAATGTTGTCTAGTACACGAAAAAACTATAAAATAATGCATTTCGCTTAGTTTGATAAATGAGTTTTTCAGAAAACAGAACCATGAATATATTGTATGAAAAAATATATAAATTCACAAATCAAGACTGATTAAAACTAACGAGCTGAAACTCATAGGGTATATTAATTGCCCAAAGGCAAAACTTTTTTGTTCTGAAAAAAAATCATAAGTCATCATGACTGACCGAACTGACGAGCTGAAACTTATAGGGTATATTAATTAACTAATGGTAAAACATTCCGCACTACCCACTGTTTCCCGTAGGATCCCGTTTGGAAAATATGGACAAAAGAAAATATACAGAAAAATATATCGTGTGCCAAAATATATATTAGTATGTATACGAAATCGTAAAACACTGTAACTCAGCTGTAGCTAATTTCAATAGTTAAATTTGATTTTTGACACGACACATTTTTCTGTAAATTTTCTTTTGTCCATATTTTCCAAACGGGATCCTACGAGAACCAGTGGGTAGTGTAGAAAGTTTCGCCATTGGCCAAATAATATACCCTATGATTTCAGCTTGTAAGTTCTAATTAGTCTTGAGTTGTAAATTTTTCAAATATTTTTTCATACAATTTATAATAATTTTATGAGAAACAAAATTTTCATGAAGTTCTAATTTTATAAGAAATTCATTTATTATTCATTTATTGGATGACATTAAATACAAATTAAGCTTGAAATCAAAACTTTATTTTCGCGAAAATCTATGCATATGAAACTCGATTTTCGGACCAGTGTGCGGCGCATGGCCAAGCGTCGTCGTCGAGACACCGAGACCAGCGTCAAGGTCCAGCCGTTTAGCTCCGATTACTACTACCTCTCTCTTCATTATGATCTCAAAGAGCAAATAATTTAGAATACCTGTAACACCGTATGATCGGTATGGGGGTCTCTATAATTTGCAGTTATTAAGCTATCGATATAAAGAAAATAAAAATGGTCAGACGACATAAAAAACCAGACTGGCAGAGAACGAGAGCAGATGGAAATTGTTAGGTAGGGGAGACCTATGCGTTTATATGATGCGCTGATTTAAGTAAATCAAAATCAGTCATCCATATACAAATCAACTTCCTAGGAATATTTATAAATGTATAAAACTATTTATTCAAAATAATACATTTTCTCGAATCAACTGTTACTACAAAACCATTACCTACTTGTTTTCGTCATAAATTATCTTCTGTAGATTTACGTGAAGATAAAAAAAATACTTGATCTACATTTTTAATATCGTCAAAACCACAAGTGGCGTCTTTAATTTAAATTGTATTAAAAAATAGCCTCTGTCCAAATCGGTAAGTAATCGTATCATTTATACGTGTAAGCGACCTTTTATTTCAGTGGCCACTTATTTCATCTGTGGCGTATCAGATGGCCAAGCTTGACCAAATCAAAACACACGTCAACAAGCAGTAACCATCGACCACAAGCAGTGTGTCCCATCGTATTTGTCACCACTTGCGTCGAAGCTAATACCCTCCTGCACAGTAGGCAACAACACCAACAACTGATATATTCGATATCCATTGACGCTTTTCTACATAAGAGCTCCATGTGTAGCATTGCTTAAACAGCTATGAACATTGAAGGAAAACTGTATCCCGTGTTTGCCACACATATTTTTGTCCTTATGAATGCACCCAATGAGTTAAGCCTCACTCGCTCCCTTACATACAATATCAGAGTCCGTTGTATCATGTTCACATAGCCTATTAAACACACGATAAGAATCTAGATGGATTGAGTATTGACCACAGTTAGTTTTTATACCGCTTTTTATGGTAGCCTACAGTAGATTATTAAACGTGGTTTCATTTGGTGTATTTACACACCGAGTGATTGAAATGGAATAATTAAAATAAAAGTTTATTTATTTCAACTTGGCCTAGAATGCTAGTGTAGTGTGCAGTATATACACGAGCTTGTATTAAAGTTTGTTTCATGTTCAGAACACAATCTCAAAAAAGATTGAATATTTCGAGATTGGGACTTTCAACTTTTTTCGTGGCATATTCGATAAATTGGCATATTCATACGAATACGACTAATACTATGACTGAAAAAAGAAGCTGCAATCAAACTTCCAGTTCTTACATTTAGGTGAATCCATCTCATTCTAAACATTCTCTAAAAAAACTGTTGTTTGTGCATGAACGAATGTATGGGCCTGTGCCGCAAATAAGCACCTTGTTGCACCACCACGACTCGGCTTGATCAAACAAAGAAAGTGCATCGAATGAACATAGTCGTTCAAATGAGACACGTACAGTACAACTATGCAAGGAGGTAATTTAATCGATCGTACATGCAATCCATAATTACTCGTATAATATATGTTTGCTCAACGTAGCTATCTTGCATAAAGCATTATAAATGGGAATGTTGCAGTCTAAAGACAAAGTAAACTTTCTGCGAATACTAGCAAATAGCTGTCCCTTGTAGCTACGTCAGCATAGTTTTCGCACTTTTCGTAGTAATGAGATATTATACCGCGGTAAAAAGTAATCACACAAATCCGTGCGTGAGAGTCACAAATACAAGCAAAAAAGCAAACATTTTTCTTTTTCAGCAATATCAACTTCATCAGTTAAGAAAAGAAAAATCTTTCTTTAAATCTTTTATGTCATGTCGAGATGTTCTTGTAGTTATTTATTTATATTTTTTTAAATAATATTTTCATTATGATAAGATTCGGACACCCACTACAAAATCTTCCTGTGTTGCAAAAGATCTGCTACGTATTCTTTCTTCTTTTTCTTCTTAACTGTCTTTTAAATTGAAAGTAAAACCTGTTAAATCTTCCTATAATAGAAATACAGAAGCAAAAGCAAACATTAAAACAAACAAATGGAGCGGTCACAGACGAGAATGCGAGCAAAGTGGGGCTGCGAACGGACGTTTGTAAGGCGACATTCGACACCGTAGCTAAACTATTGGTTAATGTATCGATGGCGCGTAAGACGAACCTCGCGCTTGCACCCACGTACTGCCAATGGTTGGCTGGGCTTTAGGTATGTGGGTACTAAAGTAGGTGTGATTCATATTAATGAATCTATAAATTGAGAACCAGCGAAAAATTTCGAGTTCTATGAAAAGGACTACATACTTATATTATTTTACTATTTTTTTATATTATATAACAAGGTACAAGTATTTGTCTCGTAGGCACATAAAATATATTTCTATAATTGTAAATTATAAAAGTCTGGAACAGCCTCCAATTCCAACAAGTAGAGTCATGAATTATTTTTTGTAAACATTGTAAGCTTGTAACCGGCAACTTAACTCCGGATCCGTAGCATCTAGTGTAAATCGCAAAATGTGCAAGACTTCAATACATATTACCTTTATAGTATTTAAGCCTATAACCAACCTGTATAGATTATCATGTGTATGGGCCTTGTTGCTTGAAATCAAATACTGAAATAAATAAATTACAAAAATTCCAAATACCTTCAGATTTTCTGTTGTCCCTATGCTAGACTGTTTGGCGACTTCCTGCAACTAACCACGTCCGTCATGCATCTGATCCTATTTCAATAGTCTGAACCATCACGAAAAATCACTTTCTTATCGCAATTTCGCAGTATTTGTGTTGCGGTGCGACCGCAGGGTGCGCTCAGCCGGCGGCCGCTCACGTTACCGCCGTCCACCACCGCCAGTCACCGCACGCCATCGAGGGAAATCCACTCACCAGTACATTTTTGGCTTCTGCAGGATCTTAACCACTAAAAGGACCCATTATGAGCGTGTAGAGTTACGGTCGACGACCTGCGGTTGAAGATCCGTTGAAATCAACCTCTTTAATAAAGCAGATCAATATTATCTTATGCCTGTGTTTTATTTTTGTGTATGAAAGTTTATAGAATGTACCTGCAAATACAATGACGATTTGGGTATTTTATTACGTTACAGGCTGAACCACCCGATTCTCCGAAAAGAAAGATGATTGAGTGTTTCGGAAGACACGACACCTGTATGTGCCGGCTATTATCTATAGCAAACAGTCTTCACATTATGTATCTCGAGAGCCCTTTGGCGGGTCAAAAATAACTGTTACATCAGGGTTTGTCAGTCGGAGACATTACATTTCACACCGCGTGATAAGAAATGAAATAAATAGTTTATTAACTTTTGAATGTTACATCTCTTAATTTCGTCATTTCATTTTTTTTGGCGAGTTCACTACACAATAAGCGGACTCTGTGGAGGCGAACTCACCAAAGAAAGAAGAAAGATGTGCAGCTGCAATTATATCCTACGAACGAATCAAAAACTTAAGCAAATGATAAACATTCCTTTAATTCCATGTTGAGTGAAGTTTAATTCGACGTGTCATTTGTTTTTAGCACGTTAGCCCGTAACTTGCATTAGTGCGGTTGCCCACCGTTAATTCGCTCATGAATAGAAACAAGCCGCGCTCAGCATTAATAGCTCTTGTTTTTGCCAACTACACTATGATTACTTCTTGTAAAACGGTTGTTTCTAGCTATTATTCAGTGTTTTGCGAACTAAGTGTTCGAAGTTTTAGTTTTTCACAGTAAATTGGTTTCTGCATCATTAGGTAACGCGTCGCGCCGGATACCTATACGCAGCGGTTTGCAATTATGAATTTTATAGGGGAGTATTGTTGGAACTGCAGCGATGTGCCGCGCGAGTACAGTCAGTAACAAATCAACACCACCTTAGTGTACTTTACGTGCTTGCGTTAAGAATTATTTTCGCGCTCAAGAATATCATTTGTCACGTAGTCGACTGTTCTTAATAGCACAATGAATATTTATTGAATAAACACAAGAAACAATGTAGTAAACTGGCTCTAAATACAATATGAAGCATAAATAAAGACACGTAACTTTGAAATCCTAATATTAAAATACACAGAAAAAATTGTAAATAAAGAAGTGGGCCCGTAGACCATACACCCAAGCAAGCCCACATATGTTTAAGTAGAAAGAAACACTTTAGCAAAAAGAAAAATATGTATAAAGTGTATTAAGTCTTCGGGCGATCTCTTTCAAATATGTTATGGAAGGAGGGCACTTTATATAGAGATAAAAGATTTTTAATGTGAAATATACTCACTTATCCCCATGCTTTATAAAATATTATCTCTATTAATTTTATATAGGAATACCTCCCTAACCTATACCTTTTATAATAATAATGTTAAATAACGTTTCAGAACAAATATAGGTAGTTCATATCGTCGGTCGAATCACGAAAAGGCGTAACCAACAAAATAGCGATTTTGAGTTCAATACACCATTGTATTGAAAAATATGCATTTAATTATGTCACGAAGAGACTTATCTGAATTCCTGTCTTATGAGACGTTACTAATAATTTCGAAGAGACTTAACTACTTTTTCGTACTTCAATTATTTTTCACGAATAGGCGACCGCAGTTACGACTCTTTGTGATAATATTTTTTCCCGTCAGACGCAGGTAAAATTCAGTTGCGCCCATTAGTAATTTAAACAATGAACTTGTACAAACTTGCATTTCGACAAGTTGTGCGAAAAGTTTGTGTGTCTGTAGTGAAAAAAATAATAAAATATAATAAAACAGTTTCTTTAAACATAAGATGTATATTTCTGTGTTCGGAGTGTGATGCTTTATTTGGTAAGTATACAGAAACATGTGAGTTTACTTCCTGCACTAACCCAGTTCTGGCGACATGCTTTGTCTGTAACAGTTTTTTGTGTGATATTCATTTTGAGACTACTGCTGAACAATCTTGTTCCAACCACAGTAAATTAGAATATTATGTCCAAACCCAAAAACAATTAGAACAACATTTTATTGAAGCACCTCTCACTGACTGTGAAGAAATGGAGGTGGATATTTTGAATGCATCAAGTGAAACAACTATATTGCTAGAGAATTTGGATGAATCACCTAATATTTTAAGACATGGCAACTCTGATATAGCACATTTATTATTTTGCGAATATCCTGCTTGCCTTAACCTCATAAGTTCCAACTGATCAATCTGTAACCTTCCATTATGTTCAGAACACCTTTCCGTTCATATTGTTTCGTTACACCAAAGCTTATCTCAAACCAATAACCTACAACCTGAAGATTTTGTGTTAGATGGTTCCCCAAGAGAAAATTCACAAGCTAAACAGAAGAAATGTAATGAATTTAAGCTAGCAAAAAATCTTCGACAGCTGGGTAAAGAGTATACATCTCCATATACGAAAAAAGCAGTGCCAGAACGTAGGTGCAATATGTAATCTTGAATATTGTGCGAAATACGGAAACTATTGTTACTTGTTTACAGAAGAAGATCGCGAAAATATTTTACTGGATTATTACTCAACTGGAAAACTTGAGATACAAAGAGAATTCATCGCTAGGTTCACAGAAAAAAAGCCTGTCGCAAGACGAACCACTGCATCTGAGTCGCGCCGTCAGTTCACTTTAAATTTCTATCTGCCCCTGAAAGATAACAAGCACAAGGTGTGCAAAAAAATGTTTTTAAATACATTAGCCATCAGTGAGAATTCTGTCCGCACTTCCTTGGATAAGCTTAAAACTACAGGCGTGTTAGAGAAAGACCGACGAGGTGGTAGACAGGGTACGTATATAACTGAAGATGCTAAAAAAAGGGATGGCATTAAAGCACATTTGAATAGATTCCCAAGAGTTGAATCCCACTATTGTAGAAAAGATAGCTCGAAAGAATATCTACACCCTGACCTAACATTGCGCAAAATGCATTCTATGTTTTTGGAAGAGTATGAAACAAAAGTTTCCTTTACATTGTATAGGAGTATCTTCAAGGAAATGAATTTATCTATCCACAGGCCTAAAAAAGATCAATGTGGCCTGTGTGCAACCTACAGAGTACAACAGAAGTAAAAGAAAAACTGCAAGAGCAATACACGAGTCATATATCTGAAAAAGAAGAAGTACGGAAAATAAAAGCAGATTGTAAGAACGAATGCTCAAACACAGTATCTTGTGCTTCGTTTGATATTCTACAGGTTATATACTTGCCTCAAAGTAACGAAAGTGCTATATTTTACAAATTACAATTTTTCTATTTACGACCTGGCATCAAAGGAGTGCACATGCAATTTATGGCATGAGGCTATAAGTAAAAGAGGTGCTTCAGAAATAAGCACAGCTCTTTTTTATTTTTTGTCTCATTATGATACGCAAGGGGTAAAGAAAGTTTATTTGTTTAGTGATGGCTGTCAGGGGCAAAAGAAAAACTCAGTAGTGGCTTCTATGCTTCTGTACTTTATGATGCATTGCGGTTCAGTTGAAGAAATAAGCTTGCGCTTTTTTTGCCCATCCCATGGCCAGAGTGAGGGAGACTGTACACAGCGCTGTGTCTTACGCCTTGTCCAAAGCAGGAAACATTTTTGTCCCTTCTCAGCTAGTTCCGATTATGAGACTTGCACGCCAAACTCCGTATAATGTTAAAGAATACAATCACAACGATTTATTAAATTTCAAAGAGTTTTCACATAAGATCAAGCTCCTTCAGCTGCGTAAAGATGATCTAAAAGGTGAACCTGTAAAATGGACTGACATGATGGAATTCAGAGTAATAAAGAGCAAAACTGGAACTTTGTTTTTCAAAACAAGCTACTTAGAAAAAAAGTATCGGTCAGTTACAGTAAAACGACTGAATTTCAGTCATTTTAGTCCTTAAATTGACCCCATCAACAACTCCTAGCGACAAAAGAATCACCAAGGAAAAATATGACGACCTTTTGTCAATGTGTACTGGAGATACGCCGATAATAAGAAATCAAGAACATGTCCTCTTTTATAAATCTTTACTACATGATTAGTATGTTTTGGAAATATTTGGAGACATATCACAATAGACCCAGAAATCGATAAGAGCAAAATGCTGTGTAGTCCACTTAGCCAATGGTCTGAGCCTTAGGTATATTTTGTGGAATTCTAGAGCATATCCCATTGATTTTTGACACAAACTTCGTCAGCCTATATCTCCAATACCCCTTGAGTTTGAGATCAACGATTTGAATAGAGTTGTTTCTTACATTATAAGCATTATATTGGCATTAATTTTTATCATATCGATTACTGGGTTTCGGTTCATACATTTTGAACCATCTCCTTTTTTGGCTATTAAATTTTCTTTCTATTAGGTATAGCTTCTATTAGATTATATTTTCTTTGAGAGATTTTCAGACTGATTTATTTGATTTAATTATGGTAAATAAAGAATATTATTTCATACTTTTTGTTTCAATTTAGTTCAATTTAATAGACACAAATGACAATTATTACAAAATGCTACCCCACGAATAGGCGTAAGTGGATCTTTGGTTAAAAAAAACATAATATCTCATAATTTAATAAACTTATCGGAAATCTGCTAATAATTAATTATTAAAGGTTAAATTGCCTGTAGAATCATACATTAACATTGTAAATAAACATTATTAATAATTTTCTATAGCCATTTAATTCCTCGCTAATTTCTTTAATTCGCTGTCCTGTAAAGTTGTCAAAGTACAGTTACGTCTTTTCATGATTCGACCCACGATATGTTTGCTGTTTAGATTGGAGCTTGATTCTTACTACTATAGTCAACATCATTAAAGTTATGTTTTATAAATAAAAAAATCGTGAATAATTTTGTGATATAAATTCCAATAGAGTAAAGAACGAATTTCAATTAAATAGATACTAGATACCTTAGCTCAGGAATTATACGCTTATTTTTCTTAAAAACGCTGGTAGGTGCGTGCTCTGTGCAGCGTGAAATACGTTTCTGCGAAAACTAAAGATTGAAGCTAAATTCTTGCCTTTATGTAACGTGTTGATGCCGTGTTGCAATCGCAATCATAAATTCCGTGTTAATTAATCTATAATGGGCGAGTTTGTATATAACTGGAGCTGGTTAATGGTCTGAGAAACCATCTATTGCACTTAATAGTTCTATTCATAAATATCTAGACTAAGACTAGAAAACAACGGGTCTAATTCCTGCAGATACGCGACTCTTATAAAATTATAATTTAGTTCTGGCTGTTGAAATTTTCTAAGATAAAATATAAATACTAAACCGAAGGAAAGGTTATATATATAATATAGAAGAGCAAAATATCTGTCTGTTTTAGGTGTTTTGTACACACCATAACTAAAACTGCCATCATATGTTCATCTTCTGACCGTTTTAATCACAAGAATTATAATAAAAAGAAAATTAAAATGTCAGCATGAGGACTGGCTAAGTTTCAATCCGTGTCTGTTAGAATCGGGGTCAATACATACATAAGCGAAATACATTCTGATTTGAATTAATGGGTACATCGACCGGCACAATACATCATCGATAATAGGAGATAAATTACATTGTGCAAAAAGAGAATCTGTTTTTTACTTAGAAGTAAAACGGAATAGTTTTTCCTGTATAACGCTAGGGGCTGGTAATAGTTATCACCTTTTGCTGGCCCTTGTTCTATGCGCCGACGACATGCCTGGGACCTTATTTACGAGGAATACGAGGTAACATAATGCTACTCACATTCACAAACAAATTAGGAATGCACTTGCATTTTACAAAGAATTTGTTAATTAGGGAAGTACCTATTATGGGATGTCAAAAATATCGAAACTGGTCAAATTTTCAGGGCCAAGAAACTAACTTTTTTTAATCTACACTGGCGCCTATGTCTGAACTCTACCGTCATTTCCAGCTTATATGAAGTCCATAGAGACTAGCCTATATTTAGGTCTTTGATCATGCGGGAATAGTGCAAATTACCTTAATTTTTTTCAGTTTTACGTAACTTTCTTTACGATGTTTTATTTTTCACCGCAAAGGAATCGAATATGCATACAGTCCTTACAATTGTAATGTTGGAAAAAATCATAGATATTGGAACCTTCAAGCTTCCGATCAAAAGGCAGCAACGCCTCTGCTCCACCATCACCGACACTCCATCATCTAAATACACATACATAACAATTCTTCACTTGGCGTTGTCTGACACGTAAGAAATAGCCTACTATACACGAGGCTGTTATGTAGTGATATAATTGATAAGGCTTCTCGTCAACTCAATTATATGAAACGGAACGAGCGCGCGTTTCCCGCTCACACAATCGCAGCAATCAGTCGGCACATCTCACCGACAATATGATCCATGAACAAAGACAGTTTATTGTGCCCATGATCCGAACACGATATGTGAAAATAAGCCACTAATTTTTTTTTTTCTACGTCCCACGTAAACTATTGTAGATTTATTGATTTCTAAAATCTATAAGACCGTCAGTCTACCATTCGAATTGTTCCATTAGATGCGAAATTCAGTGTTTTTTTGTTTGCCTTAAGTCATAATTAATTAATCAGTACGAGTAGGTATTATCAGTTTGTGCAATTTAATTAGTAAACTTATGTCCGGATTTTGCTCAAAAGCGCGGGCAACCCCGGCTTTAGCCGAGTTCCCACGAAGTGTAGCTGTTACTGTTAACCTAACTGCCACTAAGCGGCGCATTCATAATCATTAAAAAATAAAAGTTATTGTTGTACGAAACGTGTGAGAATGTTTAATTAAATAAGTGGGATAAACGGAACTAAGTACACATTATACCAATGAAAGTGGCGACACTACCTTGGAGCCGCCAAACTGAGCCACATAATGAGATTATAATATCTAATGCGCCGAGACTTCCCAAGGTGATTAGACTAAGAAATTAATTAAAAACATAAAAGAATTGGACTACGTAAGCGTAGGTGGTCTGATGAGCCTCTATTGTCTTAATAAACCTGTTTAAATTTTTCGTAGCGACATTTTGTGTCACAGCAAGGGGTTAACCGCTCGATTGGGCCAGGTAACACGTATGCGTTGAAAACATTAATAATCGATCGGAACACAAATAAAAATTAGTTCTGCATCATTTGGCGTGTATCCTGGACTCGTCGAGAATTAGATTCGAGCGAGTTTGGTAGACGCGTCATCTGCAGGCCCGCCTACCCGCTCGCCACTGAGCACTCATTAATGACTCGAGCAACAGCAAAAAATATGTTCGTCGACACAATACGGCGCATGACTCGACGCTCCGCGATCAATTATTAATAAAAAGCGGGCCGCTTCATTGAAAGGGCGATTAGCTCAATATTTATATGGAATATTCGGTATCAACGGCGCTTTGTGCTCATAATTCGGTGGGTCGTGACGATGCGCGTTTGACTCTCCGCCGCCCAACGGCAAAGAGCAACTGCTCTAGGAAATCTTACAGACGGGATAGGTACACAACGACCATCGCCGGTGGACTCTTAGTTTAAATTGACAACAATTAGAGCTTATCCACCTGTAGAGCTTTCAACTTATATTTAAACTTGGTTTTATTGATTTCTACTACCGTCCATCTCGCTTTTAAGTTTTCTACGCCTAACCTTCGGTAATTTTTTGGTGAAACACGTGACTTTATTTTTAGGAAATATCCCCTGGAGGCCTTCCAGCCTTAGGTAGAATACTGAATGTAAGCATATTTTCCCCGTCGCGTCGTCGGTCGACCGAGGAGTGTATTATATTCGTTGGCGGCCACCGCGCTCGCACTCATTGTACTACCGAATTGACTCGGCTCTTTGAAAAGCCTCCGCCGTGAAAGCAGCTACTACAGCATAAATTTATTTAATCTGATACATTTCCTCGCATCAATCACAGCACGTACTAAATCGTTCAGCGAATTATAGGCGAAAATTAATGTTATATTTTTCATTGTGATACCGCTACCGCATTAAATTGGTATCAGATTAGATTAGACCATGCCTGCGCCTCAACACGTGCGGAAAATAGATAAAGTATTGATGAAGCTTCGGCACGTCGCTTTTGTAGAGCGGAGAGATTATTTAGAGCAGAGAGGTTTAAGAACTTTCAGTCAACCCAGATCACTCATCACACAGATCAATCAATCGCTCTATCAATGCTGGCTAAACGCTGTTTCAGCGGCTTGCAGCCATCTCATGCCGGATATAATTTTTTACAGATGGTTGATTACTCTAAAAAGGAAATAAGAAGACATTTTACAACCACTTTAAACGTAATATCATACGCTATTAATAAATGTACTTACAATAAGTATAGACAGCTAAACTGTAACGTTTTCCATATCACACAAAAGATGATTCGCGCTGCCGGTTCATACGGCGCGGCGGATGACGTTTGGCAGAACGATTTTTCAGCAGAGAGACGAGCTGATGCTAATGAAAAGGCATTTTCACGAGGTTTGGCGCCGGCCGCATGCAAATGTCCTGCTTAATGATGCGCGAAGCCACGCCACACAACTATAATAGTATCGCAAATAATCGCAAGTTTTTTGAGATCCATATTACAATTACAACACATTGGATTAACAGCCTTCAACATTAGTATGAATGAAGTAATAAGTAATTCAAATTTATCTAATCGAGCTTTGAAAGTACGCAATCGTGCATACATTTTTTTAGAAAATAAACGACTGATGTTGAAACTTCAAGTGCAACAATGTGGTTTTATTTTAATCCCAAGAATTTAATAAATGATACAAATGCCAACATAATTAATATGTAACCGCAACAAATATGACTCAGAGACAAAATCATTATTCCATTAAAGAACGGTAAGACCTTTAAAATTTTTCCACGTCACGATTAAGCCATCCAACGCGCTGATGAAGAAAAGCCCTTCAACCTTGAAAAGGCCGCAGATTACGGCATGAAAGCGCCTCACAATACTCTTTTAATTTGTCATTATACAGCAATAAAAACATGGTAAATGAGAACGACAAAAAACTCGTTCAGAGTCAGACAAAAACCGCGAGCTGGGGCGAAATTCGCAAATCATCCCGCCATAATGACGGCCGCTTGAAAAAAATTTAAATATCAAAAGGCCGGACGGGGCACGGTAATGGTTTAAAATCATTTTTCATTCGAGTCACTCGTGAGTCAGAAAAGAAAACGGTAGCCATCGGCCTCGCTTCCATTAGCTTGAGAGACTCGCGATTAGAATTTTGGACGAGGGCCATCTTTCATTTGTTGTAACAAAAAAACCCGTGATCAATTACCTACGAAGCTGAAGGAAAATACGGTCTTGGGATAAGATAAGTTTAATATTATATACAGATTAATCTTAAATTACCTAAAGTAACACATGGTTCATTTGTGTTTCTTCTTTTTGCCGGCGTGGTCGACGGGTGGCAATCCGCTGTCGAATTCGCTGGCCGTGTGCATGGAGCTTTGTTTGTTCACCATCCTTCCTCTCAAAGCACTGGGCTTTATTTTGGCAAATCTGCAACAACAAATAACAGTTAAAAAACCCTTATGCTAATACGAATTAAAGGCTCGCATCATGCGGCTAAACTATAGTAAAAATTAGATATTAAGAACCTCCAACGTCTAAAGGTAAAGTGGTAATATTGCGTAGCTCACCCAGGTCTTTTCTTTTCCTCCTCTTCGTGCACGGTCAGTCTGTTGGTTGGCTTGTCTTTCTTCAAGCCGAGTTCGTTCTTGGCTCGGCGCGCCAGAGCTGCTGGCGTGTCTCTCAAGGCGAAGGCTTTGGCCGCGTGTCCCAGTTGCAGCTGCTTCGGGTCCAGGAATGGCCGCACGTCGCGAGGGTAGCCCGAGTAGAATCGCACCCAAGATGTGTATGCTAAGAAGAAAAACCGAACTTGATTGAATCTCCGACATATTGCGCTCTGGACTATGCGCACACACGTGGTACTCTAATATCAAAGTAAACCCTTCTTCTTCTTCTTCTTTGCGAGTCAATGATAAACATTTTAATTTTATTAGACCAATAGGCAGCCACCCGGCGAGCGTTGTCGGTGGCCTCCCTAAGGTTCTGTATCGTGCAGATGTCGGGACACGAGGGACAGGTCAACAAGTGGGCCATTGTTTGTGGTGTGGCTCCATATGGACATTGGTCACATTTACTGTAACCCCAGCGGCAGAGATTGTCCTTGCAGCGGCCAACCTGGGATCGTAACTGGTTAAGAGATTTCCAAACTGGCCACTGCAAGTCACCTCCCGGAGGACAACTTCTTTTTGGGGGATAAAAGTCTCCAGTACTGGGAACGCCCTCTTCCAGAGACTTGATTTGGCCAACGGGGGTTCGGCCTCTACTGCACTTACGGATGCTAGGAAGCTCATGCGGCTTAAGCAAAGTAGGAAGTAAAGCCTGACGAGAAATATATTAATTGAATTTCGTTGAAACTAGTTTTTAAATTGGTGGAATCATTATTTAATTCTTGTCAAAGTCACATGTGGCTCCTTCTTGACAGAGTTTACGCTCAGACGCTGCAGTTTCAACTTTATTCAGTCTTCAAGAAAAAATCTCACTTTACCAGAATAACAAGAACACCAACCATAGAAAGCTTAATAACAAAAAAATAGAAAGACCCTAAAGCCCAAGAAGCGGGACGGTGCAATGGCGCGGCATAGCGCCGCGCCGTCCCGCTTCTTCCGGCCCCGGACCGCGCCGCTCCCGCTCTGTGTGACTTGGGCTTTAAACTTTAGTTAAATACTATTACTACAAAAGGTTGCTAAAACAACGAAGACATAGAAATAGAATTGTTGATTGATTATTATGTGGATTTAAGTATCAAAATTTGTACTTATGTGTTTATGTGTCCGTCACAGCAACACGAGAATATACTTATGTGCAGAGATAAAATAGGTGTGGACCTATTTTATCTCTGCAAAACTTTATCTATGAGACAAGACATTAAATGTGCTTTACTAACTTTAGATAGGGCGTAGTTGGTTTGGGCCTTATGTTTGGGCACATTTCGTGAGATTATTTAATATCCGTCACATTGCATATAAAAATCCTGTCACCATTATGTATAACAGTGCCCGCCCATTTGCACAAACATCCGCGTCAAAGTGCAACGACGGAAAAATCCAAGTACTTAAGCTTATTTACCTTTGGATTATAGCAGCAGTTAGACATTTATGGCATAATATCTTTAAAGGAATAACATGAATCAACGTACTAATAATTGCAACTAAATCAGCTTAATCACAGTTGATAATGCCAATTATATCAGAATGATGAACAAAACAGACAACAAATGTGAATTCATGTTTCCTGTGTGATCTACAGATGTGAGGTCTCCCACGTTATTATTGGAACTTACATATTAACCGTGATTGATGTAACCTTCCTTTTCCCACTTTTCATAATAAAATATGCACTTTTTAAATTCATTAATCGAAATATTTCAAGTTCCAGATAAACACATAATTTTTTTTTTAAATATCTTGCTCAGAAACAAACGTCATATGTCACGCGGGCCATACATCCACCATAGAAAATTTTGTTTTCGTTAGTGATGAAAAGAGGGACAGATATATTTGTTAATGTTGTATCTAGTTGGTTTTTCGATCAATTTCCATTCTGTTTTTTTGACTCTCAGTATTCTAATTTTGTATACTTTCAGATGAACTATGAAAAAACTAATATTTTTTTTATGCATATTCCCTATTTAAACATCAGAGAGTTCTATATGTACGAGTTTATCTAATGAGAACGAAGTTGGTTGATATGTAGAAATGTTTTGCTTTTGCTATGAAAACTAGATACTAACTAGTGGGTTCTGTAGCTACTTTCACGTTCACGAAAACGTCAACTAAGGCTCGCGGAAAAATACACGGAACAGACGTAAAACCTAAAAAACATGTTTACATAATTTAGTAATCTACTTCAATGTATAAGCTTAACATTCAACCATCGTTAGTATATCAATATCTTCCAAGATCTCGTTCCATCAAGTGGCGTCAACATTCCTTCCACCAAAATTCCTAGAATACTCTGCACTGACATTTATAGTTAGGACAGAAACACTTACCTCGACTAGCTCTCGCCAGCCATTCCTTGTGGCTGTGAGCGACATGTTCAAGCCGCGTCTGCACAGCGATCGCCGCACGCGCAGCGTTCGCAGTCGCCGGGGCCACTGTGCGCAACGCTTCTAACGCTTGCGATTCGTCTTGTTGTCGCAGCCTGCGAAAGCAAATAAGATTATATTTGAGAAACAGGACTTATGTTAATAAAAAAACATATTTTCATCGGTTTGTCCTAGACAAGCAGTCGGTATAAAAAATAGTTATACTTATATTTTATTTATTATTCTAATACAGTATATTTTTGGGTTGTGTAAAAAGACGATAAGTAATAATAATAATAATAAAGATTTTGATTTGTTCCCACAGACTTAAACTAAAAGTATAAAATTTAATAACAATGTAACCTGTGTGACGGATCGCCAGGCCCCACATTTTTCAAATAAAAGGTATAGTAAAATTTATAGTAAACATCATGACGTAAGATACGTGACGTGTAGGGAAGTAAGATAGTACTCGTATATTGCTACACGTCCAATGCTTAATTTATGTAAAAGATATCGCAGCAGCGCACGTTATATTGTTTCCAAAGTAATATATAGTTACAAAAATCTTGGTCGTGGATCTGTAGGACAAAAACGTAAGACAAAAAGTAACTTTACCTGATACGTTTTTGCTCAAGGTGCCGGACAAACTCCACTTCACTGGGTAGCAGGAACATCACCGCAGCACCAACGTGTGTCGCTCGCCCTGTGCGACCCACCCTGCAAACATTTATAGTATTGAGCCTTGCAAGAATGCTTGCAAGCGGCCACTTCTGCGCTACACCTATATTAAAAAGATGGCTATTTCAAACCGGCTATCAATATATGTAGTGACGATGAAATCCCAGTTATTATTATTAAACTCATCCAAATTGTTAGTCGTTTCGAGAAACCTATTTTTAAACATACTACAGGTATATAAAAATTAGGGTGTAGGGTGGGTGTAGGGTAGATGTAGGGTAGGTGTAGGGTGGGTGTAAGGTAGGTGTAGGGTGGGTGTAGGGTGGGTGTAGGCTGGGTGTAGGATGGGTGTAGGGTGGGTGTAGGGTAGGTGTTGGGTAGGTGTTGGGTAGGTGTAGGGTAGGTGTAAGGTAGGTGTAGGGTAGGTGTAAGGTAGGTGTAGGGTAGGTGTAGGATAGGTGTTGGATAGGTGTAGAGTAGGTGTAGGATAGGTGTTGGATAGGTGTAGAGTAGATGTTGGGTAGGTGTAAGGTAGGTGTAGGGTGGGTTTAGTGTAGTTGTAGGGTGTAGGGTAGATGTAAAGCAGGTGTAGGGTGGGTGTATGGTAGGTGTTGGGTAAGTGTATGGTAGATAGGGTAGGTGAAGGGTGAGTGTAGGGTAGGTGATGGGTAGATGTTGGGTAGGTGTAGGGTAGGTGTAGGGTGGTTTAGGGTAGGTGTAGGGTAAGTGTAGGGTAAGTGTAGGGTAGGTGTAGGGTAGGTGTAGGGTAGATGTTGGGTAGGTGTAGAGTAGGGTAGAGGTAGGAAAAATGGCAGGACAATATTTTACGAGTAGGTAGTATGTAAATTAAAAAGTCCATAATGTAAAGAATAGGATTTTTGTTTTTGACGTTGAACTACCCGCGCGAAGCCGGGGCGGCCCGCTAGTACTAAATAAACTTACAAAAAGTATGGCACTTTTAAAGCAACTTATGAAGCATAAATTGTTTCTATCGTAAGCGTAAGAAGTATAATGATAGCCATCATGGTAGCCAAAAGAGGTAGCACAAACCTGTGAACATAATCGGTGGCCGAAGCAGGAGCGCAGTACTGCATGACTAGATCCACCCGGGGCACATCGATGCCTCTCGCCGCCACATCCTATGTGAAGTAAAGAAGCGTCATTTTACAACAGCAGTACGCACAAACCAGTTGCATGTTCTCACTATGATTTATTCTTCGTATTCCTATTAAATAGTTTGATGGTAGTTTCAGTGAACAAATAGTAAGCGTAGCGACAATTTCAAAGATTTAGAGGGTTTAAAAAGTCGGTATTCGCCCCGATTCGGAAATCATGCTCTAATTCTAATTTTAAAATTCAGCTATCCTCTTCGTTTTTATGACCGATGAAAGAGAGTTGATGAATTTCGATGAACGAATGATATTAATTTGAACGAATGATAACCTAAATTAACGGCTAGCTGTCAGATTAAGAGATTTCATTTTAAGCCGCATGTTTTAAGTGCTCTCTAAAATTGTGCAATCGACACAAATGGCCATGAGGTTCAAATTCGATGTTTGACAGCTCTAATATTGGGATGGCCATCTCCTGTCCCTTTTCAATCTTTAAAAGGCGAAAAGGACAGACGAACTTAAATTAAGGATTAGAGCGTGACGGTAAAATTTGCCTCATTGTGTATTAAAAATAAAATACTTAATGTTTATAATCTTACGATTGCAGAGAAATTATATAATAAAATTGCATATATTTCTCAACAACTATACAAGTAAAGCTCAACGGTATATGAAATTTTATTTATAAATTATCAGTTTAGAAATATTCAATAGGAGCGATCGCCGTATTACGTCACCTTGTAATCTACGAACGTAGAAGAACAGAAGCTTTTATTAAGCGCACATTAGTAGCGAGACTGGTGACCGCCCGCTGGGAGTAATATTACGCGGTACAGACATGGGCCGCTTTAAGTGGCCCGGACTAAGAACACCAAAGCTCGTTCCAATGTATTACATTTTGTACAGATGACAATGGAAATTATTAAAGAACAAAACTAATATCTTCTGATACATTAAGCATTCAAAACACCCGAACTATCGCTTAACTAATGTTAGAAGTAGGCGTAGGAAATGTAGGGATGAACTTTTGGAATTAAGAATTTCACATTTCTTTTATTTTATAGTTTTTTCTGGTCTTCAAATCTCATTTTGTTTTCATGGCTTACGTACCTGATTAAGGCATACCTTAGTAGCTAATATTATTTATTCTGTGGGTCTTGTAATTCGGATGTATATTCGTAACATTCACTACTCTACATATAAAATCATATAATCATATAATAACATAGAATTTTTTTTTAGATGCCCGTTTCGCCCGCCTCTTCCGAGAAAGCTTCAAGATATTTGTAATCATTCGTCATCTATCAGTGCTGCGGCGGCGGCGGCGTTACAGATGTATTCGTAATAAATACAGATAATGGGAGCTAATCGACGCGTAGTGTTTGTCGGTGATAGAATAAACCGGCGGCGGTACCCGTTCCGACAGCAGGAGCGCAATTAAGCTAAGACATGAATGTCCGAAGCTTTTTATGGTAGACCTTACTAACGTTACTCTCTGATGATACAGTAATGGACAGCAATATGCGCTCTGTCTTTCGAATGGTATACTGATCGGGCCCGCGGCGTGTGAGCGGCGGCCACTGAAGACGGTCAATTAACAGCCTGAACGGACGGTAAGCGGTCTCGGAATCCGGTCATTGTTGCTGGATTACGAACATGATGAACAGTTTGTAGATGTTATGCTGACGTATATGTATGCGTACAATGAAGCAGTATTCCACACCTTGGCGGGCATGACTCTTACTTAATGTTATGTCGACATCTATTGACTTCCGAAAGAATTCGTTTCAAGAGAACAATCTATTACAACAGTAAGATATCGGAGAGAACACATAGTTTTCTTCGGCAAACATCGATGTGACCTTCATGACAGTGAAGACGAAATATAAATATTCCTTTCAGATTGCGATAGAACGAAAATCCAATGACGAGAGAGAGAGAGATATATGTGAACATCGAAGATTTAAGCTTTTTGTGGTCGCCCGCCAGACAAAGGAATAAGTTATTTTTTACCAATATTTGTAACTATTCATGACGTTATTTAGTTACAAAAGAGGTTCTTTGACGAAATCAACAATTTACCCATTGAATATTATGTTATATTGCATTAAAGAGAAAGGCCGGACAAAGAACATAGCTGTTGGGAGGTAAGAAAGGAATTTACTTACGGTACAGATAAGTACACCGCTCCTGGCCAATCGGAATTGCTTGAACACCTCCATGCGCTGCTCGTGGGGCATGGAGCCGTGCAACTTGAACATCTCTATGTCGACGGGCACTATACCCCCTTCAGAGGGAGCCTCATAGTCTATTTCCATCTCAGAGTCTGATGAGGAGTCCTAAATAGAAGAACTAACTTAAATCAAGAACCTACTTCCATTTTACAATATATTGTTTCCAATGTAAAACATTCTTACCTGATCGTCACTTCCCTCTGCAGATGTTTTCTTCTTTGCTTTTAATTCTTTCTTGCCCTGGTTTTTCTTTACTTTCACATCCTTTCCAGTCAGTACACTTTCAATCAAATCTGCATGATAGTCCACCATTTCTAATGTTGCCATGAATACAATCATTTTTCCACCTTTCTTATTTAAAACACAATGTTCCACTATTGATGCACATAGTGTTACTAATCTTAGTTTCATTGGCACCACCAAAAACGCCTGATTTACAGATGATGGCATAACAAGTTCATCTTCCACTATGGCTGTTTTAACAGCTTGTGCAAAAGTGTTTGTAGTTCCTGCAGGTGAAGGTTTAAGCTCTGCTTCCTCTTCTGGTTCTTCAGCTTTAGGTTTCTTTGTTTCGAGTTCTTTTTGTACTTTAAAATACTCGTAATCAGAATCACTATCACTTTCTGCTGTTGTATTTACGTCATTCCCTATATTATGATTGGTAGATTTATCATTATTTTCAAACAGTTCACGGTGATTTAAGCCACTGAAAGCTTTTAATCCTGAAACAAACAGATAATAAACATTAACTCGAATAGGAAATAAACTGTGACATTTCTATGAAGAGATGTCATATGCCTACCTACACACACACACACATACTTACTCACCTCTTTTTGTTTCCATGAGTTGTTCTCCAACATTAGAATCATTCCTTTCTTCAAATTTAGCAGCAGCTTGTTTCTTTTTGATATCTTTATTTTCAGGTTTTACTTGTACTTTGTCTTCCTTTTGTGTTTTCAATGAATCGGCTACTAGGGCTCTTCCTTCCGCAGTATCTACAAATACAGGGTCTACCAAAGTGATACCCGCTAAACTTTCTACAGCCTAAGAAAACGATAAAAGTTTACAATTTGCTTGATATTGTTTTACTTAAAATATTGACAACTATTCGCTAACTGTTCAAAAATTACCTTTGTCAATGTTGCTGATAGTAAAATTGTCTGTCTTTCTTTAGACAACATAATTTCCGTAAGGTGATGTTTGATTTCAGTTTTCTCATCATTTTTGTTCACATCTTCTATCTGGGGTTTTGCTTCATCATCATTAAAAGTTTTATTAACACTCTGCTTCATTAAAGCTAAAGGATCGTAAGTTGCAGCCTTCTTGTGGTCTTCAATAGCTTTGACAATAGCTGCTACATCCTTTTCATAACCCATATCCAGTAAGCGATCAGCTTCATCCAAAACCAGGCAACTAAAAAGAATGATCTAATCAAATAGTACTATTTCACAGCTAACAGTGAGGTAAATGCTATGTTTACAAAATTAAAAGAGGAACCTCTAACAACAGGAAAATTACAACACAACATAAAACTAATTTTAAGTATACTTACTTTGTTTTGGAAAATTTTAAAGATTGAGTTTGCCTCAAGTGGTCATTTATTCTTCCTGGAGTCCCAACCAAAATACTTAGACCCTTTCTAAGTATTGCCTTTTCAGCCTTCCTTTTTTGACCACCACTCAAAATACCAGGAACTATCCAAGTGAAGGGCTTAAATACAAATAAATAATTTGTTAAATTGTTGCTAAGAACTACCGACTGGCATGACATTAGTAATAATAAAACTTAAAATAAATATTTAAACCAAATTGGCTATTCATTGAGTACAGTGAAATCATATTAACAAACATATATAAACAGTCAATAGATAAAACCATACCTTGACTAATTTGATAAACAGTTCATATGTTTGTACAGCCAACTCTCGGGTAGGAACAACCACAACCACCCTGATACCGTCATGTCGGTTGATCTTTGGTCTGATAGCCTGTAGACTCTCCACTATTGGCAGTGCATAAGCTAGAGTTTTGCCTGACCCTGTTTGAGATCTACAAAACAAAAACTAAAATTATTGATTAATCCTATTGGATTCAAGTTAATAGGTGATTTTATTGTTTCAGTGCAAAATGCAGGGTACAAGTAACTTATACTTGTAAAAATTACCCTTTTTTGGGTGTTTCAAAGTCACTAATTATTATTTTTTTATTATTAAAAAATATAGCCTGTAGACTCTCCACTATTGGCAGTGCATAAGCTAGAGTTTTGCCTGGGTTTTACAGGGTTGTTTAAGATCTACAAAATAAAAGCTAAATTAATAGGATTCAAGTGAAAAGCTGATAGTTTACAAAATGACACTTTTTAAAGCATTTCAAAGTCACTAATTCTGGAGAGCACCTAGTAGTTTGTTTTACTGACCATTAAAAATAGTAACATATCTTAACATAAATTTGTTTGCAATAGTAGTATAGGATAAAGAAAGAGGAGTTTTAATAGTGGATCTTAGAGAAAGGGGTTGAGTAGAAAACTTTGTTAGGTACAGAACCAATATTAACAACTATACATTTCACTGAATGCACAGATAATACAAAAATATTATCCTTTTCACACATCCAAATCCACTTAGTAGTTTAGGTGTGAAACCGGAACAAACATCCAAACATACTTTCACATTTATTTTCTAATATTAGTGGGGTATAAAAAGACTTATTTACCTGATCAAAACATCTCTCCCTTGCAGGATGACAGGGACAGCATTTTGCTGCACAGTCATAAGAGTTTTCAATCCTAAGTTTTGTTGTAAATTTGCAACACTGTGAGGATGAATATCTAAATCTGCAAATGTCTCTAAAGAAAACACTTTTTCAACAATCGGTTTCACAGCACGCTGGCCTACTCGGGGAACATCTGGATTATTTTTGAAAAGTGATGAAATCCAACCACCACTTCGGGGTTTTTGTTTCACTTGTATGTCATCGCTTAAATCTTGGTAGTTTTTTCCATGATATTTGCCCTTATTTTCACTTAAATCACGAAGGTTTGACGCAAAATTTACTTGTTTTGATGGCGGTGACTCTGCTTGTTTCGCCAACTTTTTTTGAGGTTCTACATTGCTTTTATCGAATGCTAAATTCTTTTGTGATGAACTGTGAGTTCTCTTTCTTGCTATAGTTTTGCCAGTAAAATGCGGCTTCGATACAAACTTGTATTCTGAACTATTATTATTCTGACTTGGTGCAATTTTCTTTTTCACCTGAAAAACAAAGAACAATTAATTTTTTGCCAACACGACTCCTGTGAATAACGTCAATTAATACGTACCTTTTTCGGAATAGCTATATTTAGCTGTAAATCATCCATTTTCTGATAAAATAAACACCAAAACACGAGTCTTTGAGGTTATGCGCACGCACGTCCACTTGCCCTGCGTTCCGAGACGCGCTGAAATCGATTAAAGTACCCGTAATCGCGTTCCGAATCACTGACAGCCATACATTTTTTTTGCTTTTATAATCGCTGACAGTCTGATTCAGAATGCGCCCTTGGACAGATTGACAGATGTCACTTTGACGTATAACGTTTCTCATCTCAATCGCTGCGTTTCGTTTCACGTTCACCAAAAATAACTTACTGTAACTTTACCTATAACTTCACAAAAATATTGTCTCTTGAATCACGCACACACGCGTAGAGATGAAAAACCGTCGTCGTCGCCGCCGCTCCCCCCCCTATATTACTATACTCTTTGGCCGCTCCGTAGCCGAGCGATAGAACGAGGTTCCAGGTTCGACTCCTAGCAGAGGCACTATTGTACAAAACAAAATGTTTTAACGAAACTTGCCCCAGTTGGTTAGAACATTGCATCTGAATCACCTGAAGTAAGATGACTTTGTGCTTTCGGAAGGCATGTTTAGCTAATACGAAATTACAAATACTTACAATATAGATTATATTTACTTGTGAAAAATTGGTTTACAAAAAGGTGTTATAAGAACATCTGCCAAAAACAATGATAATTGGCCAAAAACGTATTAACATTTTATCCAGTTGACTTACATTAATTTATATTTTATCTAATAGGAAATAATTTATACTATAGCAGGTAACATTTATTGACTAGAAGTTTATATAATTTGTTTTTAAATTCTGTTACACGAGCCATATCAATGGTCTTTGGCGGTTCTATAACAGACACTGACATCAGGGTTTGTAAGGTCGGTTGTCGACCTCACAATCCACCCTCACGATAAAGAAGGGAAGGAAGGGCACGTGGTGTCCAGGGTCCGGCATTCTGTTGTCAGGGTATATCTTACACAAGCTTATTACTATTACTATGTCCCCACCGAGGGGCTCGTATGGCTAAAAAGGGTGATCAGGAGGACTTAGTTCACCATGCGAATTGGTCGCCTACAAAATGAAACCTTTGAGTTTCTATTGCAGATCTGCGCAGGTTTCTTCACGATATATTATACAAAAAAAAAACAACTGTTGTATGCCTAAGTGCCTCTACCTACATTGCTTGATCACGTGTAACGACACGAAGGTACCTTTACAATATATTTATTTTATAGATGTGGGTTGGATTGGAATATAATAAAAAAAAATTGCGCTCAATGATGTTTTAGGCATGAGCCAATGATGTTTTGTGCCGTGTGGTGACGGCAAAGAAGAATACATTTGTCACCACCAACCCCTACTCTTCCCGTGGGTGTCGTAAGAGGGGACGTAGGGACTACACATTGAACAGATCTCCAACCCGCCTGCCAAGCGTGGAGATTATGGCAAAACCCTCCAGTGGAGGAGGCTCAATAGTCCAGCAGTGGACTGTAACGGGTTTTAGGTGACTTTCTGTAGTTGCTGCGACGTTCTTGATTTTTAACAAATTCTTGATTTTATATAACGTCGTTTTCACAAGGTTTCAAAAAATAGTCTTCCTCCTTCCATCATCTACACAATTTTTTTACTGACCAAAATACTCGTAGGTAAGTACTCAAAATAAAACTGATTCAATGTTGAGTGGATATAACGGAGGGTCCAAGGGTCGCGGGACGAGGGAGGGAGCTCAGCCGCGTCCGACCGCGACGACGACCCCACGACCCGACGACGGCGGCGTTCCGCCAACGTTGCTAAATAGAAAAATAAATAAAGGATTTCAGTTCGTATAGAAAGTTTTCATTATAACTCATTTAACAAAAGCTGAAACTTTAAACCTTGAGCTGCATAAATATTTTATCCAACTTCTATTTTTATTAGAAACTAGCTGACCCGTCACCCGGCAGGCGTTGTTGTTGTCATGCCATTTTTCCCAACATCTACCCTACACCTACCCACACACACTCACTTTTTGGAGATTTTTAAATATTTGCTATTATTTTTTGAATAATATTTTCATATAAAACTTCTCCTGACAATAACGAACACATAAAAGAAAGATTTATCCAATTTAGTGCAGTCGTTTGGAAGTTATGCGCGTACAAACATTTCGGAAAGAAATAGAGGGTATGGAAAACAGAACTCTCTCGTGCGCGATTATTTTTGAGTTGTAGGCTCGGTTACAGTTGGATGTTGTTGGGCTTAACACGATCGAAGCATACTCAAAGGTGTTGGGCATAGGTAATAAGATGAAAAACTCTTTCCAAGCGCAACAAGGAGTTTTGTACAGTGTAGCGATTGGTTAGAATGTGGGAGTTATCGTTATACCAATGTCAAACAAAGTGACAAGTTGTTTATTTTGTATTCAACTAATTTACTTTAATTGACAACCGGGCGGTCTTTATTATTCACTTAATTACATCCGAAGGTTGGTCCGTTGCTTTGATTCCTGCAATGTTTATCATACAGTCGTTACTATTGAAGTGTCAATCAATCAAACAGCCTATTGCAATCCACTGCTGGACGTAGGCCTCCCCAAGGGTACGCCAAAGCGCACGATCACCCGCTTTCCTCATCCAGCCACCACCAGCGACCTTCTTCAGATCATCAGTCCACCTGCCAGGGGGGCGTCCCACACTACGTTTCCCGAGACGCGGTCTCCATTCGAGAAACCGTGATTGAAGTGTACCTTCTCCAATCTCTTTGCAGGTACTATTCCACTAAGCCAAGATGCCGATGACGTGCAAGGAGGCTATCGCTGCGTGGGAGAAGGACAAGAACGAAGTAGCAGCAGACGCAGAGGTGATCGAGCTGCAGTTCCGGTGGCCTCCCGTTGAGAAGATGGACGGAGCACTGTCTACCCTCACAGCCTGCAAGTATGTGTCGGTAACCAAGCTTGTTCACGATTAGTTTCATCAAAAAGACATGAAATGCAGGTCACCAAGGCAGCTGTCGTTTCTGGTGTAAATATAATGAAGCAGATCGCATGCAGGGCGGGTTGGGGTAGTTATATATGTTCAGGATACTTACGTGTAATCTTCTACTGATTCATCTCAAAATATAAATATTCCATCTATATTGTTCTCCTTATTGTCTTTTCGCGTACTTATAGATGTTTATCTCACCTTTTATAAGTGAAACTACAATTATTACGAGGACTGATTTTCTCTGATATTTTCAGAAAACTAAGCCTTTCCACTAATATGATTGACAAGATAGCTGGCATCGCTGGTATGAGGAACCTCAAAATACTGTCTTTAGGACGCAACTATATCAAATCCTTAGCTGGCATTGTGAGTTATCTATCATTGGTCACCTATCTTCACCTATTTTATTATGACAAACATAATTAGGTAATTATGGCAGCAGCGAGTCGCTACCAGCTACTTTTACAATTCTAAGGAAAATGGTACCCGTTGGAAAATAAGCAAAATATATTTAAAAAATGTTTTGAAGGGCTACCTGGCTACACACTAGCGCCACTTCAATAAAAAACTATAACTCCGAGAAAACAAAAAAATTGTTTTATAGGTCGTTTAGTATTTTTAGAACTGATAAATTTAAGAAAATATGGTAAATTGTAGTTACAGATAGCAAAAGTGCAAATAACGGCCGTTTTTAGCACTTTCACTATCTGTTATTACAACTAGCTACATTTTATAAAATCTGTCATATTCTAAAAATACTAGACGACCTTTGCAACAGTTTTACCAACCCGATTTTTTATTTATGTATTTTGATTTCTCGAAGTTATGATTCTTTATTGAAGTGGCGCTAGCATTCAAGGTCTTTGGCGTAGGGGAGCCCCTTAAGGCGCTACGCCGAAAAAAAATTGTTGCGCAAGAGGTGTGTCTAAGGAAGACGGCGCGGGCAGCGCCCCGCGTCGGTCAGCCGCTCCCCGCGCCGCCCCGCACAGACCCCGCTCTAAAACATCGAGGCGGGTCTATGACCTCTGCGACAATGATAAAATATTATATTTGTTTAATTTGATGTAATCGCGCAAAGTATATTACTATGTATGATTCGCTCTTTGAGTATATATTTTTTATTTTATTTTAATTGGTCTTTAGTGTAGTGGAGTGTAGGGTAGTAATGATTATAATTTCACCTAAAAATAAAAGATTTAGTATTTCAAGATTCCAGACATTTTGACATTGTAATAGTAAGTATAATTTGAATTACTATAATACGGTCCGCCCGCGGCTACGCTCGCGTTGTGTAAGATTTTCCCGTGGGAATAAGCCTTTTCCCGTAAAAAGTATCCTATGTAAGTGTCCTATGTGTTCCAGGGTATAAACTAACTTTATTCCAAATTTCTTTCATACCAATCCGTTCAGTAGTTGTTGTCTTCCAGTATCTTCACTTCAAAATTATATAGGGGACAAGGGGAAAATAATTCCCGCTGTCACCACTTTAATTTATTTATAAAATACCTACAGATTTTCGAGTATTTTTATTCCATTGTTTCCAAACTGAAGTCAATTTATTAATTGGATGCAAAAAAATAAAAATGTGATGTTTATTTACGATTTACAATACGATCGATACGTATCTACTTATTTCTGATACGATCAATATTGTGAATGTTTCCGGAAATACATAATGTTTTCATCGTGTCTATTTTTTTCTTTGTGTTAGATTTAACAGGATGATCACTATAAATGTCTTTATAATATTTTTATCACACACACGTCACTTCAACACATCAATTATTTTTTTCTTTCACTGTCATTATGATGAGTAATTGGTACCAAAGAAATCTTATATCAAATATTTGGTTCAAATCAAGATCAAAAGTTTCTATTTTGTCAATATAAATTGGGTATGCAAATTTTTAAAAAAAGTATGCTAAATGCAAAACCATTTCGAGATATAAGGTTGGTTCCTAAATATATTTTGCATTTTTTTTTGCTCAAAATACTACACGGTTGTTTATTTTTTTTATAAAATCATTTAATTTCCAAGTGCCCTCCAAAAAGTAACCTGTAGCCGTGCCATCCATGGTAGCTTTGACGTCGAAAAATGATTCATAAAAATCTTAATTTGAATAAAATATTTTTATTTGATTTGATATACGGCTGATTCTCTGCCTTGACAAACGAGATATATAAAAAAAATACACAAATGTCAAACTTCATCTTTGAATATGGCACAGAATCTTGCGCCACGTGTAAAGCTTGATCTGCTATTTAAATATATTTAATTGTAAAACTTTTACTTTAGTATTATATCAGACTGCCCACGCCGCGAAGTTTTATTGATAAAGCATCGACTATTTGTGTTTACCATTGAAATTATTAGGGCGCTTGGTCTGGCATCACTAAAACACATTTGATGACATACGATGACAGCTAACTTCATACCTAAATTTTTTGCTTGTCACTAGGCAAAAAATGTATTTTATTCAGCCAACTGTAGTATATGTATGACTCACTTCAACCACATCTAGATAGATATAATTTAGCATCTAAGTAGCTTGTAGTCAATATGTTTGTCTGACGCACAACACGTCTTTCATTCTGACACGCTCCTGTGTCTCTATACCTCATGCATGGTGACCCTGCCAACACTGCCTAGTATGGACAGTCCTGTGCATCGCGATTCGCTAGTGATAAAAATATAACGTGTTCGTTCGTAAAAATTGTAATAATGTGTTAAAACGAGGATCTGATAGGATGTTAACGTGCTAAAAGTGGGTCTTTTTAGATGGGTGTGGAGTTCTTTTTAATAATGTGTTAAAACGAGGATCTGATAGGATGTTTACGTGCTAAAAGTGGGTCTTTTTAGATGGGTGTGGAGTTCTTGAGGAAGCTGCGGCGACTCTTGAGACGGGAAAGAGGAGGGTTGTGTCGTAAAGGAGGTGCCTGCTGTCTTGAGACTGTTTCGCTCTTTCAATATCGCAAGCGACCTCACGTCTCACGCTGGGTGGAACAATTCCTGCCATGGAGTAAAACTTTCTCAGTGGTGTCGGTTTCAGGGTGCCCGTGACTATACGTCATGATTCGTGGAGAGCTGTGTCCACATTTCTCGCATGGGCTAAACAAGCCCAAACTGGACTCGAATATTCGCCTGCTGAGTAAGCGAGAGCAAAACAACTCGTTCGAAGAACGCGTGCGCTGGCTCCCCAGCGGGTAGTGGTAAGGCGTCTCAGGATGTTGTTCCGGGCACCAACTTTACTCTTAAGCTTGCGGCAGTTCTCTCTTTATGTCAGAGATCGATCCCACGTGACACCTAAGTACCGTCAAAAATGTTTTTAAACTTTCATACAAATTAACTCGATCAGCTGATCACCTTGTTTGAAAAAAATACGAGTTTAAAAAAGTTTTGGAACGAAAGTTGTTCAGTTTCATGGGCCGATTATTACCACACGAGAGGTTTTACGTTATTTTGCTAAGACGTTGACACTTTTTAGTTTTGATTTGTCACGGCAAAGCTAACGATAACTCTTTAGAAATTCATTAAGTATTTTAGAATTTCTAAAGTGTGACAATATTTCCTTATATTTATTAGAGGTTCTATTTTGTCATAAAAACTAAGATTCTTGGATTGGCAAAATAGTGCTCTTAACCGAGTTTCATCAAACCCATTAACTCATAGAAAAAAAAATTGTTGTTTTCTTAATGGAATAGTCCACTAACCCGAGTTTTATCGTAATCAGAGCACTAACAAAATAATAAACTGTCAGTTAAAAAATATATGAGTTCATTTTGTTCAATATTATAATTATTTTTTTATAAATAATTATTACTCATCCAAAATATCATTTGAATAAAAATACTCGTAAATCAGTCATTCATTTTATAATTATAATTTGTAACGTGGGAGAACGGAAATATTTATTCCCACTGTCCCCTGTTTTTTTTTTTTAGTGAACATACTGGGGGACAGCGGGAAAAATCCTTAGTTGTTCCCCCGTGAGGGATATAATCCTTTGACTTGAAATAAGACTTGGCCCCGCACACACGTGGCTGGTTTTTTGTAAGCTAGGTATAGGCTATAAAATTACGTAACGAGTATGCAAACTTTACTTTTGAATCAATAAATAAATTATATCTTACCTACCTAACACAATAAAAATAATTCTTAAAAACCGCATTTGGTTGAATAATAGAAATACCTAACTATTCCTCTCGCGCCTGCCTGTGTTGTACTATAAAAATAAAATGATCGACATCTGTAACTAGGTAGTATAATAATAACATCTAATTTGAAAAAAAAAATGTATACCTTGATGTGCCGTCCACTGTACATACACATATACCCTTTGCGTAGTGTACTCGTATTATTAGTGTCGACCTTGAAAGTGATAGTATCACAAACTTGACTAAACCTTACTAAGTATACAAGCAGCAGGTATGGACCCAACCTATATTTATTTAATTAAAAATCGATTTAGAAATATTGTCAATGTAACGGATCGGACGGACGGATGTGACGGACCTACTCATAGTACGTCTTCTCCAAATAAAATTATTTCGTGAGCCGGGCGGCTTGGAGCGCCACCGAGCGCACATCCGTCGTCGGCAAAGATCATGGGCGACTGAGCTCAAGAAAGGAAAGTGATGACGCTAAGCTTCTCCGCACGTGTTTAACAGAGAAAGAAATAATGTTCGCGCGCTCCAAGTAAATGGCGTAAGTGCCAAATTTACTTTCTCAGTTTATATAAAAAGTACTAATTTGATTTGTAAATTTGCTTAGGAAAAACATAAAGCAGTCGGAGACCTATCTTGTAACTAAATTTCGGCGACCAATAAATTATTATTTACCTCTCAGATTCAAATAACGAGAATCGAAGACGCTGCTTTGGATAACATTTGTATCGAGAAGATTTTTACCAAACATGTTTTGGCCTTAGTGTAAGCGTAGATAATAGAGTTCAATAACATATTTTAGAAAATCAATACATTTATTGACGTAGATAATGAGATCTGATTCAACAAAAATCTTGAAAATTCCCGGACTAGCCCCTTAACCAAATGTTGTTGGTACTCCATTATTATAATGGGACGTATGCAACAACAATAAATATATAATCACTACTAAAATTAAAAACCCCATTATTAACTTTTGTGTGAATATCTTCAGTATCACTTAATCAAACACACATAATAAATATTCTATATTACGCTCTTAGGGCCGAAACACATAACCGCGTTGCGACGCCCCGCCCCGCCGCCGCAGCGCTAAAATCGGCAGTTTGCGTTGCGACGACGTTACGGCGTCGTCATTGCGAAAAAGAGCGTTTTATTGTCGGTAGGGTAACCAGACTAACCAGTTCCTCGTGATTTTCGAGTGTGGTTAGACGTCTCTCTGCCATGGATCGCGTCTATCCACTAACTGGTTACCCTACCGTACGACAATAAAACGCTCTTTCTCGCGTCGCCGAAACGCAAACCGCCGAAATTTACATGGGAATCTTAAAATTAGTTAAAGGCGAGCTTATCTCTACAAGAGATATTTTCCAGCCCACCTACAAGTTTGTGCAGAGAGGGTACAAAAATGTGCTTTTGCACTAAGTATAAATAAATAAGCCTAAACAAGAATTTAAGAATCTACCAAACTGGTCGTCTAGAACTAATTATATTTGGACCACATTTATAAGCATAATAAAATGAAAATAAATAATTTACCATTTCACACTCAATCTAGTTTTCGTTCATCATTTATCGATTGTCCAATTATAGAGAGACCGAGAAATAAAATGGTTTTGAATAAAATTATATGTACGTACATACTATGCTATTATTTTTAACCACTACTGTTTATAATCAGGAAACTGTAGCAGACACCCTAGAAGAGCTCTGGGTCAGCTATAATCCGATCGACAAGTTGAAAGGCATCGGTGCCATGAGACAACTCAAAGTATTCTACATGGCTAACGCACTCATTAAAGAATGGGTGGAGTTTAATAGACTACAGGTAGAAAACAAATAATTACAATAATTCTCTATTAGCTTTAATGTAAGACGAGCTTTAAAATAAGTAGATTATTAGCTAAAAAAGCTTATTGAGATTTAAAATTCCTTTAATTTTTCGTTAGTATTCAGTGTAAATTGACAGATGATATTAGGGAAGTGGCATACTAAAAACTTTGTAACCTTCGCTATCCAGGATTGCGGTAATCTTCGAGACCTGGTCTTCATCGGAAACCCTATCATGGAAAACCAGCCGGACGTGGAGGCCTGGCGCACACAAGCTTCCAATCGTTTGCCACAGATCACAAAGCTCGATGGAGTGCCCATCATACGACCTGAGGAAGATTAACTGCTTCACCCTGCAGGTATCTTGAATCCTGCAAAGTACTTTACGAGCAACTATCCAGTCAATTTAATTTATGTTTCTTTTAATTGAGTACACTTGGATAAAATATTTAGAATAAATAAAATAATTAGAAGTATTATCACCAGATTTTAATGTTTTATTGATTTCTAAGAAACTCTGCAACGCTGGGAGAACGCAATCCTCTATAATAGGAAAACCGCAGAGCTATTTATTATTGTTTCTACTCAAGAGTGCCTGAAGCATCCGCTAGAACAAGGCTCAGAACTATTCATTCTTGTTTCCACCCAAAAGCATATCCTCTACCTAGAGAGAGTTACAAATTGAACTTCAGCGTAGTTCGTCGGCTAATGTTGTGCTCAGGCGCAGATGAAAAACTCTTACTCGTAGAAAAAAAATAACAATTTCGCTGCGGTTCGTAGCGAAGGAGTTTTTGTATGCCTTGCTGCGCCAGCAAGGAGTTTAATATTATTGGCAGAGCTTCGCTCTGTTCAGAAGAAAAATATAGAGAAAAGCACTTGTTATAAAAATGTCAAAATAACTGTCAACAAATCGCAAATTTCGAAAAAGAAGATGTGAAACGTAATGAAATATATAGTAATTTAATATGGCCCTTTAATAAAAAATGTTGTGAATTTACCTACAAAATGTTTTTTCAAAACCCACATAATTTGAAAGTTAAGTCGTTTAAAATCTAAAGTAAAGGCGGTAACTATCCATGGCTCTGAGGCCTACAACTTGCAAAGAGGCTCTAGCAGCATGGGAAAAAGAGAAAGGACGGCCGGCTGCGGAGGCTGAGGAAGTAGAGCTGCAATTCAGATGGCCTCCGATAGAGAAGATGGACGCAACGCTCTCCAACCTCGTTGCTTGCAAGTGAGCAAAAAACGCTTATTGAAGCTGTGGTACGGAAACATTTGTCTCTTTTTATATTACTAGTTTAATTTTATTTCAGGAAATTGAGCCTCTCTACAAATATGATAGAAAAAATATCTGGTATCGGTGGCATGAAAAGCCTTAAAATTCTAGCGCTGGGGCGCAACCAAATCAAATCTTTAGCTGGGATTGTAAGTAATTTCTGATTTTTTTATTTTATTATCTATTTACATTGTTTTATTATTACAGATAAAAAACAATAATGTTCAGATTTTTAACTACACTCACCGGCACATCTAACCGCCCACCCTTCATTTCAGGGAATACTCGTGATTCTTTATAATTCTATTAGTTACAGCTGATGTTAGTTAAAAAGTAGTTAATTTAACGTTTATTTAAGTGTGTTTAATTTATCGTAAAATTATCAATAAGTCAATCGTAATGTATAACAATAAGCGTAATTTAAAATTAACTCAAAATACAAGGGTGGGCGGTTAGATGTGCCGGTGAGTATATTTAATTTTATATCACCTCAAAAAAGAACTTGAAACAATGCTAATAAAACCTGGCGGCAAATAGAATATTCGTGTAGTCATCGTAGCGTTGTGGTACTACGCCGCCGCTACGCCGTAGCCAAAGGTGGAAAATGGCTTCTAGCTTTTATTATATTAGTATTTTTTTGTTAAGTATGTTTGTTTAATGTAATGTGCAGTAAAGAGCCTATCAATAATTTTAGAATAAGTGAATATTAATCGTTTCTTTATTTCTATATTAGGACGTAGTCGCGGATACACTAGAAGAGTTGTGGATAAGCTACAATCAACTTGAAAAGCTGAAAGGAATTGGCGCTTTAAAGAAGCTTAGAGTGCTTTACATGTCTAACAATCTTGTAAAAGATTGGATAGAGTTTAACCGACTTCAGGTAAGATCGTTTATTTAAATTAAATATTGTAATACATTATTATATTATAATTATGACAATCTGAGACCATTGACGGAAGCGGTCAGGTACATGGAGTTTTTAGGATATTATTTTTATAGGATATCTTGACCACTAGCATCCAATGCTTTATAAATTGTGTTTACAGGAATGCCCTGCTCTTCGAGACTTATTGTTTATCGGGAACCCGCTATGCGACTCTGAACCTGACATGGAGGTGTGGCGCCAACGTGTCACTTACCGCTTGCCCCAACTCTCCCAACTCGACGGTATATCGATCATCAAAGATGACAAAGAAATAGAAGTCTGTCAGCCGGACATGGTACCAAATCAAGACATAACTAACTAAATCCAGACATGTAGAGATCTCCCATATGGCCTGAACGTTAATTGCTAAAACAAAACACTAAAATGGGCTTAGTAAATATCTTCTTCGCTATTATGAAATTCATGAGAAGGCCAAAGATCAATACACCAGCTTTTTATATTACATTACCCAAATTATTATCTTTCACAAAGAAAAAACGTTGAAATAATTTAGATAAAGATAGTGGATTTAGATTAAAAGACAAGTGAATCTAAGGGATGTGTAACGCTAAGCATGCCAGTTGTACTGTAGGATCAGGGTCATGCAAAAAATGTGGCACCAGTAACATCGCGCTATTATTTGTGCTGGCATGTGTTATATCATGGCTTTTGTATATTATATTTGCTAGAATTACACATGGATATTACATAACAAACTAATACGAATAAATCAGTTACATACAATGTTTTGCTTTTTCTCTTGACGATAATTAAGCTATAATGTTGTTTACCTAGTTTAAATTATAGGTTTAATCGAAATGGGAAATAAAGATACTGTCACGAAATCAAGTAGAGACGGGCAGACTTTTATGTCTTACTACTGGGTAAAAAAGGGATATCTCTGCTTAAACCTTGAATGCGTGAGAAATATCTATATGAGTCCACAATGAGCACTCGTTCTGACTCAAAATGACGATAATGCTCGAATCCACGGGTCACATCATATCGCTCGACATTTATGACAGATTATGTCTGACAACACTAATAACCACCTCACACGCCATATATCTATTAGTCACCGTAACCTACCTAGCGAGTACATAAGCGTTAAGATTGAATTCTATTAATCGAATAATGATTACCACCGAACTGACAGATTGCAGATAACACAAGTGGTTTCATTGTGGTCAAGCGGTTTATAAATTTTCTGATTAGTATGCACAGGGAACATGCACAATTTAATATCTTGTTCAGAAACAAATTTATAAGGCTTCAAAGTTGATGGTTAGACAGAGAGGTCCGACGACACATGTGACGTCATATGTGTCCCGGGCCATACATCCGCCATAGAAAATTTTGTTTTCGTAGAGAGGGACAGATATATTTGTTTAATAATGTTGTAACTAGTTTGTTTTTCGATCAATTTCGATTCTGTTTTCTGTTATGAAAAAATAAAATATCTTTTTTATGCATGTTCCCTATTACTTTAAATTAGGCAATTTTTTCTTTCTATCTATACAATGCAATGTATAGATCATGTCATAAACACGACAAGCCAATTGTAAAAGAAGCGATCTCATATTTAGCAGATTTAATCTCCGATAATAAACAATCAAACAACTATTTTCACCAGGCAAGCAGATTATCGTACAAAAACGCCTGAAAATTGCTCAAGCTGACATGAAAACCCGAATCAGCACTTAAAAGCTTTATTATTTTATTGTAAATCGCCTAAATGCCATTGTCCGTCCCGTGTTGCGATTCGTCATATGGCCCTAGCATGCTTAATTCGTGCCAAGAGGAAATGCGAATCGGCGGGGGACGCACACCCATCATCGCCCCAGCGGAAAAGCAAGCAATCTGCTCTCAAGAAAGGGCGCGGTCGTAGTGCAGAATTCAAAGTTCATTGCTAAACTTACAAGAATAATGTGTCGCTATCAAGTTCTTCCATAGCAAGCAGCAGAAATGGATATCCGTTCAGGCAAAGTTCTGGGTACTGGCAATGCAAGGGGAATGTATAGCAAACGCACGAAAGACTCACACTATTGTATTGCCACTAATAAAATTTAATGATGTAAACGGATAGCGGGAATTTATCTTACGCAGGGGTTGCTAAAGGGAAATCAATTAACGACAATAAGTATATCAGTTGTAAGGGCAAATCGAGTTACTTTAAACAACAAAATGTAACTCAATATTGTTGACAGTGTGCTTTTAAAGTTGAAGATTTGTTTTACTGATAAAAAAAGCTCTTCGATGGCTCGTATCGTTCGTAGAGCTAAAATATTGTCAGACACGTTATGATTACCTAACGATATTTAGTGCTAACTCATATCTACTCTATCATTCAAAATTATTGATATTCGAAATAACAAAAAGCATGTAGGACCCTATCGCTTGGATGGCAGCGACGTGAGGTGCGCATAAACACGGCGCAAATGGTGATATTTTAATGGTATTCAATAATTTGATGGAAAGCCGGCCGTTGTGTACTCAGCGTAATGGACCGATAATTGTCCAGCCAAATAGAAGTAACTCTGTTAATCACAATGAGCTCGCACCTTCCCCGCGCGGCGATATATCTTCCCCACGCACACCCGCTGCCAGCCCATCATTATTTAATTATTAACACTACAATCGACCTAATTTTGATTTCTATTTGACATTTCGATTACGTGCCGCCGCCGCCGGCTAGCGGCCATTTTGTGACATCTGTCCTCGTATGTGTTACGAACTATAAAATTCAATTTCCCCAATCGGCTAGCTCGCCACATTTATTATTCATAGACCGGTACATAGACGCCCGGCCACTAACAGATGTGATCTTTTACGTGAAGGAATATCAAAAAAGATGACTTCGACATAAAGAGCACTGATTCTAAGGGACATGAATTTAATATTAAGTTCATGTGGTTCCAATTTATGAACGTATTGGAAAAATGTGTACAAAAATCGGGTGTAGGTTTAGGCATGATCGCATGAGCCATTTCATCGCGTGACAAATGGACGCAGCGTGCCTGGAAATGAATTTCTGATTCAGTTATTGGAATCTTTACCGAAGTTGATTTTGAAGAACTATCAATCTTGCACTGTTCGGTTTCGAACTGAAATGCAATCGACGAGTGCACGCTTCAGGTCACGTAGTCATCGTGCTGAATATTTAAGTCCTGACGAGTAGGTAATGTCTATATAGCGCCAGCTGGCCGACAGTGCGGTTTGCGATCGGCCGTGGGTATTACTCGAGTAGCCAATAAATCAATCCATGTCATCGGTAATGCACAATCCATTTGCTCGCATGTAGCCTAATTGCTGTTAGCGCCGCCCAACGGCCACATTAGGCTGAAACGGTCCGCCCCCTCCCCTCACGAGCCCGAGTTGGCTTATTCGAGTGTAATGGCTGATTTTCTAGCTCACGAGACGTAGCCGCGCCAAACGGCCGCGCTTACGCCACTCAAAGGCGGAGAAAATGGCTTAAGTGCTTTCTCTATTATGCTTAAGGTCGTTCGTGAAAAGGATAATTTTCAACTCTCCAGCGCCCTCACCCCGCCTTTTGAACGTTGGAAACTTGTGGATTTTTTCTTAAATAAATTTATTTTAATATTTTATTATTATCTACTAACTTATGTTTGTTTATTAATTAATAATTTCAACATTTGCCACTTATTTAACTTCAATACACACACATTTACGAGTTCATACGCGAAATTAATTTAATAACATTTTACGACATATAGGGTCTCATTAAAATTGGAAATATATAATATTATTTTAACCTTCGTTCAGTAGGTACTTGCAGAGCTGAGTGTGTAGTAATCATAAAAATGTTTAAATACAGGAGGTCTACAGTTTTCCAACTCTAAGTGAGATAATATATTTTTAAGTTGGGTAACCTATTGTCGCGGCAAGCGGCGAGGGTCGCGAAATAAAGCTTTTCCAACAAACAATAGTTCCGGGCCTTTGTCGCGCCGAGTAGAGTAAACATTAGTAGTTGCCCATTGTGCCCCGGCGGCCCTAAGAGGTTACGGCCAGATTACTCCCACTTACCCCGCGTTACCCTTTGTTTGTTTGATATATTTTTGTCTTTGTAAAAGTGCCTATCCTTTATCTTTACAGCCACTTAGCGGTAGGTAGAGAAGGATAATGGACCCAATCTTTTTGGCTACTGAAATTAAATTGTTTCCGGATATTATGCTAGAGTTGGACTTTGACTTTGAAAAGGATCGCTTCTTGAGTTCTAATATACCTTTTCTTTTTTCAATTATTATTAAGTTAAGTACCTAAGTAACTTTTTTTTGTACAGTTTTGAGAACGAATGAAAGTAACAAACATATTTTCAAATAATATGTAATGTGTAAATACCTAGTTTCAAATAAATGAACCTACTTACTCCGCGTAGGCATGAAACGTGAGCTAGAACGCGGAAGTCACGAACGCGTCATAAATTACTATTTCAACATTAACACCTACTTTCCATAATAGCCGATAAACCAAATTTAGTTTTCATGTTACCCACCCTCCGCAGCTACTTATAATAAGCAATGATCAATGGAGAATAATCCCATTGTGTCGCCCGCCGCACACAAAAAACCCGTGTCGGAATTATTAGATACGCTCTCGCGCTAATATCTCACTTACATTAGCACGGCCTCATTGTCGCTCCGCAAAAGGATTACGCGCGAAACGTTGACAGTTGTCGAAGAGACAAAAGAAAAGCGAATGCGTTCCGAAGTACGCATAATGGTTTGTGTTTATTTAATTTAAGTCACTGGCAACAGAATAATGGTGTGTTTTCGCCGACGGCGCTCCGCCTTGAGCCGGAGCGCCTCGGGGCAATAAAATTAATGAAGCGTGGAGATGGGACCATTTTACTAGTATTATTCGTCTCCTGCGGGCTGAGACTGGAGCGAATGTCCATTAGTTCTGTTTTAACATGTTAGCGAGGTTGAAACGTTGTAAATGCGATTTACTTTACAGAGAGGGTGGAGTGGCTGGAGAGATTCGGACGTGATCACGATCGATAGTTGTGATCGGAAGTGACGTTTTACAGTTACACAGTTGAGCCATTCACCCGTAACACTCACTACGAACATCTCAATTTCTCGAACCCTTTTCGGGTTTTATAAGCTCTACGAAGCGCTACGAAAGTGCTACGCAGCGTCTACGAGATTTCGAGAATTACACCGATTCGATCCTATGTTGATTGACTGTACAGATGTGTTATAGTATATAAAATTTTGTAAGTAAGTAAATGTTGTGTAGCATGGGTGTTGGTCGAACCGTGGTCGAACAATGGGCGCATTACACCGCATTAGCGGTAAGCGGGCTGATGATGATCAGAGATCGCAGCCGCAGTTATGAGCCGCAACCGCGCGTCAAGTTCGCGATAAACATCTTAATCCACGAATTTAGCCACCCTCTGTATACAGTAAATGCCCTAAACCGCTACTTTAAGAATATACTTACAGTACTATTAGTTGAATTTTCCGCTTTGATACAACTTATAGTACTTCGTATTACACACGTATTAGCTTTTTGCATTTCAGCAGCCAAAAACATTAGCATTTTACCAACATCATTTATTGGGTTTATTTCTTATTTCGAAGATGCTTTGCTTTTTATTTCGTAAAACTTCAACAAAAGCCTAGGCATTTGCTAATTTTTTTTTATATTGTTATAGCCTACCTATAATAAATATTTATATTCTAGATGTAAAACTTACTCATTCACCAAGTCATAACTGCGGAACACCCACATTTTCTTAACAAGATCCTCAACAACTGGTTTCAAACAAACGCATTGCAAGTGCAAAGCAAACCCTTCGAGTAGCCATTACGCGAGCATTAGCTGCGCTATTAGCATATCAAGCACCTTGTGTACCTTATCTGATGGTAGCGGCTGCCAACTCATTGCCAATGCCACTGCACTGTTCAGATAATAACGCGATTATTGAACTAAATAGCGACGCGCGCGCACTCAGGGATCCGATTCCGACGCCGCCGATGCTTATCGTAAATACGATGTGCTGATAATTTTGCCATTTTTTTAGCCATTTTGAAATGTATCCGTGACGAATAAGTCAGTTCTTTTGAGTGTTGGTATTATTTCTGCATAGTGGTCGATATTAGACATTCGCCAATAATACCTGGCTTACATAAGTTATTTTCACGTAGCAGGTTGCTATTGCTACGCTTGATATGTCGCCGCTACGCCACGTAGCACATAATAAAATGTTTACGTGAAAATTAACAAAGATGTTTTGTATTGAATATAAAATATGTTAGTCGCCTTGCGAAAAGAGCTGCTTTTTGAAATGTAGTTTTCATGGGTGTCACCAAGGGGGGGGGAGTTTGTGGCAGCTGCCCTAAGTCCGCTTGCTTGGCCGATCATTCCCGCACGGCAAAACTTGTACACTAATTATTACAATCACCTTAAAGCTCAAGTCACACAGAGCGGGAGCGGCGCGGCCCGGGGCCGGGACAAGAGGGACGGCGCTATGCCACGCCATAGCACCATCCCGCTTTCCCGGCCCCGGACCGCCTCCGGCACGGCTCTGGGTGACTTGGGCTTAAAGGTGAGATGACACTCGCACTACTATTGTAAAGTTTCACGTGATTGTACCTAGGATTGTACTATTACACTAATATTATGTATTTGAATAGTGGCTATGTGAGTATCTTCATATAAAAACCCAATTGTAGACCTCGCGAATTTGAAAATATCTTAAAATGGTTCAGCCATTTTTGTTTATGTTTTTTTTTACGTTTTCACACTAAGTCTACTGAAAAATTCCGTATAATTACCGATCGGCTGCGAAATGAGACTTGTAGAAGAGAACAGCCGGACATCCATCGGACATCTGCCAGACAAATAAACATACGAAAGCATTTTTGCCCAATTTAAGTTGCAACAGAAATTTTTTGCTCCGCTTCGCGTTCTCTCGGTATGTTAGGATATTTAGATGTTTAGATGTCTGGATGATTGTTCCGCTTTTACCCCCAAAGTACTGAACGAATTATGGAATTTGGAATGGAGATAGTTTGTACCCTACATTAACACAAAGGAATCGTAACCGCGGGCAGCGAGTAAGGGCTCATTTCACACTTTTCCTATCCCCGATATATCAACTTGCTCCCCCCTACGCCATAGGCTGGCGACGCCCTTAGTAGTTTTATAATAATAAATTATTCTTAATTCTAAACCCCCATAAAAGACAGAAATTAAGCAAAAATTTGCCTTTTTCCGTCAACAAAATGTACGGATACTTTTGCAAAAACACCCAAATTCGCTTTACATCCGAATGATAAACTTTTATGGGGCTGTTACATAACAACAATAGGCTGAGAGCTGCCGCGCTCGCCCGGGAGTTTAGTACGTCCGATTTCCATACAAAAACTTCTATTTCCCGGACTAAATGGCACGTGAGAGCACATAAAATTGCGGGAAAACTACGCCCGGCCCGCTTCTACTTACCTATTGTGTAATACTTGCTTTATTTTTACCATTTTCGTTCACCCTTTTGTTGTTACAATTGGCAAAGGTTTCGTTTGCTGAATTTTCGTAACGGGAAATATTCAAAAAGAAACATAATTTACATTTATGTTATGAGCACTATGAGATAACTTCCCTTCGTTACACTTAGTCTGTATAATAATGATACGCAAATAAATCTATTAAAATATTCATAACAAAAGCAAAACGGAATAACTTTACCCATAAAACTGTTCGCAACAATAGAATAGCAGCAGTTAACTAAATCAAAGTCGGGGAATGTTAAGCAGAGCCGATCGTAAAAAGTCAGTAAGGCAGTATACGTCGTCGCCCGTCGGCCATGCATGTATCCACACGTCAAGTCGAAGTCAAGCCATCTCCCGAGGAAGCGATTTGTCAGCGCCGCCCCCTCTCGATTGAATAATTCAAATAATCGAGGTATTTATATGTAAATAGCGGGCTACATCTCCATACGAAAGGGCCGATCGGTACATAAATTTGGAAGACGACGCGAAAACTGCGACCCACACCGATCTGATTTATTCGGCAAGTTTGGCAAAAGTGGCGCGCGTCAGGAAATGTTTGTCTAATCGCGTTTACGGCCGAAGCGAATTTTGCGCCCCATAACACATGGGGGTGACCCACACTGGCCTTTTTTATTACTACAATCTTCGAAAACAACGTCCTCATACAACTGCCTGAAGACTGAGCTAACTCTACTCTCTTTAACTACAGTATATATAAAAGAAGCGAAATAACAACATCTGAAACAAGGCCGAAATAACAACATCTGAAACGAGCTCCACGTCCACGACTATTCCTCACAAATTACATTATAAATTTAGACACCGTTCGTGGGAATAATAGTGGCACGAGGTGTTTCGGTGCGCTCAGGATATCATATGTTGGTGGCACTCTATTACTCATTGGTGCGGCGCAAGCTCATCAATCATCACGCGCGCGGCAAACTGTTAATAATACCTATTGTTTATTATTTAGAGGTATGCGTTATATGAACCCCTTTCGGTTTGCCAAGCGTATGAGGGTGGAAGCTATTTGATTGTTTAGGTCGAGTACTTAACTTCTTAATGAGGAGGTAAGCCATGTCCTTTTTAATAAATAATGAAAAATATGCATTATGAACGTTCTGATGTACGACGTATTCCTGAAAAATACGGTGACACAAAATGTGTTGTCAGTAATTTGATACTTAGTACTTTTATATTTGAGTCGTATGATTGTCGTTCAATGTCCGTGACTGCTTTGTATCCTGCGAAAAAATGACAATCGAAAGCTACTACCGAATATCAAGCTAGCCTCTCGAGGCGAAATAAGTAAGCGAGCAACAAAACGCACTTTATCAGGTGGCAGCCGCTTTATCCTACTAATGACCAACCCCTCCAGAGTAATAAAAGTCGATATCAGCCTCCCAGCTCTACGCCTACCGACTGATCTTGATACTTGACTTAATATAAAATTGTCATACCTATAATTTACCGTGTGCACTTTCAAGTATAAAATGGATAAATAACTTCGTAGATAAGAATGAATTAAGATGACTATAACATAGTAAAAAAAGTGTAACATACCGCCTTCATGGCTGAAGAGACATGTGGCATTGCGTTCGTTTGTTTAGCTGTCAATCAAATCCATTTAGTCTTGTGAGTTCTGTACAAAGCAAAAATGAGGGCACTGTACGATGTTCACAGCCGATTTAACTGGTGTTTTCCATTGTCAGATAAATTAGTTAAGGTTGTTTGGAAGAAATTGCTACCTTAGCAATAAGGCCGCCTATCTGTACACTCTTCTTTCCCGTATTTGTGTTCTGTTTTTCTTATGTGCAATAAATAATGCCCTTGGAGCAATAAAATACTAATTCAAGTAGACTGATGGCCTTCAAAGCAATTTCAAAAACTTTCTATGTTTCTTAGCTTTCAAAATAATAATACAAAAATGGTACTTAATAGGGCATATTTCTGCAAAATCGGACTTCAAAGTAAGTAGAGTCAAAAATTGAGATTTTTTGTGCATTTAAAGTTTAAACTTTTTTTAGTTTTGGGGTTTATTATGTGGAATATTATGAATAGATAGATAGATAGATAACAATTTTAAATTAAAAAAAAGAATAAAAAGTACGAATAATAAGTTAAAAAGAATTTACCATATCAAATTAAGATATGTTTATGTGCTGTGAAGTGCCACTAATAATAAATTAAAAAAAAAAAAAAATATATATAAAGGGGTTCGAAGATTTTGGCTTAGTCAAGTTGTTGTTGTTGTTGTTATTTTATCAAAATGGCGGCGCACGATGAATCCTACATATATCGATTGGGGATACTTATACAAACAAAAAATCATAAGGGTCAATATATCCTAAAGTGTCACATTACAGAGTTATTTGCAAAAAAAGGTCGATGAATTATCTTGAAATAACTAACTTATTTAAATGCTTGTACGCACAATATTGTATTCAAATACACATTTTTAGCAAGTGGACTTTTAAGATTAGGTACTTTGACTCTATTGTATGAAGTATACAATACTTAATATGTTTAAAAAGTTTGCATGTAATTCAATATAAAGTCGCTTTTTCCAGTTTTAACAAACAAGATGAAAATACGAATCAATAAAACAAGTATTTTACAGCCAACAATTTATTGATAAAAAAAAATATTTTGTAAGTATAAGATCAAACTTATACATTAGTTTTTTTTTATCTTTATGATCCATCTCTCTTATCATACTAAAAGTTTGTATGTAGACAATTATTGAAGACATCAATTTATAATAATTATACAAAGTTATGTATGTGATCAAAGGTAACATGCATAATTTGTATAAAAGTAAAATATTTTTTACATGTTAGCAGAAAACAAATGATGAAATCTACCACTACTAAAAATGTTTTATATACAAATATAATATATTAGTATATTATACAGCCTGACTATTGAAAAACAAAAATTAACTACAGCAGTAATTAGATAATATTCACTGCAAGATTCATTAATTAAGAAAATATAAACGAACATAGTTCTGTGCGTAATCAATCTTCACAGTTGTCATATATATATTTTAATAACAAAATATGATGGTGATGTTAATAGAGTAGTAATATTTACGATTTTTAAACAATTATTCTCGTTAGTCAGTCGTGTACAAACACTAAGTGCCTACTTACATAGTTTTATGTGGAAATATTCATGAAATGTTACGAATATTACTAACTGAACATATCTGAATTAAAAGACATAAACTAAATATATACGATGATTTTGATGTTGATTTTGATTGGATTTTTGCCCTAGCCATCCAAGGATCACCAACAATGAGGAATACACACATTTTGTGTAGTTATGTGCAGTTGTGCTCGTTAAATACCACGCGCTATAAAAAAAAAAACCCCACGTGATGGATGTTAGGCAGTTATACGTTTTTTTTTTGTTGTATCTATTCAATATAAAGGACTACATTTTTACCTACTGTTTGTTATTTTATAATTCAGATATGTTCAGTTAATAATATCCGGAACATTTCATAAATATTTCCACATATAACTATACTTAGTGTTTGTTATATCTAGGTACACAACTGACTAACGAGAATTGTTTAAAATCGTAAATATTACTACTCTATTAACATCACCATCATATTTTGTTATTAAAATATATATATGACAACTGTGAAGATTGATTACGCACAGAACTATGTTCGTTTATATTTTCTTAATTAATGAATCTTGCAGTGAATATTATCTAATTACTGCTGTAGTTAATTTTTGTTTTTCAATAGTCATGCTGTATAATATACTAATATATTATATTTGTATATAAAAATAAGCCACATTTTTAGTAGTGGTAGATTTCATAATTTGTCTTCTCCTTTAAAGCATGTAAAAAATATTTTACTTTTATACAAATTATTCATGTTACCTTTGATCACATACATAACTTTGTATAATTATTATAAATTGATAAGTCTTCAATTATTGTCTACATACAAACTTTTAGTATGATAAGAGATCGAACATAAAGATAAAAAAAACTGATGTATACGTTTGATCCTATACTTACTAAATCATCTTTCTTGGATCAATAAATCGTTGGCTATAAAATACTTGTTTCATTGATTCGTATTTTCATCTTGTTTGTAAAAACTGGAAAAACTTATGCGATACTTCATACAATAGGGTCATAGTAATAAAAAATGTTTATTTGAACACAATATTGTGCGTAAAAGCATTTAATAAGTTAGTTTTTTCAAAATAATTCGTCGATCTTTTTTTGCAAATAACTTTGTAACGTGACACTTTAGGATATATTCACCCTTATGATTTTTTGTTTGTATAAGTATCCCCAATCGGTATATGAAGGATTCATCGTGCGCCGCCATTTTGATTAAATAACAACAGCGAAGGCGAGCACTAAGCCAGGCTCCATACAAAAATCTTCAAACCCCTTTCCCAATAAGTTTTTTTTAAACAATATAATTATCGAAACTGACAGCTAATAGAGTCAACTAATAGAATCCACTTAAGAGTAAAATTTTGAGTAATTGCCATTTTACACCATTTTACTTATTATTCATAATATTCTACATAATAAACCCCAAAACTAAAAAAAGTCACTTTAAGTGCACCAAAAAATAATATCAATTCTTACCCCACCAACCTTGAAGTCCGATTTGGCAGAAAAATGTTCTATTAAGTTCCTTAGTACTTGAAGTATTTTATTTTTTAAGTTGAATTTAAGTGTAAATTTTCTTTCAGACAGAAATTTTAACTTTGTTATCATATTTTGAGCTATTTGTACTCAGAACGGAAATGTTTACTATTTCTTTTGATTAGTACACATGTTATTCATAATAAGTTAAAAAAAATTTAAAACAAACATCACACAAAAAAAGTTATAACCAAAAGACCCTACAAAAAATCACAAAAAAATTCATAACTCGAAAAGTACAAAAAATCACGGAACATACGGGAATGTTTCGGATACTCCAAGGGATGTTCTATCCCTAGACACGCTCTCACAGATCCGGACGATGAGATCACCGTCGCGATTAAAGCTGCCATTGCGTGTAGGCCAAACACTACTACAGAATGCCCTTCAGGCAGAAACCGCCCCCACCGGCGGGGACGCGGAACTAATAGTAGAATTAATTCAGTAAGACCCGGTAGGGGTCATTCTTCTCCGACGCGCTTCTCGCCCTGGCAACGTTCTGGGCCGCGGTCCGAGCCCGTCTGAGGGCGTCCCCAGATACGTTGTCATAAATTTCCTAAGGGGTACGAGCCTTCTGCTCCCCCGCAAGTCCGCGCCCACTATATTACCACTCTGGTATAAATAGTGATTAGGTCCGTCAAAAAAAAAAGGATGTTCTATCTCAGAACTTCCGCTTGACACTACTTTTTGGGACAGCCTATATAAGAATTTGGCTCTTGTCGAAAGTAAGGTGAGCGTGTGTTGTAACGCAAATGGTCGTATCGTGAACTATGTGAAAAAATAAATACAAGACGAGTTATTTGCAAGGACCAAATTCTTTCAGTTAAAGTATATGGGCAGCGAACCGCGGCTGAGAATTAGCAGCGGCGGGAAAGAAAAATGATTGTGACAGTCCGGCGAACGGCACTAATGGAGTCTGCGTCTGCGAAATGCGCCACTTAGAGGCGTAGCGCGCTGTGAACACGCCTTATTGTATATTTCTCAAACGGGTACTTCCAAGCCAGCTAGCAACCACTCTTATTTTAAGTTTGTTTCAAGGCGTACAAAAAAGCCTTGACCGTTTATTCCTTTGAAATTCGAAACTACCCCAACAGCAACCATTAACACTAATCTTAGTTTTAAACTGATCAATACTAAGATAACAATATAATAGGGCCACTATCTGATGTGTGTATCTACTTAAATTCAAATCGCCATTGTATACCGAGGGCAATTTGAAACAAGTTGGAAGCCGCTATAACGGGGCTCCACCCCTACGATAACACTCCCCTCACAAATTAAGTGTAAAACAAACCTAATGAAATTTAAATATCTCTCTCGACGCAATAACTGCACAAATAAAATCATGTCGCGGGGGAGAGTAATCGCTTCCATTGTGTACACATTGTACCAAATTATGCCACTCAGGAGTTTTACAACCTTGTCGAAGTAAGTTTTCGCGCTCCCTTCCTATTGATCGCAGCAGTTTTGGAGCCTGGCGAGTGTGACAAGGTGGTAGGGGCTGTAAGAAGGGGCGGGCTTGCTCTCCAGACAGTAATAGGTTCTGAGGGTTGGCAAACCTCTCATTGTTGGCTTGTTAGATGATAATTCGCATTAACGCGGTTAGTGTGTAAGGAAATCAAATCTGGGTGCGGTAGCTGAGTTTATAGGCACTCGCTATTATATTAGAACAATTTGCATCGATATAATGTTGATAGCAAGAGAGATACGAGTTGTGGTAGAACAGCACTTAGCTATTTTTGTAGCAACTACCAATGTGCTTATATATCCATATATTTCTTCTATGATTCTGTATGTACGTTAAGTAACACACTTTTTATTCAAAGACGGAAACATTATTATTCTAGCAGATTGAGCGGTGCTTCCAACGAATCTTTTAAAAAACTCCTGCACCCTCAAAGGGAAGGATACTAATTTTCTTTCAAGTTTAAAAGAAGCTTCCTTTCAAGAAGTGGAAAAAAGTTACAATCGAAAAAGGAATTTGCGTTTTAAATCCTCTAATGAAGCTGAGAAGTTTTTAATGGGGGAAGGCTGAGCGGTGCGGTGGGCCAAATTGAGGAAAAAACTCGGAACGTACCTAATCGAGAACACGACGAGTCGGCTGCGCGCTGCACTTACAACGAATACGAATGATTTATTTACTTCAGTGTTTTATTGTTATTGGTGCCTTTTTAGTCCCTGCAATTGTTTTTGACGCTCGAGCTGTTTGTCTTAGGCAAATATATAGCTAAGCATGCAACTAAGCAATAAATCTCCAAAAACAGATTACATTTTAAATCAAAATTACATTTTGTAAGTAAGTTTACTTTAAGTCACCGACTTTGGCCAGAGACTGAAACCCTTACGATTTTGATCAACGATATCTCGTACTCTTATTACGCTATAATTATAAGGTTTACGAATCCAACAGGGTAACCCTATCAAGGAATCTGATAAATATATATTTATTTTAATTATCATTCTGTAAATACTTAAAACCCAAACGACTGAAGGGGTTTTTCAACGGGTAGTCCCGTCCCTGACTTTGGCGACTGGACTCGGCTAAGAACAATTTAAGTACGCCATTAGACATTTCTACGAACAATCTTAGCTTAGTTTTCGTTTCTGAATGTCGCTCTTAGTCCCTTTTGAAAGTGTGAACATGTTACAAAATGTAACCACTGTGTTCAATAGCAATGTTGACTGTATTCAAAATAAATTATTTAATTTTATCTAGTTAATAGATCACCCTAAATTATTCGTGTAAACCGAGTTTGCGGCTTTTGCACAATTTAGGATTTATATTTGTTATAATTAATATTATTTATTGATCGCTATTTTGACTTCATAAACCGTTTTTAGTATTGATTTTCCAAGTGTTTGTTTGACTAGCCTGGTTTGAAAGTTGTAGATTCGGAAGCTTCGATTACGTTCATAAGTCTTGAGTGCTTATTATTTATTTACATGCCATTTTTTAAAATATTATTTTGTGTATTGCATGCACATTTTATAATTAAAACTATAACTATTTTGTAACAAAATTTATTAATTTGTATAAATACTATAGACATTTTTACATAAAATTTCATTACAGAGTAAGTATAAACTAGCATAGATCATGAGCAAATTAAGTTTGCTTCCTGATCTAGCACCAATTTCTTTTAAGTAAGATAATTATTTAATATTATATTTAAATTTAGTGGTAATTATAGGTTTGCGAATAATTGCTTAGGACCTTAATATCAGTTTGGTTCTCGATATAATGAGATTTTTGTGCCTAAATTCCTAAAAAGCAAATTAATACAAAAATAGCAGGCACTTTCTAGATAACGATCGATAAAATATTCACAGGATTCAAATTGTCAAAATTAAGACCTTCAATGCAACAATAAATAATTTCTGTTTATGTTTGTATCCATTTCATTTTTAAATATTATGTATTACATAGATAAAATAAAATAAGCTAATAAAACAAGAAATATGTTAAGAGATTTTTTTAACATTCTCAGCTGCATTATATAAAAGCTATTTTTTCAATGCAACTAGTTGTGAAACTCGACTATTATACACTCGTTGTCTATTAGCACTTGCTTTTAGCCTAATTTATTTGTATTTTTAAACAGCTCTAAATGTATAATGAACATGATACAAATTAAATTGTATTGACAAGGCTCACTGTTGCACGGCAGCATTGGCGATGATCGAAGGCGAGTTGATGACTTCTCCCAAGCTGTCCAGGAGCTCCCTTCGGTAGTCGTCGAAGCCTCCGTCGACCTGTACACGATAAACTTTGTAACTCAAAGTATAAAGTAGCGCCATCTATGTCACATAGAGAGAACTATCGAGTAATGGAAGTTTACCGGAACGTTTGAAACGGGGCGTTAACAGAATGAGAAATATGCAAACATGTTTTGCCTTGTGTCTGGATGTTTTTTATCTATATATGTATGTATTTATCTATTTAAGTAATGTATATCAGCTGTCTGATACCCATAGTACAAGCTTTGCTTAGTTTGGTGTCAGATGGCCGTGTGTGAGATGTCCCCACATATTTATTTTTATTTATTATTTTTAGCAGTTGTAGCAGCGAGCGGCTTGAATATCCGCTGTGAAACATTTTGCCGCTATTTTATTTAATTTTATAGTGTGGATTGAAAGGTCGCCAACCACAAATCCTTGTATATAAGTTAAGAAGCCGCCAAAGGCCTCTGAAATAGCTCATAATAACGACTATTTCCCGTAGATAATAGCCGGGACAAACAATTAACGTGCCTTCCGAAGCACGAAATCATCTAACATTTCAGACAATCGGGTGATTTAGCCTGCAATGTCCTAACCAAACCCGGAACAGTCTCAAAGTGAATTTTGTTTAACCAGTGTCCCCAGCGGGGATTCGAATCTGGAACCTGCATAATAAGAACCAAACGCTTACCACACGGCCATGGAGTTTTACTACTGAAGTAACATAGGCCTAGGACGATCGCGCACTTATGATTAGCAGTAGTAGTAGTGGAACGGAATTAATATAGTAATTGCTGGCCTCGGCTAGTCTATACTCTCGTTGTCCAAGTTGTTGGTAGTAGTGGTACTAACCTCGTTGATGGTTTGGTCCTCGATGACGTAGAGCGCGCAGTCGGTCTCCCTAATGAGCCGCTCGTCGTGGGAGACGATGACCACGCCCCCTTTGTAGTCGTTGATGGCCTCGGCTAACGCATCTATACTCTCAATGTCCAAGTTGTTGGTAGGCTCATCCTGGCGAACAATAAAGCTCGATTAGTGCATGGTTTTGAAGTATAATATTACAAATAATGTGGGGTTTATCTAGGGATTTCCTTCATCTTGATGGTGTGAGGTGGCTGCCAGGTTCGACACTCACTAATATGACGACGTCGGGCGCTTTGAGCGTGAGAGATCCTTTATCTTGATGGTGTGCGCGTTGATGGTGTGCGCGTGGCTGGCCAGCACGTTTGTGCCAGGTTCGACAGGACCCACTCACCAGTATAACGACGTCGGGCGCCATGAGCGTGGGAGGTCCTTTATCTTGATGGTGTGAGGTGGCTGGCAGCCTGAATGTGCCAGGTTCGACAGGATCCACTCAACAGTGTAACAACGTCAGGCACCTTGAGCGTGGGAGGTCCTTCATCTTGATGGTGTGCGCGTGGCTGACCAGGCCGAAGGTTCCAGGTTCGACAGGATCCACTCACCAGTATAACGACGTCAGGCGCCATGAGTGTGAGCTCGGCGAGGGCCACGCGCGCCTTCTGTCCGCCGCTGAGGTCCTTCATCTTGATGGTGTGCGCGTGGCTGACCAGGCCGAAGGTTCCAGGTTCGACAGGATCCACTCACCAGTATAACGACGTCGGGCGCCATGAGTGTGAGCTCGGCGAGGGCCACGCGCGCCTTCTGTCCGCCGCTGAGGTCCTTCATCTTGATGGTGTGCGCGTGGCTGACCAGGCCGAAGGTTCCAGGTTCGACAGGATCCACTCACCAGTATAACGACGTCGGGCGCCATGAGTGTGAGCTCGGCGAGGGCCACGCGCGCCTTCTGTCCGCCGCTGAGGTCCTTCATCTTGATGGTGTGCGCGTGGCTGACCAGGCCGAAGGTTCCAGGTTCGACAGGATCCACTCACCAGTATAACGACGTCGGGCGCCATGAGTGTGAGCTCGGCGAGGGCCACGCGCGCCTTCTGTCCGCCGCTGAGGTCCTTCATCTTGATGGTGTGCGCGTGGCTGACCAGGCCGAAGGTTCCAGGTTCGACAGGATCCACTCACCAGTATAACGACGTCGGGCGCCATGAGTGTGAGCTCGGCGAGGGCCACGCGCGCCTTCTGTCCGCCGCTGAGGTCCTTCATCTTGATGGTGTGCGCGTGGCTGACCAGGCCGAAGGTTCCAGGTTCGACAGGATCCACTCACCAGTATAACGACGTCGGGCGCCATGAGTGTGAGCTCGGCGAGGGCCACGCGCGCCTTCTGTCCGCCGCTGAGGTCCTTCATCTTGATGGTGTGCGCGTGGCTGACCAGGCCGAAGGTTCCAGGTTCGACAGGATCCACTCACCAGTATAACGACGTCGGGCGCCATGAGTGTGAGCTCGGCGAGGGCCACGCGCGCCTTCTGTCCGCCGCTGAGGTCCTTCATCTTGATGGTGTGCGCGTGGCTGGCCAGGCCGAAGGTTCCAGGTTCGACAGGATCCACTCACCAGTATAACGACGTCGGGCGCCATGAGTGTGAGCTCGGCGAGGGCCACGCGCGCCTTCTGTCCGCCGCTGAGGTCCTTCATCTTGATGGTGTGCGCGTGGCTGGCCAGGCCGAAGGTTCCAGGTTCGACAGGATCCACTCACCAGTATAACGACGTCGGGCGCCATGAGTGTGAGCTCGGCGAGGGCCACGCGCGCCTTCTGTCCGCCGCTGAGGTCCTTCATCTTGATGGTGTGCGCGTGGCTGGCCAGGCCGAAGGTGCCGAGCGCCTTGCGGGCCTTCTCGTACTGCAGCTCGAACAGCCGCTGCAGGTACTCCGCCGGGGACTCCTCCGCCGTCAAATGCTCGCCCGAGTGCTGGTCGAAACGACCTATCCGCTGCAGGGGGACATTCGTTCACTTTTAATGATAAACAAAAACGTAAAGTTGAAGACTATTTTAACAGTACTTGGCTGCTTAATTAGGCTTGACACACAAGCTATGGATTTGTTCTCAAAACCTAAAACCTAATGTTAAACCTAATGAATTAGCAGAAAAGAAAATATGCAAAGAAGAATATTTCTATTATTTCTATTCTTTTGGTTTTCCATGAAAAGGAGACAAACGGTTTTAATAATTTGATGTTAATTTCCAGCCACTTATTCTTTAAAAAGCGAAAAGGACGGATGATCTTGATTTTAGGTCAGCAGCAGTACCTTCTCAAATTCTATAATTTTGCTAAAATCTTGCCCTTTATACAAATCGAAACCCAATAAACAGGTTATACACATTGAAGCTCAAAACTAACTTACCAATCTATGATTCCTCCTAAGCTCTCCTTTGATAGGAGTCAACTCTCCTACAAGCAGCTTCAAGAATGTAGACTTGCCGACTCCGTTAGGGCCCACGATGGCCACGCGGGAGTTCAGATCGATACCAAAATCCACTTCTTTGAACAAAGGCTTCTGGCCAGGGAAGTTGAAATCCACATCTGTAAAAATTAAATCATTTTTTATTTAAATTACGTGATCACTAGCGTCTTTGAAAAGGCGTTGTTAAAAACACTTTACTAGTTGTATGAGAATGTGTACCAATGTGCATCATGCAGAATTGTTGGGTAATTTTTGACAGATTTGAATACATTGTCAAAAACAGTACCTGTCATAGGCAATTCAATAATAATTACAATAGGAGTAACAGTTATTGGTGCGGTTAGAGAGGAAAGGCAATCTTCTTACTGATAACTGATATTGAATTAAGAGCACGTATAAGTTTATAATAAAATCACGAAGGAAGCAAGACAGTGTTTCTAAAATAGACTTCTGATCTTCGCGAGGAATTTTACACGGTAAGAATAAGAGTCCTCTCGTATCCAACGTCACCAACGTACAACTTTTCGCTCTTACCAGCAAGTCATTTATTTTAACAACTCCGCGAATAACATTAAACTAAGTCAAGCTTCGATCACAGACTGTGATCGAAGAAGTCAAGGCTTAGCTTAGCGATGCTCTAGACAAAAAAGGGTGGAAGATAAGTCTTTACTAAGTAGATCGTACTGAGCAATCCGAGTATGGGCGGTTGCAGCGGCGGCGGGTCGGGGAAGGAGAACTTGACGACGTAGTCCTTGGGCTTCTGCAGCAGCGCGGCCGGCTGCGGCCCGTCCTCGTCCTCTCGTTGAGTCTTCGAGCGGCTCTTCTCCTGCTTGCGGGTCAGCGCCTCCTTCTGCTTCTTCTCCTGTCACGCGAAGCAAACACACGCGTCATTATCATAGTTTAAGAGTATGATTTACAGTCTTACCACAAATATAACCCATGTAAAACACGTTTTATTAGGATAAACGCCGCGTAAACAAGAGAGAAAACAAGTATCCGTTTATTTTTTCAACGACTAAGTATAAAAATAATTCTAGCCGGAATAGAATAGAATAGAATGGTTTATTTGCGTCAAACATGGTATAAACAGGTCTTAAAAAATATGTGGAGATTTTGAATAGAAAAGTTTTCCAGGAGATTGACCAGATAACTCATTTTACTTTTCTGTTCTGGTTTTTTTATGTAAACAACCAGATTAATTTATTCAAGTGATTCAAAAATACGAAAAATAGAGATCCTTCACAATCAATTCCACATTTTGTATTAATTTTCGTATGGAGTATTGTCATGACAAGTCATGCGAGCAAATCAGCAATGGGGCAGTGGCCATGCGCCTTAATGCGCCAATGATTTATTGAAGTCAACGAATAAGAAAATGTTAAATAAGTATACAAAAAAAATATTTAAGGCCGCTTATAAATAAAACCAGACGAGTTCAGCAATGCAGATAGCAAAAAAAAATCTCCTTCAAATAAAATAAAAACTTACCGCAGCCTTTTTAGACTGTCCATGCGCCTTCAAATCCTTCAATCTCTTCTCTTGCTTTTCATATTCTTTGATCATCTCTTTTTTCTTTTGAGCGTACATTTTCTTAAACATAGAGTAGTTACCCTTATAGTAGTACAATTTCTGTTGGTCTAAATGAACGATTTCGTTACATACGTTATCTAAGAACGACTGGTCGTGAGACACTACTAGTAAAGTTTTTTTCCAGCCTTGAAGGTAACTGAAAGAAAAATGTTCATTTATAAAAATGCCGTTCAGAGCAATTACGCTAATATCTGATAGATGAGAATATTGTTCAAAAACTTGTTTATAAATAACTTCAACTGGAATACTTCAATACTTACTTGTCTAACCAAATAACAGCGTTGAGATCTAAGTGATTTGTCGGTTCGTCGAGCAAAAGTAAGGTAGGTTCGATGTATAGCGCCCTGAAAATAATAGTCTTTGTTAAATTCAGAAGATATTAGGGCTTGTTCGGAAACTTACGATCTAGTTCTTGATTTAAGTTTAACCGCCCTTTTGCTTTTTAAAGATAAAAAGGGATAAGATATGGAAATCTAGGATGTATTCCGATTCAGACTTTATGCGCCGTCAGTGATCAGAAAAACAAAAAAGTATGGGTTTCACCTGATTACGGATGCTGTAACCAATTACAGCGCGTCTCTGAACGTAGGACTAGACGTAGAATAACACCACATTTAAAAAAAAAACTAATTTGACGGTTACGCCGCCATAATTTTAGGATATATATTATCATCCCTTCATCTCCAAGTTTCAAGGATAGCTGAATTTTAAAATTAGAAGCTTGACTTTTTGAATCGAAACCAATGTAAGCCTTGAGCTTGGTGGGGAACTGTACCTGGCAAGCGAGACTCTCATCCGCCAGCCACCGGAGAAGTTCTTGGTGGCGCGGTTCTGCATCTCGCGGTTGAAGCCCAGACCGGCCAGGATGCGGCGCGCGCGCGGCTCCGCGGAGTCCGCGCCGATGGCCTTCAGCTCCGAGTAAACCTACCACCAATTCCAAACTTCAATTTGCTTACTTCTACAATAACCTTGAAAAACAATCTTTAGGCTTTAGACACCCGTCCTTATAGTCAACTAAATGCAAGTCTGTGCCTACACCCGCGTTGTTTGTGGATTCGTTCCTAAAACTGACAGTACCATCTATGAACGCGGAGGAGATATACTTATCGTTCTGAGCGATGACGACAGATGGCGCTGTTAGTTTCAGTAATTTCACAGAGGTGGGGTGCTACACTGTGGAAATAAGTCATTTTCCCGCTGTAAAAAGAAGCTTATGTCCGTCCTTGGTACCAAACTATCTTTATACCAATTTTCATAAAAATCAGTTCAGTAATTTAGTCGTTAAAGCTTAACAGACGTAAAAATTTTAGGTTTTATTATGAAATTTGACGCTCTTCCCTCTTTTTTCTATGCTGCGGACGTTAGGAAGAGTGTACGAGAGTCGTTATTAATAATATATGATATTGCACCGTACCTCATTCAGTCTTTCCTGTACACTCATGTTGCCCTTCTCAGTTTCAGCTTCCAACTCCTTGCATTCTTTGAGTAACTCTAAAATTGAACCACTATGATTAGTTGCAATATTGATAAACACAAATATTTTATAGTTTATAAACTAGCTAAAGCTAAATTGAAAATTACAATTTTACGTTGTATTTCAACATTATCGAAATGGTAAAAGTATAACTTACGATATAATTATTATGTGGCTAACATTCACCTATGTTTCTCTTAAGCAAGTAATTTTATTTTAGTCCTATTTTATATAAAAACAATGACTCACCAGTTCTCTTAACATCAGCCTCCAATATTGTCTCAACGGCGGACTTATCATCAGCCGTGACCTCTTGCTCGCACAACAGTATATCTATATGCGGTGGAAGAGGGAAGGCACGCTGCGCCAAATGTCTCAACAAGGTGGTCTTTCCGTGGCCGTTGGGGCCCACGAGGCCGTAGCGACGTCCGTTGGCGATCAGTAGATTTGCATTCACGAATAAGTCTTTGCCTTTGGCGCTTATCGTGAAGTTTTCCACTTTTATATCTACTGCATTTTCTAGGGCTGCCATTTGACCTAACATTATAAAAAGATTAATTAGTTAAATATAATAAGAAATGTAGGTACATATTTTCTTCATTTCATGAATGACTGAAGTCGTCATCAGATCATTAGAGTAGTTTGACTTCTCAATGAGCTCTTTATTTTTTGTTATAATCATCTAATTACAAAAAAAAAATATAGCCTATGTCACTCGGGCAGATGTAAGGATTCTAACGAATCCAAATCTGTTCAGGCATTTAGAAGCTACTAGAAGTCCGCCCGCGGCTACGCGGGTCTGACCAACGATTTTAGCTGAAAATGACAAAATGTTCTATAAAAAATTACAAAAAATACTGTTTTTATTTTTTTTATATCTTAAAAATGAGTTATTAACGATCAACGCACGAAGCGACTGGTAGCTGTGACGTCATATTGACGTCATAATGCACGCAACGTTCCTATTACACCGCTCGCAACCGCCTGCATATGACGTCACACGCTCGGAACTTCTCGCGGTCATAACTTTGGTAATATTGCATGTATTGAAGTGAAATAAAGTAATGTAATGTACATGATATAAACTTTAATATAAGGCATGTTTTAATGTGAAATAAGAACCTATCGGTGTTTTCCATTAAGATTTTTCGTGGGAATAAGACATGTTCCCGAAAAAAGTATCCTATGTATTAATCCAGGTTATCCATCCAGTCCAGGCAAAGATTTCTGACGCGCGTTGCCTCGCGCTAGTTCCTCTGAGAGTTCAGGTATCCAGGCTATCTCCATTCCAAATTTCACCTAAACCCGGAGTATTTTAAGCGCGAAGGTGGAACAAACATCTAAACATCCAAATATATTTTCACTTTTATAATATTAGTGTGATGGTGGAAAAAAGAAACTCACATACAAACATACATACATGAAACCTGGACACGTTACACTTTTGGGTAGTCGTGTAAATACTGAAGGCGATACGCCACGGTATACACACCACAGCACAGGGTGTATTCGTTAAGTGTGCGCAGGCGATTATTCCGTAACTATTAAAGATATCAGAAAACTTTAAACTGATATGGAAAGTACGCTACTTAATGAGTAAAATGGCATCAATAACTTTTTACAAATAAAACGAGAAATATCCAAAATTTTGACATTAAACACTTCCATTTAATTTTACTCATATTTATTTTTATTTTATTTTAATTGGAATACCAACAGCTACAAATAATTAAGTAGAAATTGGACTTAAAAACAGAGAGCCAATTACAGGTCTTCACTTGTAACCCTATTTCGATATTAGTTTGTAGATATCTTTAGAGATAACCGTAACTATTAGTAGTGACGGAATTATCGCCTGTGTACACTTAACGATTACACCTGTATACAGGATGGAAATTTTCAATGCTACCCTGTATTATTATTATTTTTTTCAATTATCTAAATACAATCAAGTTGAGCAATGTGAGTGGCCTCTGGCGGCTCTATAACACTGACACCAGGGTTGGTGAAATAAAAAAGTAAAAAACAAAAGCCTTGATTTTTAAGAATAATTATTTAGATTGGTCTACAACCTGACTGGTTCCGTACAGCACTGTTTTGAATACAAACAAATAGCTAATTACCTTATTGAGGATTCCTTTTATTTGATACCACACATGATATGCTTATATAAAAAAAAACTTTGTACTGCCATCTTTATAAAGCCATACATAACATATCTTACTCCCACTTATCCCCGCAAGTTTTAATTAAAACAGATATATTCGTAATCCAAAGACTGCGAGGAATCCATCAATACCTGTTTTAGATAAGCAGAGAACCGGAAACTCCTACCGGCGAGCCACCTGAATAGATACATCGCACCTACTCGTACCATCGCAGTAAAAAAGGTTGATTACTATCTAACTGCTCGCACTTCGCTCATCTCCTTTCGTCCGAGCGCGTGCCACCTGTAAAACAACTTACCGGCAGACTTCTGCGCCTGGCTAACGGTGAAGTTAGCGTCGAGCTCGCTGTGTCCTTGTCCGCCCTTCTTTGTCAACATCTCTACTTGCTTTTCGTACTCCTGCTGCTTCTTCATCTTTCTCTTCTCTTTGTGACTTAGTTTCTTCTCCTCCAGCTCAGCTTTCTCCGGTTTGGCTATGTCTGCTACTGCGTCATCTGTTTCTTTACACTCTTCATTGTCAGATTGTTCTGCTTCACCTTCGCTTTCTACTTCAGCTTTCTTTGCTGGTTTTATCTCTTTTTTATCCTGAAAGGCAAAAATCACGGTCAAATGAAAGCCACTGTTGGAATATGCATATTGTGTATTTGAAATGTACCTTAGATTTCTTTGGAGGTTCCTGCTCTTCCTGCTCAGGTTCGTTAATAGTAAATTTCTTTATTTCCTCTTCTATATTATCAATGTTGTTCTTTTTTCTGTGATGTTTACCTAAAATACGTCCAAAAATGTACATCGCTTGTCTTTTTTTGACCTTTGCACATTAAGTTCAGATATTAAGTTAGACACTGTGCACTGCACCATTCTTGTATTGTTGAATTATGGGAAAAAATTGCGCAGAAATATCTAGCTTGATCTGATGTTGAATATAATATGTATAGATATGTATAGTGTAGCTAAAGAAATGTATAGTGACATAAATAATAAAATTAAATATTAGTTCATGTCAGCGCGAGGGCATAATAAACGGCAGGCGCTACGCGGCCTATTATTGTAGCAACAACAGTCTCTTAGCGTTTAAAAGAATTATTAATTCGACAGTGGAAAGGATATAATGCTAAAACCGCCAAAATGTACAACCGAGAAAATGAGGTTTAAAGTTTAATTTTATTGAAAAAAAAATATATCTCTTATATTAATAACGTGAGCAAATTTATGCCAAAGGATACTAATATTTTTTATTTTTTATCTATATTTTAAAAATATGTATGAGTTTCTAGCTCTTTTGTATCGCGAAATAGTAGTCGCTTTAGCAAAAATGCTCTGGAATTATAGAAAATGTTGGTCAGGAAAAAATTGCTAAACTACATTGCTTTCAAGAATCCAATTAATCAAAAAACGCTTATATGTAGTTATAACACAGCCCAGTCATTTATTGTTGCTAAATAACTTCGAATTTTAATAAAGTTGTCATGAAATATAGCTAACTAAAACTTACCATACTAACTGTTTGTAAGCAGAAATACTTATAGGCATAAACTAATCAATAAATTGCAGATAAAAATTCTAAAGAATGTATAAACGACGTAGTTTGCAACCTCTTTTCTACTTTTACAAGTCAAAAACCATTATTTTGTTAGAAGAAAGTGCTTATGAACCAAGAATTAAGAAAAAAATCTCTATCAAAGCGACTAATACTAATTAAATTTGAAATTTATCCGTAAGGATGGTTATAAGATAAATGAAGTTTGTTATTGATTATTTAAACTCTTTTATAACCTAATCAGAGTAATTACTCGCAAGTTCATATACTTAATTGGAGGAGGCTCATAGTCTAGCAGTGGACTGTAACGGGCCGTTGATGATGTTGTCATACATGCAAGCGTAATCTGATGACGGAGTAATACTAGGCACAGGGAAGGATTTGAATATGATGAGGAACGTCATAGGACATAGGACAGGAAAGACATAGGACATTTTGTGGTAGCTAAAGAATTCGAAGGGAATATGTCGATGATTCTGACAAATAATGATCTAATCAGGAAGCAAAGAATATTTGACAAAAAATACAGAATACACATAGCATCAAGTACATCATGGGAATTAAATCATCATGACGACCTGATGATAATGCTTCACAGATGGGTTGAGGAAGGAATTAACAGGACTCTCAGGGGCGGGTATCTTCATCACAAGGCCTGCCCAGTCCTTTAAGTTTTTCTTAGAACTAGGTAAGAGTGCGAGTATCTTTCAGGCGGAAATTTTCGCAATACTAGAATGTGCTCACCAGATTAAAAATATGGAAGACCTACAGACAGACACCGTATTAATATACAGTGACAGTCAAGCAGCTCTTAGGGTACTAGACAAACCGGTTACAACATTGCCACTAGTCAAAGAATGCAAGACAGCATTCAATCTACTTGCAAACAAGACTAACGTCATTGTTTCTTGGACACCAAGGCACTGATGGTAACGCAATCGCGGATGAATTCGCTGGAAGGGGAGCGGACAACACCTTCATAGGTCTTGAGCCCCGCCTACCAATATCATACAAAATCACAAAAGGTGTGATTGATAAGAAAACAAGAGTAGAAACTAATGCCAGATGGGAAACGGCCACCGAATACTGGTGTCAAAACGTTTCATCAGGACTCTTGATCGCAGACGTACTAAGCATCTACTTCAACATAAGAAAATAAACGTCAGTCATCACAGGTATAGTGACCGGACACTGCACGCTAAATAGACATCTTAGCATCATGAATAGAGCAGAGAATCCCGCATGTTCAGAGTGCAGCGAAGATGGAACAAGTCTACACTTCCTGACAGAATGTCTTATGTACTCACTACTCCTTCGATGGGAGCTCCGAGGGTGGGCGACGACTGTGGCGACGACAGACCCAGCCGACTGCGATCTCACAGGGGGAGAACAACCGTGTGATGAAAACCCGGAAATTTTCGAAGCATAAGGCGTGGGGAGGCACTTGCGCAGCGCACGAGTGAGCTAGCTGGTGATGGCAATAGCAATCCCTAAGCTAGTTCTCCCCGGGGAGTCGCGGGGGCCCTGGGGTCATCTTATGCTATAAGCGGATGTCGCACGACTCACTTACCGAGTGAAGCACGTGGAACAGCTGGGCTGACGCATCGCTATCATGAAAGGGGTAACCATCAAAACTGGGAAAGGGTGAAATAGTGCGCTCCTCGCAGACGTTCTCCAACATACATGCATTGGAGCAACAGTTTCTGAGTCAGGCTGTAGGTGCATTGGAGCTGAGCATTGCTGGATTGTGGTCTCGTCATTAGAAATAACGAAAATGTATGCGTAATTCATACTAACAGGACATATTTTTTTAATTTTGATGAAACTCATACCGCTAGAACAATTTTCATCTTTTACAATTATTTAATATTTGAGTATATTTTTCTAACATTAAATTTTTCATTTAATCTGCACACCTTTTTTTTACTAACTTCGTAAATTACTATCACAAACAGTGAGCGAAAATTTGCTAAAGTGCCACTGATACTCAAATTATGCGCGATTGTTTTTACTTAAGCGCCAACTACTTTGTAGCAGTAGTAATTTATAATTGCTTAAACAGAAAAAAATGTAAAATTATTAATTTGCTAAAGTTACAATTAAATTCAGATTAAAGTCGTGAAAAATGCTGTTGCGTAAATAAAAAAAAAATAGAGAAGGAATATGTCTTAAGTGCCGGCGGATTAAAATGCTGTGAAAATTTGTCACTTAAGTCATATTAAAGGGGTGTAAACGAAGGGGAACCTCCATTTTTTCAAATGCTAAAGCGCCAAAGAGGTGCTCAGAATGGCTTGAAACCTACACAGATCGACGCAGAAAAAAAAAACTCTTTCTAATTATATATATAACTCATTTTGAGGAAAATGGCGCTTTAGCATTATATCCTTTCCACTGTCGATATGCTTTCAAAATTTTTAATCATAAAAATAAACCCTTGACTTACTTTTGCTCTTCACAACAGGAGCTAATTCTTCTTCAACATCAGAAGGTTCGAGATGTAATTCTTTGTCACTCTCCTCATCAGGCCAATCTTCTTTTTTACTTTTTCCTAATGACAGAAAAATATTGTATACGGTGTGTAATAGCAATATAATAGTTACTGATGATTCCAAAAATTGTGTTTAAAAAATAATAATAATTAATATTAACCTGATATCTAACCTTTTTTACCTTTGACCTTAGCAGCTGGTTTTGCTGTGTTGCTGGACACATTACTAACCACAGACTTGGCATCATCATGTTCATCTTCCTCTTCGTCTGATGATTCAGCTGCTTTATTCTTTTTTTTATTTTTAGCTGTAACACCAAATTTATTATGGTATAGGTAGATAGATAGACCACTAACTGTTTAGTTAATGCTTAGAGCTATTTCTGCATAGAAACTAATTTTCCCTATAGGAACAAATTGTTTTTCTAATATCTGAGCCTATACAATATAAATACTTCATCAAAGTCATTAAAACTTTTGAACTGAAAGGGCGTTTGTGCACTCATCCGTATCCGATTCTTATCCGTCCGTTTTTGATCCGTAAAAAAAACGGACGGTAAATTTACGTCTAGCGTTTGCGCACTCATCCGTATCCGATCCGGTTTTCATTCGTATTTGAGACGATATATACATGATATTGTCGTAGTGATGTGCCGAGTCGAGCTGACTGACTGAGCTGATCTCGACCATAATGCTATAGAAGCAAGAAACGTTCAAGGTCAAAGTTAACACTTTACCACTGACTGACGAGCAGTCGACTGTACTCGAGTATAGATTTCGGGTACTTCGAATACTAGGTTGATCTTTTTTAATTATATCTACTTATGTAATGTAGACCTAACCTAACCTAACAGTACGACAACTATTTATCGCCACCACTGTTACCAAAAAACACAGTCTTCTAACATATGAACCATCATTCTCTCAAATCAAAAGAAGGCTCGATCTTGTTTGTCATGACAGAGGTCATAGAACTTCCTTTGCAAAAAGATACTTCACTTTCCTTGGCTCATACTTATATAATAAGTGTAACCTAATAAATAAAATTTATCCTATGAACAATTACCAATGCAAGAATGCAGTAGTTACTTGGTTGCTAACTTTAAATTATCAAGAGACCGAAAAACTTCTTGAAGTTGTTTGTTGTTGTTGTTTAGATTTGGACACACACACACACACATACACGCATACACACATATATATATATATATATGTATATATATATATATATATGTGTGTGTGTGTGTATGCGTGTGTGTCGGTGTGTGTGCGAGTATGTGTGTGTGTGTGTCGGTGAGTGTGCGTGTATGCGTGTATGTGTATGTGTGTGTATATATATATATATATATATATATATATACGCACGAAACATTCATTTTGTTATTCATATTTTTATTTTTTCATCTCCAGGTTTTATTTTTATTTTTCTTTGATTAGATCATTTTTCCTTTTTTCTTTCAAAGTCAATGTTGTCACCATACCTACATTCTATAATAATATTAACCATATGTTACTGTAAATGGAGGCCTGGAGTCCTAAAATACAGGTTATCCTAGTTTAGGCTCCAGCCTTTACAAATATTAATAGCTCATTACTCATTAGTCTAATATTATAGCAAACAACAAATTTTGTAAACATATTTGTAAAGGAAATAAATTATTTACTTACTTACTTACTAGATCCCGCAATAAAGTCGCTCACGTTACCGTTGCCAAGCTGGCTGTTCTTGAGTAGTCGCGGGGGCCATTGGGTCACCCCATGCCACAAGCGGAGAGAACAAGGGATAGACCTAACACAACTCACCTACCGTGAGAATCACGCGATACGGCTGAGCTGATGCGGCGCTATCATGAAAGGAGCATCCATCAAAACTGGGATTAAGGGTGAAATAGTTCTCATATATAGAGCAGGTCACCCGTCTGCGCTCCTCGCAGATGTCCCCCTTATACCTGCTCTGCTTATGCGTGACCTGCTCTATATATAAGAACTATTTCACCCTTAATCCCAGTTTTGATGGATGCCCTCCCCGTACCTCACACTTAATCCGTAAAAAAATCGTGTAGTGCGCAAGCGTACGAACAATTTGTATGGCGGCCACTTCGACTCGGTTTTGATCCGTAAAAAAACCGATCCGGAGTGAGAATTTACGGATCGGAAACGAACCGGATACGTATGGGTGCGTAAGCGTCCATACAATTACTAGGACGGCCAAACCGGTTCAGAAACAGATAAGAATCGAATAAGAACCGGATACTTGTAGTGCGCAAACGCCCTAAGTATAAATAAAAACACCCTTAGTATAACATCAAAAAATTTTTTTAACTTCCTGTTATAGATTACAACCTGAACATATGAAAAAAATATTATGCAAGAGCCCTTGCTTACATCCTGTATAGAATAAACTTAATATTATTTTGTAGGGGGGGCTTTGTAAGAAAAAAAACTGTTGACAATACCCACAGTTTCCTTCCAAATATATTCATTAAATAGTCTGCATGTGCGACTAGGACACAAGTGCTTCATAGTTACGACACTGAAAACAATGGATGATACCTAAACTTACTTTTCTTTTTAGAAACTGGTTTAGCAATATGTTCCTCTTCTGAAGCTTCTTTAAGATCGACATCACTGCCTTCATCTGACCAGTCATCTTTTTTGCCCTTGCCTATAACAGAGGGTTATAAAAATAATAAAGTGTCACAAATAAAACTTAATTTGCTGTTAAGTTTTATTTAACATATATCCAGCAATAGACATATTTCAGCTGAGATGATGATGATGATAATAGATTAAACACCTGCACTAAGGTGACATCCTTGTACAAGGTAAGCTTAAAGCTTCCAATTTATTCAATTAGTTGTTTCAGTTTCAGTAAGATAGGGCTGTTAAAATTTAGGAATAAGGTACCTCAATCGGATGTAACTGAGTGTGTGGGGAGGTTCAGGGGGCTTTACTGAATCCTGCTATATCGAATTTAACTGCCGGAACACAAGTTAATATTTCTAAATTAGGAAATTTATATTTTCATTATTTATTTTAGAATAATTAAGCTTGCCTAATTAATAAAAAAATACTTTTCTCCGACACACTCAAAAATGTGATCATTACTGTCAAAAAACAGTATGCGAAGCGACTAATTTTTGGACGAAACATTGCCCAATATAAAACAGTAGCCAGCAATGTGCCCTCAAACGGCCTAGGCCAGCAAAGTAACTTTCCTCTAGAAATTTCTATGTTTTTGAGTCATTTACAGCATACTCTTTATGTTCTAAATTCAAATTTTATATGAATCGTACACGAATCCTAGTGATTGGAGTTGGCTGTATGCTCTGTATGACACTGGCACAAAACAAAAAAAAATAAAAGTGTACAATATGGCGGTTTGTTTGTAATTTTCTACTACTGTACTACGTATCACACTTGCACAGAACAAAAAAAAGAAAAGTGTGCAATCTGGTGGTTTGTAATTTTTGTCTCTTTTATTTTTATTGTAATATTTTGTTACTTATTTTTCATGATGGAGTTAACTAATCATTGAATTAGGGAAATATTATAACAAAGAATGGTTCAAGAAGTCGAAGTTAAAGTGATAAAGATTAGAACTTTAGTATGATACAAGTAGACGTCTAAATTCAAGGTACCACATTTTTTTTGTTTTTTATAATTCCTTGCTGGTGGCTCGGACTTTAAACGTGCCCTTATCCAGCAATGAATAATTTTGCAGCCGCAGCAGTAATGGATATGGTCTTTAATGTACAAAGATGTGACCTTAGTGACCTCTTGGATTTAGAAATTATGTACCTTGATTGTACCTTATTTCTAAATCAACCCAAATAAGCTCCCTGATATTTTTTTTTAAATATGTATTTTTACCTCTTTTCTTTTTACTTGGTTTAGCAGTTTTAGATGTAGTAGTTATTGCATTGCTCAATGTTGATTTGCTGTCATCCTGATCATCATCTGATAAGTCTGCTCCTTTCTTTTTGCCTTTATTACCTAAATTATAGAAGGAAATAGTTACATACATACTCCAATATTTTATTTGAAGTAGTTAACAATAAAAACAGCAGGTAATATTAGTGGATCGATAATGCAGATGGACAATAGTCAGCCTAGTTGTAAAATATGTTGTAATTTGCCACCAGATGTTAAAAAAAACAACTGACCTTTTTTGAGCGATTTCTTTACGGCGAGTTTTATCACGTCCTCTTCATCGGACACTACTGGCTTCGTTGAAGGCGCCTCTTCATCACCGCTCCAGTCATCTCCTTTACCTTTTTTCTTACCCTTACCCTTTTTTGAGGTTATCTCATGACTTTCTAGCTGTTTCGAATCAAAATCTTCATCTAAATCTTGGTTTTTCTTGTTTCCTCTTTTCTTTGACATTTTTTCAGATAGATTTAGGACTGGGTACAATTTTTAATTTACGGCAAGCACGCACAAAACTGAATAAATCCAATAAATAAATATATTCACAATATATCTATCCACAAACTATATAGAATAATACTAACGTATCAGACGGGTAACTTCCGAAGAAAAAAACTCGCTCTATGGCCGCATTCCGATTCGCGCTGACAGCACTTTGAGTACCCAAAACCGCGTACCGAATCACTGTCATTGGGATTACGGCAGCCATTGTGACGGATTGCGTCATGACCGCCGCCATCTTCCACTAACGGCGCCCATGCTCCAGAGCGAAATTCACGTAAGCGTAATGTCAAATTCGACTTTGACATATTGTTTATTTATTTTTAAAAGTTAAATGTTTAATATAAAATTAACGTGTCTTATATTTATTTGGTTGAACAAAATTAAAAACGTTATTTAATTATGAAATGGAGATAAATTACTGAAATATTTTAAATCAATCAGTTTTGTAGGTTAGGGTTGCCAGATGTTCGATAGTAAAAGTATCGAGTAGGTTATGTATATATTACGATAGTTTTGACTCAGGCACATACATACATACACGGAGACAAATACAAAGAGGAGGTGCCACAAGCAACTTAGGCCCGTCTCATAGCGGACTATGTACTCTTACTACTAGCTATTAACCACCAGGCGTCGCTTCTGTCAGTGTTACTTTGGATTTTATGGATACGACACGAATATGACTTGGTTTGATTACAACCATTTTAATTGAAATTAGTGACGCAAAAATTATGAGCTGTGTTGTATCGTGCAACAGTACGAGTAATACAACTATTTCTAACGAAAAAAAGACATAATTCGACTCGTATGTATTTTTTTAATGCAATTTTTAATGCTCGTAATTTATTCCTTCGAGAAAGTTCGGCGATAGCCATCTATCGCCAAGTAGAATAACTTCTTGACTGTAGAAGGTTATAATATGACCTGTTTCATTCATGCTCATTCATTCATGTTTTTTATATAGTAAGCTGGGTGGCCAGATATGGAATCTAAAAAAATATATTTGTATAAAATATTTATTTTTGTAGCATACAATTAAATAATGCAGATAATATTGATGAACTTACTCAATATTTATAATTGAATACATGGCATCAAAATATCACATTTTGGGCAAGGATGTTTTCTTATACTTGGTAGTAAGTAAGTGATGATGATAAAGGACTTACGTGAAATCCCGTGTCAAAATTGAACAGATCTTTTTATATATATTCTTTATTGCACACTTAAATTTACAGGATAATTAAGAGATCTTCTTATCAGATCTTTTTATGTCTTATAGTTTCAGAGTTACCCATACTGACCCATCTAAATGGGCCATCCTGTATATCACAATTGCTCATATAAGGTAATCCTACAATAAAAACAACTACATAATACAAAAAGAAGAGAGAGATCAATTTAAAAAAAATGGTCCGAATTTTTTGTTTTTTCACTTGCCTGGCAACATTATACAGCGTTACGAACTAACAAACAGAACCATCTTGTGTGTAATAGCAAAATTAAGTTCGGTTCATTAGTGTCTAGCTGCAAAGCTAGTTTTGCTATTGACCGCTAGATGGTTAGCAGAACTTCATCTCCCCGCACCCCCTCCCAATGGCGACCCCCGCTATCATATAGAAAACGTATTAGGGCAGCTCCTCTTTGTATTTGTCTCCGTGCATACATAAGATAATATCATAGGCAATCTGATAAAATATAAATATAAATATCAAACATTGTGTATTTTTTTAATTTCATGTGCCTATTTACATCTCCATTTTTAAAATTTCGCATACCTTTTCTTATTTTGGGTACTAGCCATGCGAAAAGTGCTGTTTTCACAGCTGTACAATACTTTTTAATACGTATAATAATTTAGAATTTTGCCAGTTTTGGTACGGTAATCAACATCTGGCAAGACTGAGTTATAAGCAGTTTCAGCACGCTCAAACGCCGTTCCGTTTATTTCGTTCATGAGCCGTATTATCGCGATTGGTACGCGAGTAATCGCTGTCAGTACTTTGAGCCGTAAAATCTGATTCGGAATACACCCATAGACTTTGACAACTCTTTTTTTTTATTTATGATTCGGATTATCGTCTTTTGTGCTAAAATCTTTGTTTTTTGGTTTGGATATGAGCATTTTGAGCCCTTATAATCCATCGTGGGTCCATTGAGTTTGAAAACAAATTACTTTTTTTAAGTAGGAAAATTAAATAAAACGTTCAAAGTTAGATTCAAAATTACTTATTTATTCATATAATCATCTATTTAAATAAAAATGAAATGCGTTTGTTACACATTAACTCGAGAACCGCTGGACCGATTTAGGTAATTTTGGTATTGAAATGTTTGTATCAGCAGTGGTTATTTCTGTTTCAACCTTTGAACATTTGTTTGTTACTTCTTCAATAGAATAGTAGGTATGATATTCATGCTGCCTTTTTTTTGTATAAGCATGATCGTGCTCAATCCACCCTGAAACAAATTAAATAAATGGTGAATCTTACAGCATCTTCACTTCACTGATAGAATCAAAGCAGAGTGCACCTTTCTTTCACATAAATTTTACTACAAGAAATACAGATACTATGCTTTTTTACTAGGTCTAGAAACGTTTATAAAATGTACTTACCTATTTCATGGGGAGTAATAAGACTGCACTGAGGAATGCCGGTGGCAATCTCTTCTTCCGTAAAGAGCATGGGATATGCTGTCGTAAAAAGGCGGGATCTACTGTGTGATGTTGAGAAAAACCGTGATTCAAAATGTTTTTTGCACACGTGGTCGTGGTGCTTGCGAAGAACCACGAAACTCAACATTTGTAGTCTTGGACAGTTACATTGACAGTTACAAATAATTGAGATAAAAAAAAGCGCGCCAAATAATATGCACTGATTAATTGAAGCGTCAAAAAATGTTTACTTTATTTGTTGTGAAGTATTTACTGCATTTTGTTGGAACAAAAACGAGCAGGAAATAATTCAGTACAGAACAAACCCCAGTTCTTGGCGAGCTGCAACAATGCGCACTCAATAACATGCAGGCAATAATACAGGTCAGGGTCATGGACACCTCTAGAGAGTTGACACATTTCAGACCGATTTATCAGCTGTATGTCGAATCGATTTTGAAAACATTTCGCCCAACCAATGTGGTACAGCCCGATAAAACGAAGCCAATCCACAATGAATGCCAAGTCAGGGCGGGTGCGAGCGAAGCGAGCACGGGAGTTTGGGGCACCCCGACTCGGTTAGATTAGGTTTCAAGGGGATTTCGGACGGGAGCTAGACGAGCGAAGCGAGCACGGCTCTCTCCGCCATACCCTTTGGAGTTAGGTTATCTTGTGACCCCCATGCCTGCTTGCAGGCATGGGAGTCACAAGCGCGTGTTACATAATGTACTTACAGACTTTTAAAAAAGTGGGCGTTCTTAATATTACGCATTAAATAACCTGCAGTCCAATATTTTGAGCTAAAAACTTGAATTATTTGCTGCAGATTATTTGTTGCGTTTTATTTGCTGCACGTTATTCACCGCACATTATATGCACCCGCTTCAATGGTGCTACCAGATACTTTTTTGTTTCCTACTACCAATATATTAAAATAATTATTGCAAAGTAATGGTGGTAAATAAAAACATTTTCTAATTCAGACTCGTAGTTAATAATATACTCTTTCAGCCTATATACTTCAGTTCGCTGCTAAAAATATCAAATATTAAAATACCACCTTCCATACGATTTCTGAAGATTTCCTTTCATCAAATTCCAATGGCAGCAAGTGGTAACCCTTTCGGACCGACGGGAAAACTAGCCCAAAATTTATCGAAAAAAAAGTGTTTCCTACCATAAATTGGGCCGCTGATGAAGAATCTGTAATTACTTTTCCATTTTCCGGCCGCCATCTTGGAAAATTTAGACCCACAGTCCCACACAATTGTATCAATACAGGCCAAAAATATCAAAGCTACAATTGTGATGCAGCACAATTGTATCAAGCCGGGCTGTACAAGGTTCAATGTGTAAAATGATACAATGTTTCTTTACGAAAAATTTTACTGTTTATTTACTTACATGCATAATCAACAAACATTAGGTACAACAAATAGTTAACAAATAGTTCTTTATCTTGTTTTAAAGTATTAGTATAATATTCAGTCAAAAGTATTAGCTTTAATCAGTCAAAAGTATTACTTCTCAGTCTCAAAGTTACTTCTAAAATGAGATCAGTGATGAAAACATACCGTGAATACCAAAAAATTTTTGGATTTCTGAAGCAGTAGTTACAGGTTTCATTTGATTACCTGTTGCAGTCATGTAATACTGATTTGTCGATAAGGAAAATTTATCCATTAATTCTGGAGTAAAGTATCGTTCAAAGTACTGCGCTGGAGTTAATACTGCTTTCTCATCCCGATCAGGTGTTTTTACTGGTAATGGTTTAGATGTAAATTTCTTAACAAATAGTTCTTTATCTTGTTTTAAAGTATTAGTATAATATTCAGTCAAAAGTATTAGCTTTAATCAGTCAAAAGTATTACTTCTCAGTCTCAAAGTTACTTCTAAAATGAGATCAGTGATGAAAACATACCGTGAATACCAAAAAATTTTTGGATTTCTGAAGCAGTAGTTACAGGTTTCATTTGATTACCTGTTGCAGTCATGTAATACTGATTTGTCGATAAGGAAAATTTATCCATTAATTCTGGAGTAAAGTATCGTTCAAAGTACTGCGCTGGAGTTAATACTGCTTTCTCATCCCGATCAGGTGTTTTTACTGGTAATGGTTTAGATGTAAATTTCTTCTTCTTCCACCTAAGATCACTCAGAGGAACATCATCTTCACTACTCGATCCAGAACTATCTGCAGATGAACCTTCGGATTGAGTGTCCTCTTGACTTGGACCTGGCACATCTGGCTGGTCTTCATCATCACTGCCTTCATCACCAGACCCGTGCAGCAGGTTTCAAATCTCCTCTTCGTTTAAAATGCGTGCCATTTTGGGAAACCTGTAAAATAACCCAAATAAAATGCGAGTCCTACACACGAGCCTACAGTAATAAGTAGTACCTTACAGCCCGGCTCGGAACAATTGTGCCGGAAAAGTTCGGTTAACCATACGCACACCAAAACAAGCGATTCGAATGTAAAATTTTACAAGTTTCCAAAGAAAAACAATAATATTCATGTTTAACGCAAAAACTAGTACATAAAACAAACAAATTTTCGAAATATTGTACTTACAGTCATCCAAGGCGGGAGCACAATTATTCACGCAACTTAACAGGTCTGTGCCTGCTCGCCGACTGACATACGCGCGAAAATTGTAATCAAGGTCAAAGTTCGTTTTACGCGCAATCGTGTGAAGTCGTCTCCGTTCAGTTTAAATAAATAATTTGCGGACAAAAATGATTTTTACAAACGTCACAATTGTATTGAGTGGTTCTGAAAGGGCTAACTTTGTATGGACAAGTGGCGTCATTTTTTTTATTAGCATCGTTTTCATTGCTACTATTATAATATTAAATAAACATATATGTCGGAGACAGCATGGTCATGAGTACGGACGCTGAGTTGTAGCACAGCGCACGAGTACCTGATTGGCTGCTTCTATGATGACTCCGTAGCCAACCTCACTACGTGCGCTAGGACGGAGCCTCGATGACCAGCTGCAGGCGCCAGGCAGTCTACCGCCGACTACGCATGTGTCTGGACGCGCCTAGGAACTGTCCATGCTACAGGAATTTCTAGACTAGTGTTTATTTCAATTTGATTCTGTAACGGTCGTTTTTAAATAGAGTGTGTGTCCTATACAACGTGTTCTCTTTACTTGATCTCCCATCTATAGCCTACTTAAGATGTGTGATGGTGAAGGAAGTGCCAATCCTGACCTTGATCCGACATATATAATGGTTTTTGTCGTAAGTAATATCGGAGCTTAGTTAAGGCCCCCCAAAAATTGTATTTGGATGAATGAATATTCTTTACTCTAATGGGTTCAGAAGGCTTTCTTTTTACCCGACTACGGCGAAGCAAAAAGGAAGGTTATGATTTTAACCGCTATGGTATGTTTGTAAGTATGTATGTCTGTTCCCACATATCTCCTAAACTATCTATCATAATTGAACAAATGAGGTATAACGATACCTCAGAAGCGTCTTAATTGTCCGCTGGTTTTAGGCTATGTGACGTCATACTAAATTCAATATGGCGCCCTCTAGAGGACATTAAGTACAACAATTAAAAAAAATATTTTTATGACTGTATCATGTGGGGTATCAAATGAAAGGGCTTAATCTGCACATTCTAAATATATATATATATATATATATTACTAGCTATTGCACGTTACTTTACTTGCATTACTTCGATAATTGCATATAATTTATAAGTATAAATAAAAAAACACGTTGCAGATGTTTGTTTAGGTAATCAACGTGATTGATAGACAACTTTGATCTAAAGGTCTCATTATCGGACCATAAAAAAAATAACCGGCCAAGTGCGAGTCCGACTCCGCACTGAGGGTTACGTACCTTACGTAGTTTTGTTTGTAAACAGGTTAATTTCGCCGATTTCAAGTTTTATTTTACAAGTGGCGGCATCGCTTTATAACTTTGCACTTAAGAGTCGAATTTACAATAAAAATGCAGACCTACCACAGAATCTGTAAAATGGCCAATATTCTACGGCGATTAATATGGAAATATCATATTTTAGAACTGTCGTGATTGGTTGAATTGAAATACAAATATCCTCATGATCGTCGATCTCTTGAGAAACTAGAAAGATTAAGAAGTCTTTTGAATTCCGAAATATGATCCTGTATACTTATTTACTTAAAACTTTTTCTTTTTGAAAATAATATTACGAAATAATTCATATAAAAAACAAGTTTAAAAACCAATAATAGATAGGTAAGAATTAGAAAATATTTTCTTGTTTCATGTCTTTTAGAGCTCGTTTTTTCCGTAGTCGGGTTTTAGTTTTTAAACTTATTTTTTATCTCGATTATGATAAACAAGGATAACAGGCTCAAAGTAGAATTAGTAATTAACCGACTTCAAAAAGGGGGTTCTCATGTCTTATTTGACTGTATTTGTTAAGCAACTTCTCCGCTAACTGTGAATTGATTTATAATTTACTCTTCTCTATTTTATCATCAATCAGCCTATTGCAGCCGACTGCTGGACGTAGGCCTCCCCAAGAGCACGCCAAAGCACACCATCGACCGCTTTCCTCATCCAGCCACCACCAGTGACCTTCCACAGGTCATCAGTCCACCTGGCAGGGGGGCGTCCCATTTTACGTTTCCCGAGACGTGGTCTCCATTCGAGAAGCCGTCTGCTCTAACGCTCATCGGTTCTGCAACAGACGTGGCCAGCCCACTGCCACTTCAGCTTGCGAGCGACACTTCTAGACGATATCAAACTACCTTGGTCCTCTGCCAGATGATTTCTTTTCGGATTTAATCCCGTTGCGAAATACCAAGCATATATCTTTCCATAGCTCGCTGAGTGACATGTAGCCAGTGGGCCATCTTCACCGTCATGCTTCACGTCTCGGCCCCGTATGTCAAAACTGGTAGGACACACTGGTTGTACACCCTGTTTTTCAGGCATTGCGGTAGTGGCGACGAGAAGACATGACGCAGCTTCCCGAATGCTGCCCAGCCCAACTGTACTCTTCTTGCGATTTCACGCTCGAAGTTGTCTCTACCCAACTGCAATGTCTGCCCGAGGTAGACATATTCGTGGACAGCTTCGAGCACTTCGCCATTGATCGAGATCAGTTCCGGAATGATTAGTTCGTTGAACATGACCTTAATCTTGTCCAAGTTCATCCGGAGACCGACGGACAACGCTCCTCTAGGAGACAACCGAGGAGCACTGGTTTTACTGGTGCCCCGGCAGCGTCGACCCCTCGAATCTTCCCGATGCTCTGCAAAGTCTGATTATGTTCCCTATTGAAATGTCTCTTAATTGTTCCCTATCAACTCTATCGGTTCCTAGTATTTCCCATCTTGGTAGAGAATACATAGGGCATTCCGCAATTAGGTGAATGCTTGTTTCTTCTTCCCCACATTCGGGACATGACGGATCTGTGGCTTTCTTCATTATAGTGAGGTGTCTGTTTAGTGCACAGTGTCCAGTGATTATCCCTGTGACCAGCCTCGCCTCATTTTTCTTACATTCTAGTAGTCTTTTGGTCTGCTTTTTATCAATCGCCTTAATAAACAGTTTTGACTGTCGGAGACCTTTTGTCTCCCTCCATCTGGCGTTTGTTTCTGTGGTTATTACGAGAATATATGACGCAGTTTCCCAATTGCAGCCCAGCTCAACTGAACTCTTCTTGCGAATTTACGCTCGAAGTTGTCTCTACACAACTGCAATGTCTGCCCGAGGTAGACATATTCATGGACTTCCCATTGATCGAGATCGGTTCCGAAATGATTAGTTTGTTGAACATGACCTTAGTCTAATAATTATAAAGCGAAAAATGAAAAATCAATTAACAGACATTGTATCTATATTATCTGTAACAATAATAATCTATGACTTTAGTCTTACCCAAGTTTATCAGACCGACTGACAATGAGGCAGCGTTAAGACTGTCCACCATTTTTTGCAGATCCTGCAACGATTCAGCCATTATCACTATGTTGTCGGCAAAGCGGAGGTGACTGAGATATAAGAGTCAAAGGCTTTCTCGTAGTCCACAAATGCTAGACACAGCGGCTGATTATACTCTTGCGACTTCTGTATAACCTGTCGTCTCACTGTGAGGATGTGGTCTACGGTACTGAAAGCTTTTCGAAACCCAGCTTGTTCCGGAGGCTGGAAGGCGTCAAATCTTGCGGCGGCGAGACGGTTTGTGAGGACTTTCGAAAACTGCTTATAGACGTGGCTAAAGAGCGCGATCGGTCTAAAGTTTTTCAAGAGAGTTTTATGTCCTTTTTTGAAAAACAACGCCACCATGCTCTCACTCCACGCCTTCGAGGTAGTCCCATTGGCTATGACGGAATTAAATAGCTCCTTTAACTTTCTTAGTACTGGAGAAGAAGAAGAAGAAGAAGTACTGGAGTACCTCCTTTTTTGAGAAGTTCGGAAGTGATTCCGTCTTCGCCAGGAGCCTTCCCATTTTTAAGCTGTTTGAAAGCCCTCTCAATTTCGTCTTCATCAGGGAGATCTTCAGTGAAGTGGCATGTCAGTGTGACTCTTGGGTCGTTCGCGTCAGGCGGAAGCTTTGGGGCATGCGAGGCACATAGACGGTCGTAAAAGTCTTCGACCTCGGCGAGGATTTCTGGAACTGATGTGACGATTTTGCCTTCCGAGTTTTTGTGCTTCGTCAGGTGGCAAAGACTTTTGACCCCTGATTTTGCTCAATCGCTTCTCTTATCCATCCATACATTGCGTATTGCGGCTTCAGAGGTCTCGTCTTACCGTCTTTATTCAAACGGTGGATGTCCGACGACGGAGCTCCCTCCGGCATCTCGCCTCGAATCTTAATCAGTTTCAGAGTTCCCACCGAAAGTTTAAACTTTTGGCTACCCCGTTTCCCCTTGAAGTGACTGGTTCCCACTTCGCTACTTACCTTTGACACACTTTCGAGGTCCTTGTCCACACCTGCCGTGGATTCCAGTGTGGCAAAACTATTACGCAGTTCCAACTGGAACGCTTCAGAACTGTGCACGGAATGGGTCAGCGTTGGACGAAGAGCGGATTTCACCATACGACTCCTCTCAACTCTGAAGTCAATATTTAGAGTGCCTCTTACCAGTCGGTGGTCGCTACCGGTATTGAACCTATTGACCACGGAGACATCCCTTACTATGCGCTTCTTGTCCGTCAAAATGAAGTCAATGTCGCTCTTCGTCTTATCATCGAGGCTTTGCCAAGTCCACTTCCTATGGGGCTTCTTCTCAAAGAAGGTGTTCATGCAGAACAGCCCTTGCATGTCCAGGAAGTTTATCAACATTTGCCGCCCTCTGTGGTTTCTGAGCCCAATACTGTACAGCCCGATGCGCGAGTCGTCGCCTTCTCACACCCTGGTATTAAAGTCTCCCATGACAACGGTGAAGTGGGTCTTGGTGGTAATATTTATGGCCTTTGTGATATCTTCATACATGGCCTCGACCTCGGTATCTAAGTATGTAGATGTCGGCACATATACCTGTACAACCTTGAGAGAATACCTCTTGGTCAATTTCAAAACAAGGTACGCTACCCGGGTTGACACACTGGACACTTACAACACGTTACACAACATAACAATATTATAAGTAAAAGTTTTTACTTATTTCAACAAGAATTATCAGTTCTTACAATTAAACTATAAAGTGTGATATCTCGGCCCCGATTATATGTAGCTATATGTACTCTATAGTAAGAAATGTTTCTTTTAAATAGGTCTATTAAAATTTACAACTTTCATGAGTGGCCGCCAAAACTGAAAACAACGCCAACTTTACCCAAACCCCTTTGAGATGCAATATTTCTCCCGAACGTACAAACAAACCCACATACAGTGCAAGGTAATAAAAAGCTTGTAAAATAAAAAGGCGCGCGGAGAAATCGCTGTGTGACGTCACAACTCCCCGCTGAGCGAGTAGGGCGGGCGTTAGCACTTATTAGCACTAGCACTAGCTATCCCGTCCGAGACGTTCGTGTTTCATGCTTGCCGTTCTTATTGGGATTTATATCTTAATACTAGGTTACTATTGCTAGTATATTTTTGAGATACCTTTTAATTATTATTTGTTTTATTATCCATTGAAAATGTCTGTTACGTACGAACTAGCGGCTGGCGATTGATGGCGTTAGCCATGAAGGTTCATGAAGTTGAGTCGGGTCCACCGAGGGGCTCGAGCCTACCCTGAATTAGGGCAATGAGGCCTTAGTCAACCACGCTGGCCCAGTGCGGGTTGAGCGACTTCACACACAACACTTTAATTTCTTCGCAGGAGTGTGCAGGTTTCATTTCCTTCACCATAAGAGCGTCGAATAAACGTACATATGAATTAGAAATTTGAAAACACGTACGTGGGTAGCGGCTCTAACCACTAGACCACCGACGCTGAGCGGTCGGGTTGTTGGATTTTATTTGTGGGGTCATGTCAGTAGGGTTTGTAGGGTTGGTCGGGTTAGTAGTTCATTGGAGTGGTTGGGTTCGGTCAGTGTCAGTGGGGTTATTGGGATCGGTCGGGTAAGTGTCATTGGGGCCAAGTGCCAGTTAGTGGGTCAATTAGTTGGGTTTGTAGGGTAGGTCAAGTTGGTAGTTTTAGTTATGGGGTTGGTGGGGTCAGTCGGTCAGATTTATCGATTGATTTCTATGAAACTTGGTTAAGGGCATTACTTGACAAGGAAACAAGCACGCAATGCTAAAATTGCCAAAAAATCAAGATTGTGACTGTGAGTGACCAACAGCTTTTCCGTGTATGGACAGAATTAGATGAAAATCGGTATGGGGAATTATTTTGACATGATAAAAATGGTAAGAATCCAAGATGGCGGACCAACTTTTTAGTTTATAGACCGATTTCTATGAAACTTGGTTTGAAGCACTATTTTGACAATAAATTAACAACGCCTTGTTAAAAATTTAAAAATTCCAAGATTTATTTATTTATTTATTAAAGAAAATTTACAGCATGACAGTCTGTTATAACTAAGGCACTGTAAACTTAAGACTAGAAAGTAAAAAATAAAAAATGTAAATGACAATGACAATGTAAATAAAATAAAAATACAACTCTTATAAACCCTCAGCATGACATAAACAAAATTTGCTGAGCACCAATATAGATTCAGCAAAAATGTCGACATGCGGTGACATAGACAAGAGCGTGTTAAGTTGGCTGAGCGCAAGCACGAGCGGGGAGTGGCAGTGGTGGTTAGTGCGCAGAGAGGGCACCGCAAGTAGCCGATGGCTGCGCGCCGCGCCCCAGTTCAGGACATGCAAGATCTCCACGAAGCAGCCTACATACAGTAATAAGTGAAACATAAGTACGTCTGGTTTGTAGCGAGTTAATTCCTAAGATACCAAGAAGAAATAAAGATGGATATAAATAAGGGTAGTAACCATATATCTTTTTGTAGATAAATCTGAGGAATGCCTTCTGTACTTTTTCCAACAGCAAGCAATAAGTAGTTTCGTGGGGACTCCACACGGTAGCTGCGGTTTCCAACTTACTTCGAACCAATGCAGTGTAAAGAAGTATAATAGCTTTAGGGTCTCGAAAGTCACGACAATTTCTTAGAACAAACCCAAGTCGTCGGTAACTGTCTACTGCCAAAGATCTAATATGTTGGTTGAAAGTAAGTTTGGAATCAAAAAGTACACCCAAATCTCTAACAGCATCAACACGGTTAATACTATCGGAGCCGAGAGTATACCTAGCGACTAAGGGTTGAGAGGAACGTGAAAAGGTCATAATACAACATTTATCGGGATTAAAGAGCAATTTATTATCTACGCTCCAACGAAACACGTTATCAATGTCAGTTTGAAGAAGCTTGGAGTCTTCCTCACAGCTGATAGCTCGGATCAACTTTAAGTCATCAGCATACATTAGACACCTAGAGTGTTGGAGTGTCTCCCCGAGGTCGTTCACCATCAGAATAAATAATAATGGTCCAAGTATCGAACCTTGACTCACTCCTGAACGAGTGTTATATAATTTGGAAACAAAAGAACCATACTTCACAAACTGCTGACGTTCACCTAAATAATCTGCAAAAAAACTTAGCAAAGTAGGACTGAAACCGATAGCACACAGTTTTTCGAGAAGGACATCGTTATCGACTCGATCAAACGCCTTCTTGAAATCAAAGTATACAAAGAGACCAACTTACCTATTTGTTTAGAGACCGATTTTGATGAAATTCGGTTTGAAGCACTATTTTCGCAAGAACTTTTAACGAGGCATTCGTCCTGTTTCCTGTTTTATGATTGGCAACCTTTCTTGCTGGCAGTTTTATCTTTCATTTTAAATTCATTTTCAAATTTAGATTTCTTACGTTTCGATTTTTTCTTTTTTCTGCCAAATTCTTCACTTCATGTCCTGATCTCCAAAAGTAACCACGCATACATACATACATACCTAAACCTTTTCTACTGTACTCTACTATTTGTCAGTTAATATAATATACAACGTGTTACAAAAAATACCAAAAAAAAGAATATTCTTCATTACAGGCATTTAATTAAAATTTTCCCATCTCTAGTGTCAATTGACACCTAAAATATAGACTATCGATTCTCAGAACGGAAAAGTATTTGTACACCATTTGTGCCTACATTTTTAAAAGAGATGAACTTAAATCAATTTATGTTAGAAAACATTTTCTTTTTTGTCTTAATTATCTTGTTTATGTATTTACAAACATAAATATAATTTTGAAATATTTAGTTTATTATTTATTATTTCATAACAATTATTAACAAAGCTTTTTTAATTATTTGTAGTTTTTTTCATTTTAAAATTAATTGTTCTAATGTGAATGTTATGGTACAAGTAGTACGTAAACATTCCATAGCGGTAAAAATAGGCACATGACCTAAAATTACATATCTGGTCCGACTATTCTTTGACACAGCTGATCACTAGAGATGGGAAAATTTTAATTAAATGCCTTTGATAAAAATATTCTTTTTTTTTGGTATTTTTTGTAACACGTTGTATATAAATATCTTCTTTTCCTTGGACTGTGCCCTCGTTATAGCCACATAACCCTCTACAACACTCTTCGTGTAGTGCTCAGCAGCTCCGTGGCGGCTGCTGGGCCACAAACTTAACAACGAATAGCCAACTTTATTGGGTTTTATAGAAATCAAAGATGGCCGCCATCTTGGATTTTTGCCATAATTAGAATAAGCTTGGTTAAACCAAGTCTCATCGAAATCGGCAGATAATAAAAAAAGTTCGTCTTAGATAATCAAAAAAGTCGATATTTTACATATTTGCAAATAGTTTTGTTTTGTGAAGCTAAATGAGGGTAATATAAAGTAAAAGAATTTCGAATGCAACTTCATTTTTTTTTTATCTCGCTCGTGCAAATTGGAAATGCACAAAAATCTAACTACTTACAGCCTATTTATGAAAATATTACTACAAACAAACTACTATTTCTTAATACTACTAAACTTACTTATTTTTACTAGGTATTTAGAAAGTTTAGTGACCAATTGACCCATTGTGGTACCATTTTTTGTAATAAACCTTGAATAAACCTTAAACCTGACAGAGGGTAACGGCTCCTGTCAGAATTGTCGGACAATCCCACATCTAGACGTGAAGCCATTTAAAAAAAAAAAAAAAAAAAAACATGTCAATTATTATTATTATTAATAATTATGTCGTGACAATGTTATGCTTAATATACCAGATTTGACAAGTTTTTCACGAAAAATTGTCACCTGTCACTCAAGAAGTTTTATTAAACAAAAAAATTACGAATTGCAGCGACAAACTGACATATTTTCCACCATGACAAAGGGGTTTGAAGATTTTTGTATGGAGCCTGGCTTAGTGCTCGTTTTCGTGTTGTTATTTGTTGTTATTTTTTCAAAATGGCGGCGCACGATAAATCCTGTATATATCGATTGGGGATACTTATATAAACAAAAAATCATAAGGGTCAATATATCCTAAAGTGTCATGTTACAGAGTTATTTGCAAAAAAAGTTCGTTGCAACTGTTTAATGGGAAAGAGAACACTCGGGTGCTGTGCTCACGTGATGTGTATTATTTGGTACATGGCGTGGGCCCGGCACCAAGAAACACCCTTTCAACAACCAGCAGCCTTCTTGGATGAAGGTATTTTATCCGATGAAGATCAAAACTGAATGCAGTATCACATATTCTAGGTTTTTGGTTCGGATGGTCTTTCAATATTATGTATAAAAGTATGTGAAAATGATTTTGTGAATTGTTATAGTTTTTATAAAGGACTACATTTTACCCATTGTTTGTTATTTTATATAATATATTTCAGATATGTTAGGTTAATAAAATTCGTAACATTTCATGAACATTTCCGCATAAAATTATGTACTTAGTGTTGGTACAAAACTGACTTACGAGAATTGTTCTAAAATCGTAAATATTACTACTACTGTATTAACATGACCCTAATATTTTGTTAATAAAAACAAATATATGTATGACAACTGTAAAGATTGATTACGCACAAAACTATTAATGCAATGGAAATGAGGGTAATCCTATAAGAAATGAAAGAAATAATGAATTTATATGATTTTGTATTCGACCACAACTAACTCAAGCAAAACTACAAAAGACAGCGACGTAAATCACAAAGAGTAAAAAACTACACAATCTATCAAAAACAGCAAGGAGTCTGCGACAATTGTGTTCGATTACATTTTGTAAATACTGCTGAAATTATTTTTTGTTATTCAATAGTCAGGCTGTATAATATATTTTTTATGTAAAAATAAGCCACATTTTTAGTAGAGTGGTAGATTTCATCATTTGTCTTTAGGAGAAATCATCAATCTTTAAAGGATTAAAGCATGTAAATATGATTATAATACAATACTGATTTAAAATATAATATTATTATTTTGTATTATTTATTTATTTTTTATTTAACTTTTTATAATTATTATAAATTGATATATCTTCAATTATAATATTGTCTACATACAATCGTTTAGTATGTTAAGAGAGATCAAGCATAAAGATAAAAATACTGATGTAGGTATGTGTATTCTTTTACTTCCTAAATCATCTTTCTTGGATCAATTAATAGATAAAAAAAAATGCTTATTTTATTGATTCGTATTTTCATCTTGATTGTAAAAACTGGAAAGACTTAACGGATTTTATAATGAATTACATACAAACTTTTTAAACATAGTTACACTTTATACAATAAATAAATAAAATAAATGTTAAAAGCCCGCTTGGTAAAATATTATCATCATCGATCTTTTTTTGCAAATAACTCTGTAACGTGACACTTTAGGATATATTGACCTTAATGTTTTTTTGTTTGTATAAGTATCCCTAATTGATATATGTAGCATTTAACGTGCGCCGCCATTTTGATAAAATAACAACAATAACAACAACATGACTAAGCCAAAATCTTCAAACCCCTTTGTCGCCTGTAAGTTTTTTTTTTTAATTTGTTCGTTCTTTCGAACAGGCTAAGGTCAATGAACATTTTAACAGAAAAATTGTGGAATTGTCACTTTTTGACAAATATTGGACTTGTCGGATTGTCAGATTTATTAAACAGGGCCCAGCATGGTCCCAGCAATCAAGCACCAGTTTCCTTGCGAGATCGAATCAGAATTGATGAGATTCGCAGGCAAACCAAAGTTGCTGACATAGCCGCGGGGCACATTGCACAGAGAACCGACGACGGGCGCTTCGGCAGAAAATTTCTCAAGACGCAGCGTGGGGAAAGAAAGAAGAAAGAAAGAAAGAAAAACCATTTATTTCAACGACGATCTGGTGAAGGTCGCGGGAAGCCGCACGCACGATGCGGGCAGCGCAGGACCGGTCGTTGTGGAGATCCTTGAGGGAGGCCTTTGTCCAGCAGTCCAGCAGACGTCTTTCGGCTGAGATGATAATTATAATGATGATATGAGCATAATATAGTCACTTTCTTAAACATCAAAAATAGCACTCACAGCGATAACGCACCAGAGCAGAGTAATATCACTGTAAATTAAACACAATACGAAATCCACCAGAGATGTGCGAGGAAAATGACCAGTGCGAGGATGTGTAGCGGAACTGTCAAAATGTATAGGCGTTTCCACCAGTTAGGTATGTACGAGGAAGATGAGAGGTGCAAAGATGCGTAGTATATATTCCTCGCAACGCATTGCTCGCTTGTTTTGACATTTTTGTATGTAGAAAAACATCACTTCGCTAAGCCCTATTCCACCAGAGCTGCGTGTTTCGAAATGCACGTTAAGCCCAGCTACTATCGCAGGTAATGGTCTCTTTTATGACTTCAAGTCACGTGGTAAGTCAGATAGAGGCCAATTTGATAGCTTGAAAGCTGCTATCCTGACTTCCTGACAACAGGGCCAAATTAAATCTGATCAATGTGTCCGAGTTTCGCCGTATAATTGAAGAAAATTAAAATGCAATGTATGGAAAAATGGCAAAAATCATCTAGTTCTGTTATCTATTGGGATTGGTAGGTGATAGGTCGGAGTTTATTTTTAAGTACCCTCCCTCCCCTCGCGGGGTTGGAAACACCCCCCCCCCCCCCGCCGGGGGTGCGGGAAATGTCCCGAATCGCGGTTTTTTTTCAATTTAAAAAAAAACCGTAAACATTACATGAAAAATGTGCAGGTACGAAATGATTCTTGATAAATTTGCTATCGACTACTCCACATTTAAAAGCGATACCACTTATAGTTTCCACGCAATCTGCCTCGAAATACGAAAAAAAATTTGTCATGTCTCGACTTTTTTCGTTAAAAACTTAGTTTTCACTAATAAATACCACTTTTCCACCAAAACAATTTATGACTAAAATAAAGAATAAGCTCTTTAAAATGAGGTATTTATTAGGTATAGTTTTTTTGTTGAGTCAGTTTTTGGACATTTAAAAATACCTACTACGAATTTATGAGGGTTGGAAACATAAAAAAATAATAAATCAGCTATTAAAAAAATATATACTTACTCGCGAGGTCTACAGCTCACAGAGCTATTTAGTTTTTCATCCAAGTACATTTTCACTGTTTTATTTACCACTCAACCTGTGCCACAGACAATACCACTGCATATTTCGCTGAATTGTCGTAGAAATGAAATTTTCAAAAGAGCATAGCAAGATTAAAATAAAAGAGTTTCGGAATAAATTATACCTCATTTTAAAGAGCTTATTTCATACTTTATTTTATTCATACGTTATTTTGGTGGAAAAGTGGGATTTATTAGTGAAAACCAAGTTTTTAATGAAAAAATCGAGTAATGACAAAAAATGTTCCTATTTCGAAGCAGATTGCGTGGAAACTATAAGTGGTGTCGCTTTTAAATGTATGAGTGGTCGATAGAAAATGTATCAAGGATTATTTCGTACCTGCACATTTTTCATGTAATAATTACGGTTTTCTTTAAAAATTAAAAAAACCGCGATTCAGGACACTTTCTGGGGTGCGGGGGGGTGTTGCTTAACCAGGGAGGGGAGGGAGGGTGCTTAAAAATAAACTCCGACCTATCACCTACCAATCCCAAAGATAACAGAACTAGATCATTTTTGCCATTTTTTTTGTGATTTTCTTGTATTAGTAGTAAAGTGTCTGTCTGATGAGTTTAGAGCGCTATCCATTTCCATGGATCGCTGCAGTGCAGTGGCTGTGGCTGTAAGCCACAGAGTACATTTTTATCTGTAAGCTGTAAGTAAAAGCGTCTGGCCGTATTGGATGAACGGTTACGGTTTAGAAAAAAAGAAGAATAGGATATAGAAAAGTAAGGTTTTATTATTTTTATCTTTGGATAAATGAAAAAGTCAAATAGAATACAAAAATGTCAATCGGTTTCTCTAAATCGTCATATTTGAAATCATTGTTTCAGATGTTGAAATTATGAAATTTCAAACTTTCTTGCGGTTATTGCTTTCAATATTTTATTTATTTACTTTTATAAATATAGTAGCTAGTGGTAACGTAAAGAAAAGTGTAAATGATGAAATAGGTGAAGATAATGATTTACAAGACGATGAAAACGAATCGTTCCGCATACCTATGGAAAATGAAATTAATAACCTGACTTGTACCCGAAGACAAAATAGCCTGATGCATGAAATACGTACTGCTCAGGTAATGCAATTTCCGTTTGTAGGAGCCATCATGTCTCATCAGAATGAATATCTTTGTGCTGGATCAATAGTTTCTAACGGATTGATCCTAACAACTGCGGAATGCACGCAGCAAGACATTGGCTATGTACTTCTAAATACAACTCAGAACAAAAGAGGTCCGCACACCACAGCACTACACGTTATTAAAACTGAAAAGTTTCCTACTTTTACTGGAAGTGATTCATTAAAAGATGTTGGACTAATTTATGCTGAAAAACATAATGGCTCTGTTGCGTCAAAAATAAAAGTGAGTAACTACACTAACGCTCGCAATCTCATAGACATTGAAGCTATCGGATTTGGCTTGAATGCAGACGTCGGACAACCTAAAAAATTGCAATATGTCGGCATGGAACTCCGATCACCATTAGAAAATGCAGACATTTTGAAAGCATATTTTGACTGCGTTAATACTATAGTGCCTACTTGCTTCAGAGATTTTGGTGGCCCAGCGATACATGACAACCAACTAATAGGTATCGTTATTCACGGCCAAGCTGAGTGTACTAAGGAAATGTCTGCTACCTACGCAATTAATAAGAAAATGGCCGATATTTTACCGGCTTTTACGTTCAAAGCTTGGTTAGATGAAAGGATAGAGAAAAACGAGAAAGGAGAACCAATACTGACTGTTTTCCCTAAGCGGCCAGAAACGCGACGATCGGCCGCCTCTATTAAAATTAAAAATAAACCTACAAGTCACAAAATTCAACAAACAAACAGGCGCAGCCCTGTTGTTACTTCTGCACCAGAAGCACTGTATACTACTACTTGGCACCCTCCGCGTAAACCAAAACCAAGAGCACGATTTACCTCAGGTGGTGGTCGGATAGCAGATGCTAGCTCTTCTGGAAATCTTTTGGAAAGTTCCCATAAAATGCTGTTACTGGTGTTTTATCCTATTTTGTCAATTTATGAAAATTAGGCAATACTTTGACAAGATTAAATAAATATTATATTGCTATGTTCATACCTTTTCTTTTTTATAATTTTAAGAGTTTAATAAATTTGTTTTATGAAAAAAATACAGTACAAATCAATAAGGTAACTCGGGCAAACTGAAAGTCTCTGACAATTAGGTATGGAATTCGAAAATGGAACTCTTTGCAAGTTCTTGGCAAGTTGATATAAATAACTAGTACATTACGATACGACGATCGATAATTTTATCGTCTGATATCTTTACCGGAGTTTTTAAATGACTACAACCACTAAAACTTACGTTACAATTTACTTCCTAGTTTTTGGTTTAATCAATCAGCCTATTGCAGTCCACTGCTGGACGTAGGCCTCCCCAAGGGCACGCCAAAGCGCACAATCACCCGCTTTCCTCATCCAGCCACCACCAGCGACCTTCCTCAGGTCATCAGTCTACCTGGCGGGCGTCCCACACTACGTTTCCCGAGACGTGGTCTCCAAGACGTAGGTAAATAAATTAGTTAGCCAACTAGTAAATCTTCAAATATAAAAATGAACGTGTACGTTCCCCTATTTCTGAGAACGGCTTTACCGATTTCATTCATAATAATATAAAAATTAACCCCTATTTCTCCTGGTTACGCTATAACTTGAAAACGGCTTTACCGATTTCATTCGTCTTTTTTTTTAAATATTTTCTAATACTTCGTAGAAGTTTCTTACATAAACAAATAAAAAAAATAAAGATTTTTTTTATATATATATCTTATTTGTGCAGGGTAGGCGTAGGGGTGTCCCACGTCCCATACCCGCCAAGAGTTGTAATTCAATTTCAAAGACATTAGATAGACGTACTAGTGAGTACTAGCTGGGATCTATAACAAAAAAATGCGTACCTGTTACTCCAATTGGCGCGTACAATACGAACTTGTTCTGTACGCATCGTGCAATATATTGTAGGAATTTTCGAACTCACTGTTTTAAACCATTGTACCCGAATGTGTACCTTTCAAAACAACTTTTTTTCATTTATAAACAGATGAAAACATAGACTTGAAGTTGGCGCATACAGCGAGATTTGAATAAACAAAAAACTACGCGGCCCTGCATGGTGGCCGACATGCTGGTCGTGTGTACCTTGGATGTACTCCAAGAATTATAATTGTTTTAATTGCTCAATTAATCCTACGAGTTAAAACTTTAATATTTTTCTATGATGTAATATAGAGTAAAGAAAGTCATAGAATTGGCTGCGTTTTATATCGCTAAAGTATCGTTAAGTGAAGAATTAGGGGTCCTTTATTGCCAAAACATAGAATTATAAGATTACATTGCGGTCTACCCACTAACCCTGTATGTAAAAAGAAGGAATAAAATTAAAATTTCACTAATGATTTTAAATTTCTAAAAATCTGATTCTATCTATTTTTAAATTCAGTGTTGTTATCCCCCGTATTGGGTAAATGTTGCAAGATTTAATATTTGAATTATGGTATGGATTAACTGTTAGAATTAGTATGTAGGTTATGTACCTTAGTTATTTAGAATAGTTACTTTGTAGCTAGCTCACATAATTTAGATTTAAGTCGTAACATTTTATTGTGCTCATCATTTTATTCCGCTTAATATTGCTGATTAAGATTTCTTAGCTTCATGGTAATTTACCCTCATGATAAAATGTTAAAAATTGGTTTTTAATATTTTATGTTTGATATTCGCAATTTATTAAGTGTAGTGTTAATTGT
>OX579649.1:12641453-12918549 GCA_951230895.1 Carpatolechia fugitivella | reverse complement strand
GAAACGAAATTCGAGCGGTGATAAAGTTTTACGTTTTAAAACAGAAAACAGCAACCCAGATTAAAACCAAGCTAGACAGTGTTTTAGGTAATTCTGCTCCTGCATTGAGTACAATTCACACCTGGGTAACTGATTTTAAACGTGGAAGACAGAGCTGCGAAGACGCCCACAGGTCTGGCCGTCCAAATGAAGTCACGAATCCGGACATGATCAAAAAAATTCACAAAATTGTATTGAATGATCGGCGCTTGAAGTTGCGAGAGATAGCAGAGATGGTGAGCATTTCATCTGAACGCGTTTTTAATATTTTGCACCAACATTTGGGAATGAAAAAGCTTTGCGCGCGATGGGTGCCGCGTTTGCTCACTGTTGACCAAAAGCAACGTCGAGTGGACGATTCATCGGAGTGTTTGGCGCTGTTTAACCGAGATCCTAACGAGTTTTCGCGGCGTTATGTAACAGTCGATGAAACCTGGATACATCATTATACTCCCGAGACAAAAGAACAATCTAAGCAGTGGACTGAGAGCGGAAGACCTGCGCCGAAGAAAGCAAAAACGGTTTTGTCGGCCGGCAAAGTGATGGCGACTGTTTTTTGGGATGCTCGAGGGATTATTTTAGTGGATTATCTGCAAAAAGGAAAAACAATAAATGGAGAGTACTACGCAAGCTTGCTGCAAAAATTAAGTGAAGAAATCCAGAAAAAACGACCACATTTGGCCAAGAAAAAAGTTTTGTTCCACCATGACAACGCACCTGCACACACGTCAATGGTTGCAGTCGCCAAACTCTATGAATTGCGGTTCGAATTGCTACCGCATCCACCCTATTCCCCGGATCTGGCCCCGTGTGACTTCCACTTATTCCCAAACCTGAAGAAATGGTTAGGTGGCCAGAGATTTTCATCAAACGAAGAAGTCATTGTTGCCGTGGACGAGTATTTTGAGGGGTTGGAGAAAACATTTTATCAAACTGGTGTAACGGCATTGGAGAAGCGCTGGACTAAATGCATCGAGGTAGAAGGAAACTACGTTGAGAAATAAATTTATTTTAAATAGATTTTTAAAGTTTTTCTTTGTCGTTTCGGAAACTTATCAATCAGCCCTCGTATAATAATAATAAGCCTTTATTTCCGAAGTAATTGCATTTTTTACATTTTGTGTCTTAAATGGAATTTTTAGTTTAAAGAAAAAAGTTAAACATTATAAAGATTAAAAATACTACACTTATATTATAAAATGTTTCTTAATTTGGTTTGCCTTACGGCAAAGGCCTCCTCCAACTCTCTCCGTTGTTTTCTGTCTGCCGCTACTCTCATCCAAAGTGGTCCTAAGGATCTCGGCTCCTAGTGCTGCCCCTCAGGTACCATACTGTCACCAGTTTGCTCCACTTTTCCATCTTGCAGCGGAGCATATGACCTCTGGCATCTTGCTAGTTTGTCCCTATGGCGTTTCGTCAGAGCACAAGTTTCACAGCCGTATGTAATGCAGGGTACAAGGGCTGCTATTTATGTATCCGGAACTGGCCACTTACATAAACAATTTTAAAAAGAATTTATAACATTTAAAAATAGAACTCTTTGGCTGTAAAATAAAGTTTGTTTCATTCATCTATCAATTGTTTTTACATTGTGGCGCCATTTTTAAAATTCATTGTCTACCATCACCATGGATTTGACTCGTGAAAATTTTCGTGCTATGATTTATTACGACTTTCGGCGTGGATTAACTCAAAAACAGTGCATGGATCAACTTTTGTCGACTTTTGGGGAGGAAGCCCCATCGAAAACCACTGTGTATCACTGGTTCAGTGAGTTTAATCGTGGTCGTCGTATGCTTGCGGGCGATTTTAAAGAAGGTCGCCCTAAATCGGCTGTTGTACCACAAAATATTGATGCTGTGCGCGAACTAATAATGCAAGACCATCATGTTACATATCGCGAGATAGAGGCATTTCTGGGCATTAGTATGACGAGTATTTATAAAATATTACACGAACATTTGGCTGTAAAAAAAAATTGTTCTCGTTGGATCCCGCACAACTTAACAGTTGAACAAAAACAGGCTCGTGTTGATTGGTGCAAAAAAATGATAGAAAAATACAAATGTGTTACATCAAAAGCTGTTCATAATATCTACCAGTGATGGGCCGAACATGGATTTCACCGAATACGAACATTCGGCCGAATATTCGGTCAAATTTTCACCGAACCGAATATTCGGTTTACCGGAGCAAGTTTGTACGTGTTTACGCTAACCACGCGAATTGACGCCGGGCACACCCGCCCGCTACCCCTGCTTCTCCCGCTACACTTGTCATTATTATTGCATCATCCAGTGCGAAACGAAACGCCACCACGTACAAAAAATATACAAAAAATATGATTTATTAAGAAATCGTTGTCATAATGCAACTAGTTCTTACCAATATCAATAAACAGCTATTAAAATTTTTAACACAAATATCTATGTTTCATTTCTTACAATAAATAAAACACCTGATGAAATTATAAATAAGGTCCCAAATTGCTGTATCTTGATCCAAAAAAGAAACTGTATATTATTTTATTCACTTATCATATTTTCATCTACTGTTATAAGGAAATACAGCTACAGTATTACAAAAGTATAAAGCTACACAGTAATTTACTTAGGTTAGGTAGGTACCTCTAATATTTAAATTATTTAACTACCTACATACAATATGTACATGCATCCTATAATATGTACATGCATCGTTCAATCAATCGTTTTCATTCTAATAATTATAGCTCACTCAAAATAGAGAAACTGTTATTAAAATCTTTAAGTACCACTCTCCCGAATATTCGGCAGGCTTACCGAATATTCGGCCGAATACGAATATTCGGTAAACCTGCCGAATATGCCGAATACCGAACATAAAACGAATATTCGGCCCATCCCTAATCGAAAGAATAAGACGAATCTTGGATATTTGCGTATGATCCCTAAACGCAGCAGTCAACGGTTTGGGTGTTCCAAAATGAGCCAAACCCAACTAAAGTTGTTCGTGCAAAAAGCACTTTGAAGCAAATGGTTGCCTGCTTTTTTGGTATTAGTGGACATGTTGCTACAGTACCACTAGAGAATCGTAAAACGGTTAATTCTGAATGGTACACCACCATTTGCTTGCCAGAAGTCTTTGGAGAAATACGCAAGAACAATCGACAACGAAGAATAATCCTTCACCACGATAACGCCAGCTGTCGCACCTCGGCCGCAACAACGGATCAAATGATCGAATTGACGGGTCATCTGCCGTACAGTCCCGACTTGGCACCCAACGACTTTTATTTATTCCCAAGCGTGAAGAACAAATTACGTGGACACCGATTTTCGACCCGGGAAGAAGCCGTTGATGCTTTCATTTCATTTCATTTCATTTCATTTCAAAATGCACGTTTTGGAGATACCCGATACAGAATAGAAAAAATGCTACGAAAGTTGGTTTCAACGTATGAAAAAATTCATCGATCATCACGGGGAATATTTTGAAAAGCAATAAAAGTATATTTGGTTATAGATGTTTGTTATTTTTTGTTATTCCGGATACATAAATAGCAGCCCTCGTAGAATACAGGTATCAAACGTTTTCTTTATCTTCATGCTTAGTTTCTTGCTTTTCATTATTTCTTTCAATGCTCAATACTTTTTCCATTCAGTTGCAATTCTTTTGTCTACTTCTTTATATCCGATATATATATATATATATAATATATAATGTATCAAAAATTTGATATAATATATCCATTTTGTATGGCAGCCTTTGTTGTATTATTTATGTTTACTGTTTGCATGTGTTTTATAAACCTAATAAATTTGAAAAAAGACACTTTAATGTTTTTATTGATTTATTTATGATAAAAATCATCATAATAAACAGTTATATTCTATAAATACAAAATTTATTTAATACAATACACTATAATGAACTAAAATCGTTTCTGCACTTTGTCAATTGTAATAAAACAATAGGCTGGAAGATATTTTTTTAAAAATAAGCAGGCCTGTTGTGTCGTTTTTTCAAATGTAATTGTACTTTTGTCATCTATTGTGTTCAATAAATGGTAAAATAAAATAAAATAGAATAAACACAAAAAAAGAACTTTTTCGTGACGGAATTTTTCGTGTATTGCACTGACGTGATTGAAGCCAATCAATCAATCGCCGGTGAGATGCCCATTTAAGGATTAAAACTTACTATTAGCGAGTATGTATGTGGGAAGTAGAAATACACAGTAGCAAACTGCAAAAATTTACTTTACAATAACAATTTTTTTAGCAATTTTTGTATTGATATATATCACAAAACGTCATTTGATACATATCGGATATATATCATGATATTATATCCATTGATATATATCCTCGAACCTGATAATATTAGTAAGTATAAAATCACTAATGCATTAAACTTCTTTAATTTTTCAGTAAATTTCATCGAGCTCCTAGTCCTCTTGCTGCTAAACGTATTACCCATAAAAGAAATTCAATCGATGAAGGTGCCACATACACAGATGACTCAGATAACAGGTGATTTTTTTTAAATTTGGAATGCATCTTTTAAATGATACAGTTTAAAACCAGATGCACATACAGTAAAGAGAGATAATATAACTTATTACGAGGAGGGATCAAAAAGTAGTGAGAACGACATACTCCTTGGTAAGAAAGAAAAAAATACTGGCAGGCATAGCTCAGATGCATATTTGTAATATTAATAAAGAAAAAAAATCTTCGATTCTCTTTTGTTTTTTTCTGAATGTAGTCATTTGTTTGCTTCGTGTCGGAACGTGTTCTCGAAAATGGAGAAAAACGAAGTGCGAGCCGTTATTAAATACCTCTGTTTAAAAAAGTTAACGACTCAAGAGATTCATTGCGATTTGGAGGCAACATTAGGGCCGCGTTCCGAATTGCGCTGACAGCACTTTGAGTACCCAAAACCGCGTACCGAATCACTGTCATTGGGATTACGGCAGCCATTGTGTGTGACGTCATGGATTGCGTCCTGACCGCCGCCATCTTCCACTAACGGCGCCCATGCTCCAGAGCGAAATTCACGCAAGCGTAATGTCAAATTCGACTTTGACATATTGTTTATTTATTTTTAAAAGTTAAATGTTTAATGTTTAAATGTAAAATTAACGTGTCTTATATTTATTTGGTTGAACAAAATTAAAAACACGTTATTCAATTATGAAATGGAGATAAATTACTGAAATATTTTAAATCAATCAGTTTTGTAGGTTAGGGTTGCCAGATGTTCGATAGTAAAAGTATTTATTTTATTTATTTATTTATTTAATGCTAATATACACATGAAGTCTTAAAAACTAAGTGTCATGTACATATACCCTGTAAGGGTGCAGCAAATATGGATAACAGTCTTATCTTATTATTTTGACTAATAATTTCTTAATATTATTAATTATACTTACTTATATTTAAGTATTTACTTACTTATTTACACATTTATTTATCTTACCTCTAAATCAAATATGTTTTTATATATTAAATAAATTAATATAACATTTATTATGTATGGGCTATTATGTTTTTATCAGTCATGAACTCTTCTATATTATAGTAGGATTTATTTAATAATATATGTTTAAGTTTGTTTTTAAAAATTTTATCATCTATTTTTAGGCTGTCTGGTATTTTGTTATAAATTTGTATGCATCTGTATAGTGGACTATTTCGGAACATTTCCAACCTAGGAGTAGGGAGGACTAATTTATTTTTGCGGCGGCCGCTTTTTACAAACTCAAAGAGATCCGTATGCTGTCTAACAAACATAGCGGCCTCTAGTATGTAAATGCTTGGTAAGGTCAAGATTTTATTATTTTTAAAATGAGTCCTGCAGGAAGCTCTAGGTTTTATATTATTTACAATACGTAAACATTTTTTTTGTAAAATGAATAAGTCATTTGCATCCGTGCTATGTCCCCACAGCATTACACCATAGCGGAGCCAAGCATAAGCGTATGCGTAGTAGGCAGATAGAGCGCATTCGCGATTGGTATTTAATTTTATTACAGTTAGAGCGTATATGAACTGTGAGAGTTTAGCTTTAATTTTTTCTGTGATTTTTCCAATTTAGGTGTGTGTCTATTGTAATTCCTAATAGTGTAAAATTATTAGTTTCGTCTATTTTAAGGTTATTAGATATATTTGTGAGGTCCAATTGTTGTTTTTGGTATGGTTTGAATTGAATTATTTTGGTTTTGTTGTCATTAATATCTAAATTATGGTCTTTTAGCCATTGTTTAGTATCGTTATATGTGTCTGTAATTTGATTAGTGCTGTTATGGTCTATTTTTTCACATTTAAATAGAAGAGAGACATCATCTGCAAATAGTACACAAAGTGGATTTGAAATATTGGGCAGGTCGTTTATATAGATAAGAAACAAAATACATCCTATAACGCTTCCTTGAGGGATAGAACAGTTGGTCTCTTCAACATCAGATAATATACTTTTTAGCTCACCAGTGTCCTCATCAAGATGATCTATCTGGACACATTGTTTTCGATCACGAAGGTATGATTGAATCCATTTATAAGCGTTGGATCTTATGCCTAAATCATATAGTTTACTAAGTAAGATTGTGTGTGAGACTCTATCGTATGCTTTCGACATATCAAGTAGTACACCTACCGCATAATATTTATCTTTAATATATGTAAGTATTTCTTGTATATATGTATAAACAGCATGGGTAGTGGATCGTTTTTTTCTAAAGCCGTATTGGTTGTTATTCAACAGATTATATTTTTCTAAAAAGTTGTAAATTCGGTTGGTCATAGTCTTTTCAAATAATTTTGATAGCGTAGGGAGGAGTGCGATAGGCCTATATTGACCTGGGTCGTCAGATATACGGCATTTTTTTAAAATAGGTTTAATCTTGGCTATCTTGAGTATTTCGGGGAATGTGCCTTCTTCAAATGATTGGTTGATTAAATATGTGAGTGGAGGGGTCAGTTCTTCTATACAAATTTTAATAAGTGTTAAAGGTATATCATCTATACCGCAGCTCATTTTATTAGGAGATTTGCGTATAAGATTGTGTATTTCTCGCTCTGATACTGGTTCTAGAAACAAAGAGTTCACGGAAGGTGTTTTAACTTTACAATTTTGAGGTAGATGTGCATTATTTCCGTTTGGCCGAGTTGAAGTTGGATTTCCCACTGAGACAAAGAATTTGTTAAAAATATTAGCTACTGATTTAGGACGTTGTATGATTTGGTTATTAAATCTGACATTTATATTTCGATGTAGTTTATTTTTTGACTTGGATGTTATTCTGTTAGTAATTCTCCACATTGTTTTTGTTTTGTTTTCAGAAACCTTCATTTCTTTAGTATAAGCAAGTTTTTTAGCTAATTTTACACTTCGTTTCAGTGTCTTTGAGTATACTTTATAATATTTCTTTAAAGTTTTGTCATTTGTCTGAGTTATTAGTATTTTTAAAAGTCTTTTATTTTTACATGAAGTTTTTAGGCCATTAGTTAACCAATTTAATTTTTGTTTAGGACTAAGTTTTATTCGTTTCTTTGGAATAGTACTGTCCAATATTTGTTTGATTTTTTCATTAAATAAATTATAATTTGAATTTATATCATTAAATGAAGATATTACTTCGCACCAATTTATTTTCCTGAGTTCTGTTTTAAATGACATCATGTTTTTTTTGCTAAAAATTCTTTTGTTAGTGTAAATTGGTTTAGGTTGTGTTTGAGTACTACATATTTTAAAGCTATATAAAACAGATCTATGATCGGAAATGCCTAGGTCCTCAACATCTATGTGATAATCTTTGTTATTTGTAAATATCAAATCTATACAACTCTGACTATTTTTTGTTACTCTTGTAGGCTTATTTACTATTTGATAAAGGTTACATTCCATCATCTGATTTACCAATCTTTTATAGTTGTTATTGTTTTTTATTGCGCATATATTAAAGTCACCAGATATGATGACATGTTTGTTATGATAGCTGGGTTTTATTTTAGTTAACAATTTGCTTATGAAATCAAAAAATATCTCCATATCACGATCTGCTCTATATAGATTAATTAATAATATATTAGGATATATTTCAACGGCACAGCATTCAACAATATAATCTATAGACAAGTCTATTAAATCTTTACGAGTGCTATAGTGCAGTCCTTTTGGTAAAATTGTGGCTACACCACCACCCCTTCGCTTGCTTCTGCAAAAGGCTGCACCAATGTCGTATCCGTCAACTTGTACGTATTGTCGTTGGGCCTCTGAGATCCATGTTTCAGTTAAGCACACAGCTTGATATTGTTTGTCTTGTAGTAGGTCTTCCAGAATGTATAGTTTATTATTAATGCTTTGTGTGTTTTGCAGCAGCATGGTAAAGTCAGTCTCGAAATGTCTGCTTGCTTGGGTTCCTTCCGGTATTATTTTTAGGACAATGTTGAGAGTTTATTGTTGAGCTAGAGGTGTTGTTGTTATTTATATAAAAGGAGCTTTTAATTGTTTGGTGTGTGTGATTATTATTTTGTTCCTCCATTTTGGACTTAGGTATGTATTCTTTTCCGTTAATCATTAGTTTATTTCCATTGAAAACCGCGTGTTTTCCTTCCTTTCTTGCTTCTTTTAGGACGTTTCTCAGCTCATTTCTTTTATTCAAAGACTCTTCATCAAGAAAATCGTTTACAGCTAATCCGGTTCTCATAAACGCGCGACGGTTTTGCAGAATATAACTTGACATACGTTTGCTGATCAGCTCTATAACCAATGGTCTCCTGTAGCCTCTTTTCCCTAGCCTGGTCACATCTTCAATTAAACCTTCCAAATTGATATTCATCACTTCACGGAAGATAGCTGTCACGCGTTGGTAGATCTCGTCTTCCGATTCCCATCTTGATTCTTCAAGTCCATACAATACAAACTTTTTGTTATTATTTGTAGGGGGGGGTTGCCTAGATACTTTGTAATTATTCTCATTTGTACAATGTGTGTTTTCTTTAAGCAGTTTGCATTCAGCATCTAACTTCTGTATTTTATTATTTAAGATGTCGATCTCAGTCTTCAGATTTTTTTGCTCCGTAGTGATGCACAATAGATTATCATTCACTTCCTGCTTTATATTTATCATGGCCTGTTGAATTTCATCTTGGAAAATATTTTTAAAATCTGCTTTAATTTGGGATATAATTGCAGTTTTGTTTTCAGCCAACTTTAGGTCTAAAAGATTGCTTATTTGTTCTAGTGTTATATTGGGCGTCGGTTCAATTTTTAATTGTTTATTTTTTATTTGTTTGCTAATAATCGGTGATATTATCGTATCACCTAGAATACTTTCATCTTCATTTGTTTTGTCACATATAGACGACTCATTGCTGTCTGTAGTAATTTTCGGTGAATTTTTCTGTAACTTTTTACTGTTTGCTTCATAAGCGTGGTCAAGGCAGATTTTACAACGCCACGTTTTTTTTCGTTCAGTAGTCATCATGTAAAATCTAGTTTCAGAAACATTAGTGCATGGCAGATCATACATTTGTTTACATTGGTTGCACGATAGGTATTGTCTAGTTTTAATTTCGTGGCGGCAGTGTGCACACGAATTTTTTTTGTTGTTGTTAGCCATTTTCTTCTCAATTCGTGCCAAAGAAGTAATATATTTAATTATTTCACTGCCCTCTAGTGGTTAGTGGCACGTACTACTGATGGATGAAGCTCAATGGTTAAGGGTTCAAAGATCGTCACTTTAATATCACAGCCAAATTATAGATGGCGCTATGTGTAGTAAGAAATTGATTTCTTATTGGTCGTTAATTTGCAAGTTTTGAATTTTGTTGTATGGCTTTATTTTGTTTTTATAAAATTATGTTATCCTCACCGAAGTTCAACAAAATCTTGTCCGTGTATATAGTAGGTATTGTAACACTGTTCAAAAGTTATTCACATTGAAAAATTACACACTAAAATTTGAAATATTGACGAAAAACAACACTCATTTTAACTTGTTAAAATCTTCTTGTATACTATTTATCTGGCACGGATAACAGTTATTGATCGAGAAACCCTACATGGTTTACCGATATCACTAGTTAAAGTAAAGTATTTGTTGTTTAAAACAATTTAAATAAAAAAAGACACGGAGACTGATGTTTATTTGCGCACGAGCGCCCTCGTAGGTTATGTATATATTACGATAGTTTTGACTCAGGCACATACATACATAAGATAATATCATAGGCAATCTGATAAAATATAAATATAAATATCAAATATTCTTTTTTGTATTTTTTTAATTTCATGTAGTTACCTATTTACATCTCCATTTTTAAAAATTCGCATAACTTTTCTTATTTTGGGTACTAGCCATGCGAAAAGTGCTGTTTTCACAGCTGTACGATACTTTTTTAATACGTATAATAATTTAGAATTTTGCCAGTTTTGGTACGGTAATCAACATCTGGCAAGACTGAGTTATAAGCAGTTTCAGCGCGCTCAAACGCCGTTCCGTTTTGATTTCGCTCATGAGCCGTATTATCGCGATTTCTGAATCGGTACGCGAGTAATCGCTGTCAGTACTTTGAGCCGTGAAATCTGATTCGGAATACAGCCTAGGAGTCTGCTCCGCCGTATGCTCCTGTCGTAAGGTGGGCTTCTCAATTTCGAGTAGGGAGAACGAGCACGGAAGACGAACATCGTTGCGGCCGTCCATCGACGTCAGTCACCCAAGAAAATGTTGCGAAAGTCGAGAAAATTGTATTGAGCGATCGAAGAGTTACCATCCGATACTTAATTCAAGAAACGGGCATTTCATATGGAAGTATTCAATCCATATTGAAACAATCTTTGAATATGAGAAAAGTTTCCGCAAGATGGGTAGGTACCGAGAATGTTAACCGACAGTCAGAAACAAAATCGACTTGACATTTCGAAGATGTTGTTGGACAAGTTTCAAGAAAATTCTGAGAACTTTTTGTCTCGTTTCGTAACAATGGACGAAACATGGGTTCATCATTTTGATCCTGAAACAAAACAGCAATCTTCGCAATGGAAACGGCCATCATCACCGACCCCGAAGAAGTTTCGTGCCGTGGCATCGGCTGGCAAGGTTATGGCCTCAATATTTTGGGACTCAGAAGGGATATTGTTGATTGATTACCTGGAGCGTGGAACCACTATTACAGGCCAATATTATGCAGCTTTAATTCCCAAGTTGAGGAATGCCATCAAAGAGAAAACGAGAGGGAAACTTCGAAGGGGCGTGCTGTTTCATCACGACAACGCACCCGCGCACTGGTCGGCAGTTGCGATGGCTGCCATTCAGCAAGCTGCCTTCGAATTGGTTGACCACCCCCCTTATTCACCAGATCTGGCGCCTAGCGATTTTTATCTGTTCCCCAAATTGAAAGAATACTTAAGGGGAAACAGGTACGAAGACGATAACAAGGTGATGGATGCCGTGGAGAGCTTTTTGCAGGACCAAGACAAAACTTTTTTTTTAAGGGATTGAAGCCTTGGAAAAGCGCTGGACTCGGTGTGTAGAGAGACTCGGAGACTATGTAGAAAAATAAATTATTAAGTTATCAATAGTCATTATATACTATTTCATTCTCACTACTTTTTGATCCCTCCTCGTATGTTGAGTTAGTCACTGACAATGCGGACCCAGTACTGACATCATGTAAATACTTAGTGGATTTCATGTCAGCATTGACGCGACAGTGCAGTATCACTGACTGTCTTGACGACTGACTGACATTGTCAGTGACCGACTCAGTGTAAACCTGCCTCCAGTTGTCGGTCAAGATTCATTGTCACATTTGTCGACCATTTTCCGTGTTTCTAGCGATCACTCGACTACTGACACAAAGTTGCTCAGTTGTTCGGAGTTTCGTCGCATTCGATCAAATGACCGAATTATCGCGGGCGGTCTAAATAGCGATCGTTTAAAATCGCTAACAGTCAAATACACAAAATTTTCAATTTGCGAACGGTCTAATACACAGATGGTCAAAATTGCTGTCGCCCGTAAATAGGGCGGTGCGAGCGGTGCCCAGGCACAAGGCGCAGACCCTGGGAGGGCGCAAAAATGAAGGTCTCTCTCGCTATCAGGCTGCGGAGCATAGTCACTTTTACCGTTGAGTTAGTTTGTTTCGTTTAAAGAAGAAGAAGGTCTCTCTCGCTATCAGGCTGCGGAGCATAGTCACTTTTACCGTTGGGTTAGTTTGTTTCGTTTAAAGAAGAAGAAGGTCTCTCTCTCGCTATCAGGCTGCGGAGCAGTCACTTTTACCGTTGGGTTAGTTTGTTTCGTTTAAAGAAGAAGAAGGTCTCCCTCGCTATCAGGCTGCGGAGCAGTCACTTTTACCGTTGGGTTAGTTTGTTTCGTTTAAAGAAGAAGATCTCTCTCGCTATCAGGCTGCGGAGCATAGTCACTTTTACCGTTGAGTTAGTTTGTTTCGTTTAAAGAAGAAGAAGGTCTCCCTCGCTATCAGGCTGCGGAGCAGTCACTTTTACCGTTGAGTTAGTTTGTTTCGTTTAAAGAAGTAGAAGGTCTCTCTCTCGCTATCAGGCTGCGGAGCAGTCTCTTTTACCGTTGGGTTAGTTTGTTTCGTTTAAAGAAGAAGAAGGTCTCCCTCGCTATCAGGCTGCGGAGCAGTCACTTTTACCGTTGGGTTAGTTTGTTTCGTTTAAAGAAGAAGATCTCTCTCGCTATCAGGCTGCGGAGCATAGTCACTTTTACCGTTGAGTTAGTTTGTTTCGTTTAAAGAAGAAGAAGGTCTCCCTCGCTATCAGGCTGCGGAGCATAGTCACTTTTACCGTTGAGTTAGTTTGTTTCGTTTAAAGAAGAAGATCACTCTCGCTATCAGGCTGCGGAGCATAGTCACTTTTACCGTTGAGTTAGTTTGTTTCGTTTAAAGAAGAAGAAGGTCTCCCTCGCTATCAGGCTGCGGAGCATAGTCACTTTTACCGTTGAGTTAGTTTGTTTCGTTTAAAGAAGAAGATCTCTCTCGCTATCAGGCTGCGGAGCATAGTCACTTTTACCGTTGAGTTAGTTTGTTTCGTTTAAAGAAGAAGATCTCTCTCGCTATCAGGCTGCGGAGCATAGTCACTTTTACCGTTGAGTTAGTTTGTTTCGTTTAAAGAAGAAGAAGGTCTCTCTCGCTATCAGGCTGCGGAGCAGTCACTTTTACCGTTGGGTTAGTTTGTTTCGTTTAAAGAAGAAGATCTCTCGCTATCAGGCTGCGGAGCAGTCACTTTTACCGTTGGGTTAGGTTAGGTTAGGTTAGACTCGGTGTGTAGAGAGACTCGGAGACCGTTTTACCGTTGAGTTAGTTTGTTTCGTTTAAAGAAGAAGAAGGTCTCCCTCGCTATCAGGCTGCGGAGCAGTCACTTTTACCGTTGGGTTAGTTTGTTTCGTTTAAAGAAGAAGATCTCTCTCGCTATCAGGCTGCGGAGCATAGTCACTTTTACCGTTGAGTTAGTTTGTTTCGTTTAAAGAAGAAGAAGGTCTCCCTCGCTATCAGGCTGCGGAGCATAGTCACTTTTACCGTTGAGTTAGTTTGTTTCGTTTAAAGAAGAAGATCTCTCTCGCTATCAGGCTGCGGAGCATAGTCACTTTTACCGTTGAGTTAGTTTGTTTCGTTTAAAGAAGAAGAAGGTCTCTCTCGCTATCAGGCTGCGGAGCAGTCACTTTTACCGTTGGGTTAGTTTGTTTCGTTTAAAGAAGAAGAAGGTCTCTCTCTCGCTATCAGGCTGCGGAGCAGTCACTTTTACCGTTGAGTTAGTTTGTTTCGTTTAAAGAAGAAGAAGGTCTCTCTCGCTATCAGGCTGCGGAGCAGTCACTTTTACCGTTGGGTTAGTTTGTTTCGTTTAAAGAAGAAGAAGGTCTCTCTCTCGCTATCAGGCTGCGGAGCAGTCACTTTTACCGTTGGGTTAGTTTGTTTCGTTTAAAGAAGAAGAAGGTCTCCCTCGCTATCAGGCTGCGGAGCAGTCACTTTTACCGTTGGGTTAGTTTGTTTCGTTTAAAGAAGAAGAAGATCTCTCTCGCTATCAGGCTGCGGAGCATAGTCACTTTTACCGTTGAGTTAGTTTGTTTCGTTTAAAGAAGAAGAAGGTCTCTCTCGCTATCAGGCTGCGGAGCATAGTCACTTTTACCGTTGGGTTAGTTTGTTTCGTTTAAAGAAGAAGAAGGTCCCTCTCGCTATCAGGCTGCGGAGCATAGTCACTTTTACCGTTGGGTTAGTTTGTTTCGTTTAAAGAAGAAGAAGATCTCTCACGCTATCAGGCTGCGTAGCATAGTCACTTTTACCGTTGAGTTAGTTTGTTTCGTTTAAAGAAGAAGAAGGTCTCTCTCGCTATCAGGCTGCGGAGCATAGTCACTTTTACCGTTGGGTTAGTTTGTTTCGTTTAAAGAAGAAGAAGGTCTCTCTCGCTATCAGGCTGCGGAGCATAGTCACTTTTACCGTTGGGTTAGTTTGTTTCGTTTAAAGAAGAAGAAGGTCTCTCTCGCTATCAGGCTGCGGAGCAGTCACTTTTACCGTTGGGTTAGTTTGTTTCGTTTAAAGAAGAAGAAGGTCTCTCTCGCTATCAGGCTGCGGAGCATAGTCACTTTTACCGTTGGGTTAGTTTGTTTCGTTTAGTGGCTTTTCCGAGCAATGGGCTATGCTAATTTCTTGACACATAACATATAGATATACGAAAACCATTTCGAGATTTTAAGGGTTTACATTATATTTTCGTACTTTTAACGAAAAAGATTACCTTAAATTATCTTATTAACAAATCTAAGTTTTTACAAAACCTTGTACGGAGTAAGCTTGTTCACGTTTGACGATTTGATATTAGTGAGGGAGGTATTTCGTTTTTTTGTCGTTAATCAATTCAAATCTATGAGTGGTTGTCCGTCGTCGGTCGTATGACGTCACACGGTCAAAAATTTAAAACCATTTATATAAAAATTATAAATGATCGAAACGATAAAACAGTCAATTAGTTTCTTAAAAATAGTGTAAATTATAATTTAAAAATATAAAAAAAATACAGATTTTCTTCGGGAGTGTGTTGTAAGATCGGAGGGCGCTGTACAAGCTCTAGCTTTTTAAATAAATTTAAGGATTGAAAATACGGAAATCAAAGTAAAACTTATATTGAAGAAATAAAGGGAAATTGACAGAACCGAACAATGGCGGTCACACCGCTACATAGAATAAAAATACAATATAAAATGGGCTAATTTTCGACATGCCCCCCGACGTTGAAGAAACCTTCTTCAACCTTCTTCTGATGGCACAACGGGTAATGGACATATTTCGCAGAATTACAAGTCTTCATCCCGGTATTGATGTCATTGAACTATTATCAATGGTTGATGTACGTATTTTATTTTATGATTAAATACCAGAGTTCTGAATTTCTGATGTAAGATAAATTACTATATTTCTGACACTAATCCTCGAACAATGTTCCGAGCACTAATCTGTGCTTGATAATATACGCTGACACTAGTCAGAAATCAGATTTATAGGTATACCCCAGATCTTTAGCATAAAGAAAAAAAAAAACTTTTTGATTGTGTAAGCCATTATATCATGATAAAAATGCAAGGAGTCATTTTGACTGATTGTTATTTTGACTATCTATTTACAATTTTGACCGAATGCGTCGAAACTGTCGGAACGTTGTTTCTACGTATAATTTTAAATGCATAAAATAAATAAATCATTACCATCTCATGTTTAGTTTTCATACTTACAAAATTAAGTATTTCATTGTATCATTTTAACCACATCATAGTTAACCATATCATTATCAAGCTTTGTCCTCTTCATTGGTGTGTTTAGCTAAATGGTAGAATGAGCTGGTAATGTGTTTATTTGCAGCAGCAAGCTTGCCAAGTCCTTACCCGTATACTTCGAGTCACTACTTTCACATTCCAGTGACGAATATGGAAATTGGCCTTCATCGAAGCTACTGAATAGATCATCAGAGTCTTCCCAAAGTAATAGAAATAGATATGAAAACGATAGTTCCTTTGCATCGAACTATGAGTCCATACAAAATTTAAGTCAGAATCAGTCTACAAGACAGGACACAAAGTCGCACCAATCTATCGTATTTGTATTGGTATTTTTAATAACTGCCGTGGTAGCTGTACTAGTGGCAGTTTATAATGGTAACCTCGGCACTTCAATCCCAGATGTGTTTACAATAAAAAACACTTATAATACAGCACAATTTTATAACGATCTATACAACCTTGGAGGAAAATATAAAATTACAGATAACACTATTCTGCAGTTACAAACGGGTATGTACCTACCTAAGTATTAGCGTGAAATACCATACGAATAAATATCTAAGCTATAATAGTACATTACTTCTTTCAGGTATTTCCACTATATTTAAAAGAGAAGACACGGGATCATTTGTTTTGGCTTACACTAGTAATGATAGGGATTTTGATCACCACAAGTTCAACAATCTAGTAAATACTATTGCTGCAACGGCTTCCAAATACTTACGTAAGTCCGATGTGCAATTAATATTATAAATAGGGTATACTCCGAACCAGATTTCACTGCCCAAAGCACTGACACAGCGATTACTCGCGTAGTAGACTAAACTAAACTTCTACGCTCTTAACGGTGAAGGAAAACATCGTGAGGAAATCTGCACACTCCTGCGAAGAAATTCAAAGGTTGTGTGTGACCTATATGAGCTTTTGATGATGATGATGACTTGCAGCTAGACACTGTCTTTGAGAGCAATTTTACGAACATCGCGGAGCAGTAGAGTAGGGGCGGTACTCGTAATGCGAATGTCTAGCTGTATGACGTGCTGCATTCGGATCAGATGCAGTGCATGTATTTTACAACAAAATCCAGAACTTGTCCTACGAAATCAGATTTACTACTAAATGAGGGTGTGAGCTGCGTTTTATAATTTGGAGTGGCTTCTCAATCCATATACACATAAATAAACGTAAGTACATTATGAATTCGAAATTCGAAAACACATTGGCACGAGCCCTAGCCGCTACACCACTGACGACGCTCTTACCGCTAGAGACGCTCGCTGCCAATGCTGGCTGGCTACTGTACATAATGTACATTGCATAGCTAATACTGTTCAAATAGAGTTAGAGCGCTGCGGTTTCGCACTACATCCGATCCGAATCCGTGTAAATCGGCCCGGAGTATTCATAGACTATTCGAATTGGCTCTAAGAATAATTCCGATCGCGGAGTGCGTAAATGCAGAACTGAACTCGCCCTACAAAAATATGAACATCCTAAGTAAAGCATAAAAGTAAAAAACAATAGTTAAATCATTTTATAGTGTAGTAAGTATATATTATTTTCAGGCAATGATAGTACGTCAGTTAAGCATATCGTTGTGGATGGTTCAAAGCTTGAAATGCGAAGTCACAGTGAGCTCATAAGCAAGTACCGAGATGATGTCACCAAAACTGGAGTCATGTTGGTAAAGGAAATGGATGAAGTCCCATCATCACTTGCCATGGCCTTCCATTATTATTGTGACGAGTACAATCCGCTAGTCAAGAGAAGTGCTATATTTTTCACTTTGGATATGGCAAAGTGTTCTGACAATCCAGGTATGAAATGATGTTACAATAAAATTATTATTCAGACCTACCACAGAATCTGTGAAATGGCCAAAATTGGAACTATAATTGTCTACAATATTACTATGGACATTTCAGTCATCAATCATCAATCAGTCAGTCGACAATCATGTCAGCAATAGAGTCGTGATTGGTTGAAATGTAATATTGTATTATTAATAGCGCCGCTTTTCATTTCACAGATAAGTTGGTAGGTCTGTACAGTCGAACCAGAATCTTTTGGCGCGTGGCGTAAATCAGAACTAACGACATTCGTCATTTGTTATTCAATCTTCAATCTTTTATTTATGGCGTTTCACTTGTAGTATTTCGCCAGTATCAAGTGGTTTTGCTAAGTAAGTAGCATGAGATACACAGACAGCCCTAATCCTAAGACTAGGGTGCTGTGTGCGGTGAAGGACTCCAGTAATATGATAGCAGCATTACTGAAGCCACCACGTGGCCGCTGCAAGTCATCAATAAATGACGGCTAAATGCAAGCGTTTCAATTGTCCTAAAGTTTATTGATCAGTCATTCATTGGATAATACACTATCGAAATTATACACTTAACACACTCAAATAAACTAAAAAATGAAACTTAAAACGAAAGCCCGACCGCCATTGACGGATGCTAACAATCGACCGCGTCATTTGTTATTCACGACCAACGCCCCCCTGTCAATGTCATCCATGCGGCAAAAGATCCTGGTTCGACTGTACCTTAATTTTTTATTCCAAGGAATTTTGACAGGCAGAAAACAGTATCATGTTTTGATATATAAAAAAAGCACAGTGAATTATTTTAAAGTCATACTTTATGCAGCCTTCATTTTATTTTATTTTTTCAATTGTTGGATGACTGTAATATTTTAAGTTGTAATTTGTTCAAATTACTACATTCAATGTTGAAGAATAATTCATAAGGCCGGGTATCATTTTGAAATAACCACAGGTTGCAAACAGTATGATAATATTTCTATTTCTAATGCAAAAAGGCTTTTAAAATGCTTAGTACCAAAAATAGATGTTCTTAATCTAAATTAGCAATGCTATTAAAATAACAATTCTTCCATCCATGCAAACTTCACTTTAATCTCGTATTGTATGGCCACAGATAAAAACACAGCGTAAACCATACAAAATTCAAGTAGAGTTCGCACAAACCACTGGAATTGTTATTTTAATTGCATTGTATGTAAATTGAAATGATTCACCTGTCTTCTTATAATAGTAATAACAGAAATGTACCAAAAAAAAAAAAGGTTTGCGACAAGTGACTGTCAAAATTCCACAGAATAAAAAATCAAGGTATAGTTTAATAATTTTAAGTAGAATTATTGATTACCTACTTTAAATGAGGATTACTTAGTGAAGCAGATCGTCCCATTTGCAAACTCGTCACGCAGCAGCTGCCGGATCACATTCGCAAGTCGCTGCTAGTCCCATTCGCGTGTCCGTTTCGATTGCTCGGCCACGACGAACAATAAGAAAAACGACTCCATTAAGTTCTCGTAGAAACACGTTTCAATGACTTTGAAGTTCAATATTTACTAAAATATTAAGCCTTCGATGTTTTTTGTACTTCCAACATTTTTTACAAAATAAAACCTGTCGTTAACAAAAATAATTAGATTTCTACGAGGAGGGAGTAATGCGTGGCCGCGCAGTCCTCCGCGTTTCAATGGCGCGGCCCTGACTTTGAAGTTCTGTACTTTCTAAAACATTAAGCCTTTGATGTTTTTTGTGCTTTCTACATTTTTACAAATTAAAACATAAAAAATTAGACTTCTACGAAGTTTAGTTCAAGATTAATACGTGGCCGCGCGGTTCTCCGCGCAAGAATCCCATATAACTTCCGAACAGTTACTTTTACAAATTTTTGGTCTTGAGCGTTAAGAGTTTTACATAATTTCTACAAGAACTTAATGGCGACTCCATTAAGTTCTTATTCTTCCTCGTGGCCGAGCAATCGAAACGGACATCCCATTCGCAACTCGTTCCAAGGTCCATCTAAAAAGTGTACACTTAATATGTTTCTGATATTGAAATTCTTAAAAAAATAAATTATCGGTTGAGTGAGTGATTAAGAAAAATAAAACTTGATTGTTGACCGACTTTTTTATTTCTTTTTCTTTTTGGTCAATGATTTTTGGTATTCAAATTCCTTGGGTCGAGTCGCGAATGGAACTATTTGCGACAACATGAAGAGTTATATAGGTACGCGCATGAGCGATGACAATTCCTCATAAATTCCTCGTTCTAAGAGCGGAAGCGGAATTTTTATCTTTATTTTATAGGGAAGCAGTAGCGATTCAAAAAGCCCAATAAATGCGGAACTTTCGAATTTTGAGGATGCGGAAGCGAAATCGTCATTAACACTAGTGCGAATGGAGCGATCTGCAACGGTGACGTTTTGCGTAAAATTCCCACTTTAAAGTTAGAGAAATAAAATATAGCATAGTTTGTTCCGGATTCGTCGTATTCCAGATTCGTCTTAATATGCACAATCACCTGAAAATATTGTCATTTACACTCCAGCCAAATACAACGAAGGCGGCCCTAAGATTTAAACAAATTATTATATTAGTAGGTACGTGAGGCATACTGAAAGTCTCTGAATCTGGCTACTTACATTAAAAGAATGAAAAAACAATTATGGAATTTAAAAATAGAACCCTTTAGGAACATGTTACTTTTTAATTTTCGAGACTGTCATTATTTTTTTATTGTAACGTCCTTTCGAAAATTGTGTGTCGCTATTATAATTAACTTTTTCGTTCAATGATTTTCTATTATTTTCGTTGTGGCTTGAGTCAACAAGAGAGTTGCCAGAGACTTCAATTGGCATTTGGTGATCTTCTTCTTCATCGTGTGGGTTGTAAGGTCGACAACCGACCTCACAAACCCTAGTGTCAGTGTTATAGAGCCGCCAAAGGCCACTGACATGGCTCATACCCATGCTGGTGATGAAGCACCATGTCGCAGCTCTGTGTATTCGTGGTTTGGAGAATTTAGACGTGGTGGACGTGATAATCTCCATGACGAGGTACCTGAAGGTCGGCCGGAGAATGCGGTTACAGACTCTAATATTGACACTGTACGACAACCTACTGAAACTGACAAAAAAACACTTGCCAGCAAATTCGTGCTTTGTTAGGCATTGAAATGAGCCAAGTGCAAAACATATTACATGTGCATCTGAAGGTTCGGAAGCTTTGCACTCAATAGATACCGCACGACTTAACGGAGGACCAAAATCGACTGCTTATCCAGTGGTGTCGTAAAATGATAAAAAAGTTTAACGGAGGACAGTCATTGGCTGTCTATAATATCGTGACAGCTGTGACAAAACCTGGGTATACTGCTTTGAACCCGAAAGAAAAAGCCAGTCGGCAGAGTGGGTCTTTCCTTTTGAAGATTTGCCGACGAAAATTAAGAAAACTCGAAGCATTGGTAAAAAAATTGTTGCTTCTATTTTCGGCAAATCAGGACATTTACAGTATCGCTTGAAGATCAAAGGACTGGTATGTCAACACTTGCTTGCCCAGTCTTAGAAAAAGTTTGCGAAAAGCGTCCTCAAAGCAAAGTCCTCCTTTACCACGATAACGCATCCTCACATTCCGCTAAAGTAACAGAAGCCTATTTAAAGGCTTCAAATGTGGAACTAATGACGTATCCGCCTTACAGCCCGGACCTCGCACCCTGCGACTTCTTTTTTCCAAAAAGCACACGTTTTTCGAGCCTGAATCGGCGGGTGAATGCGTTCCATGAAGCCATTGAAGAGATCCCTATGGAAGACTGGTCCAACTGCTATGTCAGTGGTTTCAGCGAATGCAAATATGCATTAATTGCGAGGGAATATACTTTGAAAAATAATAAATGTATCTTAAATCTTATATATCTAGTCTTATTTATCAGAATCCAGAAACTTTCAGTATGTATGCCCTAAGTATTACGATGAATCTGGTATACGACGAATCCGGCCTCCGATAAAATATTTATGTTTGTCAGTAACACCTGATAATGTGGTTGTGAAATAGAAGTGGTAATTTCTAGAAGTGGTAATTTCTAGAAGTGGTTTTTAAAGAAATGGTAATTTTAAATTGTGGTCCTATACCGACGAATGGAATATTTTCACCTTTACCCGACACATTTTTAACAATCAAACTTCATTGTTTTAGCTGAACAATATCCAACGCACGCACAGATAGAGAAATGCCTTACGAAGAAATGGAACGGCGTACCTAAGGACAACATTAGTCCATTGTTAAACCGTGTTGTCAGCACTGTGGTTAATATTGCTGGGAATTGAGGCAGAGGTGTAATTGGCCAGAGCAAGTATTAAAAACACGTTGTTCTTGTTGTATTCAATGTGAAATGTTCCCTAAATCCTTCGTCCCACAGTGACCAGTGTTCACCGCGCCCCGCCGCGCCAGTGTCTCCCAAATTATGCATTTTTTTCGATAACTGGCTTTTAAGAATGTCTTGATTTATGTACAGAGATCCATCTAAATAGTTATATGCCTGGTATTTTATTTTTTTATAATAGATATTTAGTACAATTTGGTTTAAAATAATGAAAAGCACATTAATGATAATAATTATGTTATTATTATGTAATATTAATAAAGTATCTTATGATAGATCAGTATTTTTATTTTGTTAAGGTTTTTTTGCTATACAAGTAGGTACTCTTGGCTGAACAAATAAGGTAACTACTTGAGTACATTAAAACTAACAAATATAGGTATATTTTTTATATTTAAAAAATCGCCAGATTTGGTTTTAATTTTTAATGTTAGTTAGTTATTATTACCACTGCAAGCAATGGTGTTTTTGTTAAATGTTGCAGATAATTTAAGTAAAGGAAAATTATACTACATATGTATGGTAGGGAGATTGGGTCAAAGAATGGTTATTTAACAAAACAGATAAAGATACATTTCACTTACATGAGAAAAATCACCAGTTAAGCGTAACAGATGCGTCATAGAGTTTCTTTCGCATTTGTAAGGATGTGGTTGTGTTATTTATTATAGGTATATTATGTTTATAAAAAAATATCAAGGTATTTATAATTTATTTTTTATAATAAACTTATTGAAAAATAATCATGGCATTTTATTATCTATTACATCACATAACATAGCCGCAAATCTGCCGAACGAGCAGCGGGTAGTTCTATAGTCCATCAAAGGTGAGATCAATACAATTCTGTGGACAGCTAAAGAGAAGGTAGTGTTGTTATCATCATCCATATAACTTTGGAGATGTAGGTTCAGTTACTGTATGGGCCAGAGAGCACTCTGATCGGAGGTGTTTAGATCTGGTGTGTCATTTAAGTCATCCAGGCTATCAGGTTCCAGCTCGTTATTATTCCTAGCGGGTGAATATGATGTTCTAAGCTCCTCTTCCTCATCCTCATCATGAGATTCTTCAGATTCATCAGACTCATCATTACCTGCAGCAATATTTTAAAGTTTTATAAAATGTGTTACTTAAAATACCAAAAAAAAAATATTTTTCATCAAGGGCATTTTCCCATCTCTAGTGTCAATCAACCTGAGATTGACACCTAAAATATAGACTCGATTTTCAGAACGGTATAGTATTTGGTACATCATTTATGCCTACATTTTTTAAAGAGATGTGCTTATGATGTGTTTGTTAAGTGTTTTTACTTACTTTATTTAAATCAATTAATATTTATGTTTGTAAATACAATAATTAAGGAAGATAATTACAAGATAACGTAAGTAAACAAGATAATTTTTTTTTTATTTTTTATTTATTTATTTATGATACAAAAAATACATACAATTTAAATAAAAGCATCATTAAACCATTGTAGGTTTGTCTTGATGCCAGATTCGCTTGACGTTGTCAAACTATACAATAACGTTAATTAGTAATGTGATAAAATATACATTTCAAATTAAGATCGCGCACTATTCCCCTTGTCGCAGAAAGAAAAAGACACTATAGCTAAGACACTATAGTACGGTTTCGTTTGAACAAAAAGAGACGTCGCACTGTTTTTGCACTCCGTAGTCGCAGGCGCAAACTTGAGTGCACGTAAAAAACCGGTTACGCGGCTCACATACAGGTGGCTCACTGTTTGGCAGATTGTAGGTTATTAAATAGCTCTCGAGAAATTATAGTGGAAATGTTTTTTGTCGTAATGTGTTCTTTAATATCTTTTGGAATTTGGTTAATTAAGTCAGGTAGAATATATTGTGAAGTTCTTTTACCGTAATAATTTGTAAATTTTGGTTTATCTAAGATTTGATTTGTAATTTGCCTAGTCGTTTTGCTATGTGATCGTAGATGTAGAATTTCCTTACGAAAAAATTGTTCCTTTAAAATATTTAATTTAAATTTTTCGAAAATAGGAAGGACTTTGCAATATAAGAAGAAATCATTATCGCATTTAATTTTATTTTTAATATTAGTAGGTAGTATTAGTTTCAATAATCTTACTTGTAATTTATATATCTGATTTAAGTAAGTAGTAAAGGTCCGGCCATAACTGCTCAGACCGTATGCTATTATACTATCAGCCAGGGTTTTATATAAAGTTAATCTGATATAGAATGGGAGCTTATTTTTGATTATGTAAAATTTTGCCATAATTGCCCGCAACTTGTCACATACGCAGTCGATGTGCCTTCCCCAATTGAAGTTGGAGTCAATCCAAACACCTAAATACTTTATTTCCGGTACTTGTTGCAGGTTGGGGCAAGAACACCTGTTACTAATAATGCTTTTAGAATGGAGACATAAGTGATCATGTGCAACTATCGCAACATCGTTTACGCTTCTGTTTTGATTAGAATGTACATGTACAATTTTAGTCTTTCCTGCATTCAAAACGAGACCAGCATCATGTGACCATTGACACAACACATTAAAATCTTCTTGTAAGTTTTTAGTAGCTACATTTAGATCACTGTGTGTAGATAACAAGCAAGTATCATCAGCATATTGATACATTTTACAGTGTTTGATACAATTGTTCATATCATTAACGTAAGCCAGATAATGAAGTGGACCTAGCACGGAACCTTGAGCAGTTCCTTCCGTTACCCTGGCTTCTTCACTGAAGGAAGATCCTACTTTGACAACAAATGATCTGTTTGTTACATAATTTTTACACCATCTTAAAGCAGGTCCTCTTATTCCAGTATCTTCCAGCTTACGTAACAACTTTTGGTGGTTTAGTGTATCAAATGCCTTGCTGTAATCTATAAATATCAACAGCACATGTTTCTTGTCATCAAGGCACGCATTAACATCATCTGTAAATCTGGAAAGTAATAAGGAAGTACTTTTTCCAGGTTGAAAACCGTATTGGTTGTGAGATATAATATTGTTTGCTTCGTAATAACAATGCATTTGCTGACTAAAATATTTCTCTATAATGGTATTGATAGCTGGAGGGACTGTGATAGGTCTGTAGTTGGAGTAGTCTTTACTATCTCCCCCTTTAAAAATTGGCCTTACCTGACCTTTTTTAAGTTTATCGGGATAGATACCGGACTCCAGGCTAACATTGATTAACTTAGCAATAACATGTGATATTTTATTACCAATAGCTTTAATATCTATCATCTTAATTCCGTCAATTCCAGGAGACTTGTTAGTATCTAAGTTATTAATTATTTTTAAAATCTTTGTCCCTGTGGCTTTCCGAAGAAAAAAAGATTTATCTTGTTGATGTCTATATTCAATTTCATCTAAAATATTGCAGTTACAGTTAGGAATAATTGATTGAACGTTTTGTTTAAAATTCGTGGCAAATAAGTTAGCGATATTATGATCCGATTTTAAATTACAAAAAGACTTTTTTATGATGTCATCAACAGAATTAATAATTTTTCCAGAAATTTTATTTAGAAGCTGCCAAACTTTTTTCATATCCCCCTTACACATTCTAATATCATTTTTAAATTGTAGATTCTTTTGTTTTTCTATTATTTTATGTGTTTTATTACGTTGTTTATTATAATCTACTCTTATCACCATATTTCGTGTGTCTTTTTTCCATTCCAAAAATAATTGATCTCTTTTATTACATTCACTAATTACTTTTTTTGTTACCCAAGAATTTTTGTTTCGTTTAGAATTATTACTTAAACATGTATACTTTGCTTTCCTATAACAGTTAAGAATACATTCCTCTAAAGAATTATATATGCGCACAGGACAATTCAAGTTATTAAATATATCCCAATCAATCTTGTTAAGTTCTTGATTTAGAATAGCCCGATTTATGCGCTGTACCCTAACAGGAGCAACCTGTATATGCGGCAGCCCGGACAAGGCGGCAGCTATCAGTCTGTGGTCCGCCAGTACAGTGCAGACAGCTCCACAGTGCACATCTAGCAAGCGGGATCGTGAGAATATGTGATCGATACAAGTTTTAGTTACTTTACCTTTTCTACATTCAATTCTTGTAAAGTCCGAGATCCCGCTTACTAGTCCGTGCGAACTCATCATATCTAAGTATGACTTCTGTACGGCATCACCACAAGCAAGGTCGATATTAGTGTCACCCACAAGAATGACTTCCAAAGATTGTGAAAGTAGGGATAGTGCGCGGTCAAGTTCACTAATAAAATAATGTTTATTTGTGCGAGGCGGCCTGTACACTGCACACACAGTCAGAGAATAATGGGAAGGTGTTTCCAAAGTACCGCTTAAATACTCAAAGTGCTTTGCTGTAGTTTTAAGGAAGTAAAAATATTTTCTAACTTATTTTGAAATATTTAGTTCATTATTTCATAACAAATATTTTATTTATTTATTTGTAGTTTTTTTCATTTCGAGATTAAATTGTTCTAATGTGAATGTTATGGTACAAGTAGTACGTAAACATTTTTAACTGTAGCAGTAAAATTAGTCGCGTTGACCTTAACCACATTTCTGGTCCGAATATTCTTTGACACAGCTGATCACTAGAGATGGGAATATTTAATTAAATGCCTTTAGTAAATTTTTTTTTTATGTTTTTGTAACATTCATTGGTCCAGTAGCTGGATTGGATTAGTATAAACACATTTTAATCCAGTACAGTATCCAGCATTGGATAAGAAGACATTCCTTATTTTGCAATTCAGTGACACTGGATCCAGGTACTGGACCCTTGTAAATCAGATGACTATCATGGTAGCAGACGGTCTTTGAACAGCAGAATTATATTAGTCAGTATTTTAAACCATTTATTAGCCAAAAACATGGAGTTTGATTATGTGTATGCTATGCTACGTAAGACACTAAATCAGCATCTGTCTCAATAACACAAAACACTAACCAAGTAATTATAGAATATTTACCTTCTTCTTCATCTGTATCAGGTTCTTCATCCATTGGTTCAGGATCAGGCTTTCCTAGAGGCTGTCTCTTGGTATACTGTTGTCCAATGGAGCTCAGCTGTAAATAAAATGTTATAACATAGGTCAAACCGTGACCTTAGCTAATAAGTTCTATTAGATTCTGTAAGAGAGGGCTGGCTGGCACATCTAACAAGACACTGGGTAGTTTACCTGCTATGGGCGGAAATACTATAATATTTACATGCATTCATTCTAGCCACTACCAGCATTATAGAACACTAGAAAAATGGTGTGGTGAGCTCGAATACATGTCCCCACCGAGGAGCTCGAGCCTGCCCTGAGTGAGGGCGATCAAGCCTAGAAATGGTATAATAAATAACAGCAAAACAATCCATACCCAGTGTTGATTAGCCTGTTCCAAAGCCGTTAACTCTGCCTCCTCGTCGCACGGACTATCAGCGTTAAACCATTTCGAATCTATCAAACGCGGTGTAAGTACTGGGAAAGGTATATTCATAGTTTATACTTTTTATCAGTGATTTATCTACTTTAAATTTAATAATTGACTTGTTATTATTGAGACTTGAGATGGACTTGAGAGAGCCGCGAAAAAAAACAATGCCTTCATTCATTCATTCAATCAACCGTTCGGTCAGTACCCCTGCTTTCCGAGACGCGCTGAAATCGATTAAATCACCCATAATCGCGTTCCGAATTTACTGTCAGCTGTCAAAACTCGTACGTTTTTTTGCTTTTCCGATCGCTGACAGCGCTCAAAGTCTGATTCGAAATTCGCCCGGAAATGCGAGGCGCGCTGAATGAATTAGGCTGGCCGCACATGCTCGGAAACCTAATTAGGAATTCAGATTCGGGAACGGGAAAAAACTATAATCGAGCCACTTTATGATGTGACTTTTGAAGGATGTCATTGTGACGTATAGTGATGTCCCGAGTGTAATGGTTGACTTTGCCTAGTGTCTAGTATTTCAGTCTGACCTTTATTTAATATCTAGTTTAACCTCCCCTAGCAGATATGACGGCACGTAGTCTATCTCCACTATCTCGCTCGCATAGATGCGACAAGGCGTGCGCATAGATCATTCCCTCTGATATCATCCCATACCCGAGCACAGTCTGATCTAAGAGCATGATTGTTTCTTTCCATTCCATGAGGGTTTCTTTCATTTTGACAGTCCCAGCGTTGAACCATTAACCCCCATAAATTTTCAATTAGGTTTAAATCAGCAGACCAAGCGGGCTATTGAATGAGTCGAATGTCACGGTGCAGGTTGAACCACGCCATCGTAGCACGGGAAGTGTGTATCCGTGCATTATCTTGAACGTAGGCAATTTGCGGGAATTCTATTGCAGGATACACTACGCGCACAGTAGGCAGCATCACTTCGTCCAAAAGCGACACATAATTAATCGCAGTAGCCCTTATTGTCCATCTTCGAAGAGAAATATTATTTCAGCTTTTTGCTCCAGGGTTATACTTGCTATTTTATTTCGTTATAAAAAATAGGTATCTTTCTTAAAATTCTACTCTTGTCCAAACGACATTCAACAATCATATTTTTTTATAAATGTCATTTCAAAAATTAAGAAATGAGTTTCATCATCAAAAAGTGATCAATAAATCTCTTTGTTATAATCGGTGCGTCATATTGAATAATAACTTTTAAAAGGTAATAAGTAACTTGATATGGCATTATCGACGCCATAGATGCTAATTAAGTTATTAAACTATGAATAATATCGATAAACAGTCAACCGCACGTATCACTTTGGCCTTGAGCAGGTCTCTGGTTTCGGGCGTTTGTAAAATAGATCATATCTTTTACAATGGGAAATTATAATCTTACACATTTAGTAATAATGTAATGTAAATAAAGAAAGATGTAAAACAATTAATTGCTTTTTTTAGATTGATAATTTTCATTGATTGATTGTTTGTACAGGTACATACTATTTATTTATATTACGAGATATTTTGTAACATTTTATTACTTCAAGGTTTCCACGTCTGGGCCATAAAGAAAGGGAAAAATTGATAAAGTTCATCGAATATTGTTTGTTTCGCAGAGTAAATTCAGTACTTATAACTAAAATAAATATTATGATTCAATTTATTTGTCAAACATCTTTAAATGTTCCCACCTAATTGAATAGGCAGAATATAAACAAAGTGTCGCGTCTATGACGGTGACATCGCATCTATGACTTATTCGGCCCCCGCGCGCCCCGCACTGCCGCGCTTATTGTACAGATTTTGTAGGCAGCGTCTTTTCTAGTACGTAGTACATTATATACACTTCAATGGTTTAAAGGAAGTTCAAATCAAATAAAACCCGTTAGGCATCATCATATTAAACTCGGCCAAGTAACTAGTATTATTGCAAACACAACATGTGTGCAATAACAAACAAAATTTAACGAGCGTTTGTTCATTGTTATTTCCGTAAACACAGCAAGATAGGCAGCTAGTGCAATTCGAGACATTGAATCAATTATTATCCATTCATCCGCGAAATTAAAATCACGAATTAAAATTTTAACTCAGGTATCTATCTGAAAATAATTTCTACAAAATGTACAATATTTTGAAATGGTTTTTTATTCTTCCGTTATGGGTACGTTACATTCACTTTTCATTAAATAATATCTTCTAATATTTATAACTTTTTTATACTATTATCGTCATCATCATCGTCAACGAAAGGTGTCATCTATTAAGAGATAGATTCGATTCAAAGATGTTTTTCCTCCTATCTGAACTACTATCTACATTTGAATAATTTATTCATATATTTCATAATAATTATTATGTTTTATATTCAGGTCACAACTTCAATGTCGTTGATTAATCAGCAACAACATTCACAATTCAATTATCATCAGCTTCTTCGTCTCAGACGCTAGGTTTCAACTATTTAGATTCGATTTTAAGTTATTTTTCTTCTACCTAAACTAATATACATTTAAATACACACATGTTGATGATGAACCTTTATTATAAATATTATGTTATAGATTCAAGCCACAATTTCAATGTCGTTGATCAATCAGCAACAACATTCATATTTCATGGATACTAGTGGAAGCGGAGCAGATAGCGACGTAGCTGATTTAATGATTTCGAAAGGATATTTACCTGACGACAAAGATTTACCTAAAACTTCTATAGTTAAGAATGTTGGTGTGTGTTTATAAGTACCTACCTACCATACTATATTGTTTAATTTAAATATCTAATTGCCACTCTTGCCATTTACTCGCACATCCAGCGTTTAGGCAAGATATTATCTTCCTAAAAGTCTTACTGATGTTTAAGAAAATAAAATGCTTATAATAAATCCCCATTCTAATATTGAGATGATTATTTAAGTATATCTATCAACACACCAATTTTATTTCAGATAATGATATTACATATTTACTTTCAAAGTTATCTGATGAAGAGCTTATAAAATTATTAAATGATCAACCCAAGAAGAACATTTATGACTTGAATGACATAGTAAAAGTAGCGGTTGATCCAAAATCTATACAAGATAACAAATATATTAAAGATGAACAAAAATCATCTCGTGACTCTCGTGACAACTTTTTCCTAAACACTGAATACAAAAAGAAGAGATTCCGAACCGTTAACGAAAAAGGCCAAAAAAATGTAGAAGCATTTTTCCGTCTTGATAACAAGCCCGTAGAATCCTTCAATACTAAGTCGGAAGTGGACCCGAACTATGCTGCTTTACAGAAATTAAATACCTTATTATACAGTCGTCCTGTTGAAGAAGTACAGGATAGTAACGAAGAAGAAGATGAAAGAAAAGAACTACTTTTTGATGTGCTCGTAGCTCAGTTAAGGACATTGTGTTGCAAAAAGAGCAAAAAATTAAAATCTAAAAAAATGCACTTTAAGTCATTGTTGAATGATATTTCTGTACAGAATTCGCTTTACTCTAAAGCTTATGGATCTGAACTGAAACCTCCGCAAACCAGAGTGGATATCGCTGCTAACGAATACATGTTTTTAATAATAAATGACGAAATTAGAGGAAACGGAAGTGACGAATTAATATCAGTGGATCCAGACAGTCTCGAGAAAAATAGTAGTGTTTTGCTATTGGGCCCTATAACAACTCCATTGACAAACAGCCAATTGAAAGCAGTAGTGAGTACTTTTTATCAATTGTTGTTTTTTTTATGTTTTATGGTCCAGTTACTAAGACCTTAGAAGTATCTCACGTTAGGTAACTTATATATAACTTGTTTATTTTAATTTTAAATATTTCATAACATGAACCTCATTTTCCTTTTACTTGTTTTTATAGTTCAAGCTTTAAGACATGATGAAAAGCGATGGTTAACTTTTATCTTCAATGTTTCAGATGACTCGAATTTCTAACGAATTGTCAAAACCAGACTATGTGCCACTTTTGCAACAGATATCAGAAGGAACTTTGAGTGGCAGCAACATACGCTTGATGAAGAGTCTAGTTACTGGGCCAGAAACAAGAAGATACATCAAACCACATAGGTGTAACCACCAATCACCCTTGGCTAAAGTCTACGGGGGACCTAAGTGGATCATTTGCACTGGATATCTAAACTTAAATACTGCAAGCTTATACGATAGAAAATAAATATTTATGAATATTAATTAACATTACTATTGAAAATTATTGATCTATAGTATTATTTTGAAGTAGAAACGTTTAGACGCCTTTAGGAGCAAATGGATTTAAAAAGGTAAACATACTACTGTTTGAACTAATATTTGCTTAAATGGTGTTACATACATAACAATGCATTGCGGAACGAAGGTGGAGGTGGTCTTTTTAACTGAAAGATTGATAATTTCAAGAGATGTTTTTATTTTCTTTTTTAAGATTTTTACACACGCGCAGTCTAACCTAGAATCTGCTCTTTTTTTCCAAGTCAAAACTTATCTTCCAATTTTAAATAAATCCAAATGTTTACGGCCAGCAACAGCCAAAGAGGCAAAGAGGTATCGGTTACACATACCTAACATTATCAATATTTTTGAAAGGGTTTTGAGTGTTACTGCCGGTTACTCCTTTATAATAGCATATTTGTCGCAGTTTTCCATAGAAAACGTGATATTATTATGCCCGTGAAGCTTCTCCCTTTTTATCCAATCAATGTTCATTATCCTCCCCTATTCGACCAAGCCCGCAAACCCCTTCTACATCCTATAAAAAAACGTTAGCTTCTCTTTGACGCTCTTTTGATCCAGCCTCTGGTCCTGGTTATAATAGACAGGCTCATACTCTTGCTTCGCCCTCTCCTAACGGTTGTGCACTCCCCCATAGTACTTCTCCTTGTAATGACAATTTCCTGGATCTTCTGCTGTCCACTGTCTAATTAATATTCTTTCTCGGTTTTTTTACCGTACACTGTTCGTCAAAAACTGTCTGAGCTTTCTTCTTTTAACTGCGATAATACCAGTATTTCTTCAATGGAACTGTCTCAGCGTGAAGCATAAAAAAGGAGATTGAATTTACCTAATTAATAAATATAAACCATGCCTGCTTGCTGTCCAGGAGATGTGGCTTAAGCCGGACTCTTTTTTAAGGTTTCTGGCTTTTCATGTCTCCGGGATGACAGGAGTGATGGCCATGCTCTATTCCATTCTTCCTCCTGATAGTTCTTCCTTTAATATTGTAGTTGTTACAGCTTTTCATATTTCCTTTTTATCAGTAATGATAAACTGTTTATTTGCCAGATCCTAGTGTTTTTATTCTATCGGAGCTTAACTCCATTATTGCCTCTCTCCCTTCTCCAGTAATTATTTTAGGAGATTTTAATATTCACTATACTTCTTGGGGTTCACATTTCTGTGACTGTTTATCTTCTGATTTGTTAGACATTTGTGATAATTTCAACCTTTGTATACTCAATGATGGCTCTCCCACTCGTAGAGTTCTACCTTCCCAAAATCCTAAGAGTGCAGTTGATTTAACTCTTTTTTCTCCATCCCTTGCTTCTCTCTTGTCTTGGTGCACTCTTTTAATTTTCCTTCCTTATTGTTGTGACTATACCTGATTTATCTAGCTCTGATTATCAGAATGTTTACTCTCCCCTTTCTAAATTTAATCTGTCTAGGGCTGACTGGTCTCAATTCAGATCGGCTCTTGATCATGAAGTTTCTTGTATTCCTCTTTACATTATCAGAATTGACTGGAGGAATACAAGAAGAATAGGCAAAAAGATTGCCTATTCTTGCTTCAGAGATGCTCTTTTGTTTGCTGCTCCTAGAACTATACCCATCAAAAATTCTGCAAAGAATAAAATCCCTTCACCCCATTGGTGGGATAGTGAATGCACTCTAGGCTGTAGAGAAAGAAAGGAACAAGAAGGCATTTATTCCTCCAATATGTCTCCAGAAAATTTCATTGCATTCAAGAAAGCTTCCGCTCGGGTAACAAGAGTTTTGTCAGAAAAAAAAATCTGGCTGGAACAGATTCTGTGAGTCTCTCTGCAAGCTCCCCTCCTTTGATCTGGAGGAATATGAGACGTTTTCGTGATGCAGTTTCATCAAATAATAATCCATCTGATTGGTTGGACAAATTTTGTGATAAACTGGCTCCCACTTTTGTTCCAAGTCAAGCTGAATCCTTTTCCTTTTCCTCTTCTTTTTCTTCAAATGATAAGTTTGATGCTCCTTTTTCCTTGGCGGAGCTTCATGTAGCTTCATGTAGTTTGGAGGGTCTTAAGGACTCGTCCCCAGGAGTAGATCTGATACTATAATATGCCTTTTTTATAAATTGTAGTTCATCTGTCAAGAAACTTTATCTTGATATTCTTAATGGTATCTTTCCATCGGGCATTCCTCCGGAGGACTGGAAGACTCAAATTGTCATCCCTATCCTTAAAACAGGCAAACCGTGTAATGGTCCTTCTAGTTATCGTCCCGTAGCCCTTTCTTGTACAATGTCAAAAATTCTTGAACATCTCGTGAAGAATCGTTTGGAATAGTTTGTGGAAAGTAAAGAAATGTTGGCTAAAAGTTTGGTTTCTGTAAGGGATTGAGTACTCCTAAGGGGTACGAGCCTTCTGCTCCCCCGCAAGTCCGCGCCCACTATATTACCACTCTGGTATAAATAGTGATTAGGTCCGTCAAAAAAAAAAAGTGAGGATAGTGAATTTCATTTCAAGTCTTTTTTCATCTAGATCAGTGCAAATAAGTCGTCAAAATTCATTACTTCCACCCAGGTTGGTCAGGAAAGGCGTTCCCCAAGGATCTGTTCTCAGTCCTCTACTGTACAGTTTATATACATACGACCTGGAGCTTTCAGTGAACTCTTTTTGTAATATTTTACAGTATGCAGATGATTTAGTTCTTTATACTATAGTAATAATCTTAATTCTGCTGTTAATTATCTTGATAACTGACTTAATGACAATGGTCTTTCCCTTTCTATTTCAAAGAATTATTTTGTAGTCTTTACCCTAGTAGATCCATTCCTGTTTTTAATATATCTTATGCAGGTCAAGATTTTCCAATCAATTATAAGGTTAGGTTTCTTGGTATTGTTTTTGACTCTAGGATGACTGGAGTTCACCACATTAGTCACGTGGTCAAGAAGTGCGAATAAAACATTAATAACCTCCGTTCTTTATCAGGTGTTTGGTGGGGTTCACACCCCTATATCCAAAAACTTTTATATAATGCTTTGATTAGAAGTCACTTTGACTATGGCTCTTTTTTCCTTGAACCCTGCAGTTAAACTGCATTAAATAAGCTTGATAAAATTCAGTCTAAATGTTTGCGCATAATCATAGGTGCAATAAATCCTCCCCAATCAATGCTCTTCAGGTAGAATGCTCAAAACCTCCTCTCCATCTCAGAAGGCAGTATCTTTCGGATAGATTTTTCTATAAAGCCATTCAACTTTCTGACCATCCTTTAATTACTAAATGCCACATTCTTTCGGATTTTATATCGTCAGGAAAATACTGGGTTCACAAAGACACCTCTTCTCTGTTTAATAGCTTTATTAAATTTCTGAGTTTACCCTGCCCTCTCTTTCAGTGTAAACTTAACCCTTTGTTTGACACTCCATTTGTTTAAACCTAATATTCTTTTAGATCTTGGTATTGAAAATGATTCCCCTTCAGCAAATGCTCAACTTAACTCACTCATTGGCAAAGAATGGAGTGATTGGTTGACAATGTACACAGATGCCTCTAAGTTATCTTACCAGGATTGTGTTGGTGCTGCTGTATGGATCCCCAAATATAAAATTATTCTTAGTTATAAATGCCCTTCATTTGCTTCTGTTTTTGCTGGAGAATTCTTAGTTATTTTGGAAGCTTTTTTACATGTTGAATCTCATAATCTTAACAAAACCATTATCTTTTCTGACTCTAAAAGCTGCTTACAAGCAATTTTGGCAAATCAATTTAAAAGTAAAACGAAATTCCCTTTTATATTAAAAATCAAAAATATGTTGTATACGTGCCATAGTAAGAACATTCAAGTCATGTTGGCCTGGATGGTCACAGTGGCATTCAGGGAAATGAGATGACTGATAGTTGTACCAAGGAAGCTTCTAGAAGTAGTAATGACTCCCGTTTTCATGTTTATTCTACTGACCTAATTCCATTAGCTAAAAAAGCGCCTATTCTGTTGTTGGCAAGACTTACATGGAAGATTTCTAGTTCCCGTAAGGGTAAACACTATGCTGATATTCAGAGTTGGTTCTTCGAGTTAAGAGAAGCTTGTAAGCATGTTACCTACCTCTACCATTTGTAGATTGCGATTAGGCCATGCGTGTGTCCATCTTTTCAAAATTCATTTTAAAGATAGTTCTATTTGCGAGTGTGGTCTGGACGAGGGTTCTCCTGATCACATATTCTTTGATTGAATGTACAAAATTCCGTTCTTCTTTGTATGATCTTCTTCTTCCTGCATTCCCACTATTTCCCACGTCCAACGAATTTTAAAACTCTGCTCTCTTGTGTAAATACTCCAATTGTAAATTATCTTTTCTCCGACACGCTCGAAAATGTGATAATTACTGCCAAAAAACAGTACGCGAAGTGACTAATTTTTGGACGAAACATTACCCCATACAAAACAGCAATGCAATGCAAGCAGCTATTTATAAAAAAAATTGAATTACACAATAGATGTTACAGATGGTGACGATTCCCGCAGCGAAACTAAAAAAATATATCTTAGACGATGATAAAAGGACAGGAGTCAACCATTGTGAGCGCTAAATTTTATAGCACAAATGTCAAATTTTGACGTGTGCAATGTAATTTTAAACAACTTGTTTTAGGATCCTGCTTAAAACTGACGTTTGTGACATAAAATTTTACGTTCAAAAGAGCCGACAATCTCCCGTTCTTTTTCATGGTCGTGGGTCAAAAAGTGACAAGACTAATATAAAATTTAAATTTAGTTTCGCTGCGGAAATTGACATCATTGACATAGAAATGATGTAAGTTACTTTTCGTCAATACGCCCGGCTCTGATCCCGAACTATGTAGGTAAGTACGAGTTTATTTTTTTTTAAACTGAAACTGCAGTTTTTGTCACTAAAATCAATGACGTGGTTCCTTAGTACAGATCTTTTATGGGCCTATTGTTTTTATTAGATTTATTTTTTTACTTGCCCATCCCTAGTGCGTACTGCTCACTACACTAGGGCCGCGTTCCGATTTGCGCTGACATCACTTTGAGTACCCAAAACCGCGTACCGAATCAGTCATTGGGATTACGGCAGCCATTGTGACGTCACGGAGTGCGTCATGACCGCCGCTATCTTTCGCTAACGGCGCCCATGCTCCAGAGCGAAATAAACGTAAGCGTAATGTCAAAATCTACTTTGACATATTGTTTATTTATTTTTAAAAGTTAACAGTGTTATTACAAAAAAATACCTTAAACTATGTCTAAGCATGTGTTTTGTTAAACAATGTCTAATGATGTTAATTAAATGTTAATGATTAACGTGTCTTATATTTATTTGGTTGAACAAAATTAAAAACACGTTATTCAATTATGAAATGGCGATAAATTACTGAAATATTTTAAATCAATCAGTTTTGTAGGTTAGGGTTGCCAGATGTCCGATAGTAAAAGTATCGAGTAGGTTATGTATTTATTACGATAGTTTTGGCTCAGGCACATACATACATAACATAATATCATAGGCAATCTGATAAAATATAAATATAAATATCAAACATTCATTTTCGTATTTTTTTAATTTCATGTGCCTATTTACATCTCCATTTTTAAAAATTCACATACCTTTTCTTATTTTGGGTACTAGCCATGCGAAAAGTGCTGTTTTCACAGCTGTACGATATTTTTTTAATACGTATAATAATTTAGAATTTTGCCAGTTTTGGTACGGTAATCAACATCTGGCAAGACTGAGTTATAAGCAGTTTCAGCGCGCTCAAACGCCGTTCCGTTTTGATTTCGCTCATGAGCCGTATTATCGCGATTTCTGAATCGGTACGCGAGTAATCGCTGTCAGTACTTTGAGCCGTGAAATCTGATTCGGAATACACCCTAGACAGTTAGTCAGTCAGTGCTAGTTGGCTAGTTGTTTGCTTGCGCACAGACAGAACAGAAAACACTATTCGTGTTTGTGTTATTTGCGCACTGTTGTGGCACCACAGAGATTAGGCCTGTGTAAATTATGTTTGCGCACCTTGCCGTAAAAAATACAATCATTTTGGCTGCGCGAACATTGTAGTCTAGCCGTGTAAAAAAAGGCAAAATAAAATAAGATGCCGCCACCGCCAACCGCTATGGAAAAAGCAACACGATGTAGTTGGCTTACTCAAGATTCCCTTTATATCGCTTACCACGACCAAGAGTGGGGTAAGCCAGAATATGACAGTATACGGTTATTTGAAATGTTGTGCCTAGAAGGGCAGCAAGCTGGTTTATCATGGTTGACGATTTTGAAGAAAAGAGATAATTATAGAAAACTATTTTTTAATTTCAATCCGCATGAGATTGTGAAATTAGAAACAAAAGACCTGCAAAAATATGTCAAAGATCCAGGCATTGTTCGACACAAAGGTAAAATTGATGCAATAGTAAACAATGCAAAATGTTTCTTAATAATGCAAGAAAATGGAGTTGATCTATCCGATTTTTTATGGAATTTTGTAAATAATAAACCTATTATAAACATTTGGATACGTACCGAAGAAATACCAACCGAGACTGCAGAATCAGTGGCCCTTTCCAAAGCACTGAAAAAAAACGGATTTAAGTTCGTGGGTTCTACCATTTGTTACGCTTTTATGCAAGCATGTGGTTTAGTAAATGACCATTTAATAACATGTATATCTCGAAAATAAATAATTACCTCATAACTTTAAAAGTCTATATTATTATTTATAATAGGTAACCTACCTTTACAGATTATAATTTAATAAATTTTAATTATTTTAATAAAATTTCTCTTTCTCTTATGGGCCCGCCCCGTAGACGGTCAAACGGTTTGATTCAAACACGTAAAGTTTGGTTTGACTCAAACCATTTTGATCGTTTACAAAGGTGGTTTGAACGGTTTGTCAAACATTTACGTGTTTGAAGCATGTTTGATGCAATTTCATATTTTTCGTTTGATGCAATTTCATATTTTTCGTTTGATGCAATTTCATATTTGGCGTCATCGTATTGGAAGCAATCCTGTAATGATGACGTCTTTTGTAATTATTATTTTTTAATAAATAAATAAATTTTGTTTTGTTTGACCCGTCAGAAGTGTAATTACGACAGCGTACAGAATCAAACTGCGCAGAACCGTTTGACAAACCGTTCAAACCGACCTCAAACGGTTTGATCAAACACGTAAGGTTTGAGTCAAACCGTTTGACCGTCTCCGGGGCCCTGATGCACCCTTGGTAAATAAATGCTGTACCGGACCGTGGCTGTTAAGCAGCGATCAGACTTCACGATCTATCGGGACGACGAGCAAGGCGGCTAGCCGGCCGGCAGTTAGGGCGTTCTGATTACACTGCACTAGATCGCTTCCCTACCCCAGTTTGCAGTCGGTTCTCGTGCGGGAAGGATGGATCCTGTGCTCTCAAAGTACCAAAAAATTGGCCTGGCTCTGGCCGCAACTGCGGGCGTTAATATAGAAAAACGTAAAAAAAGAAGATGTTGGGTAAAAAAATATCTACTATTAAGAAATAAACTCTGCAACATGAAGATTTTGTACTATTTAGAGCCAGAAGATTTCAGAAATTATGTACGAATGAATTCTGCACAATTTGATCATCTTTTAAATTTAGTGACACCATATATTCAAAAACAAGATACATTACTTAGAGAAAGTGTAAGTGCTAAGCAAAGATTAACTGTAACTCTAAGATTTTTAGCGACGGGAAATGCTTATCATGACCTGAAGTATAATTTCTAATAGGACACGGAATCCGTCATACCGAAGAGATTTGTTTTTGTATTCAGGGTGGTTTTTACTCCACAAATTCGGCATGTCTTTATACATGTCTAGCACATACATTAAAATTTCCTTTTCTTTTGGAGATGACATCGCGCTCGCTGATACACAACCAAATCTTACGTACGTACAACCACATCGAACGCCGCGCGGCGACTGAGCGCACTAACTCCCTAGCAGCGATCTCACCTCCCGATTTATCGTCACGATGGGAGCTAGGGCGGTCGGGCATCCACGATCACACGATATCGGGACCCTAGCTGCCTAACAGCGATTAGACCTCCTTGTTTGTAGTCCCTAGCTGAGATCGTGGCCGATAGATTGTGTAGTATAATCGGCCCTTTATACCCAAGGGCGGATCCAGCTTTGGCGCCTATATATTATTATACTCTTTGCCAGGAGGGTCACATAGTCGTGTCGTGGTCAAGTCACAAGAAGTTTTAATATAATTTTGATAATAACAGATACAAGTAAAAAGTAGGTATTTTATTGATACTTAAATGTAAGTACTATACTTAAAAATACATCATCATCATCATCATCATCTCAGCTGAAAGACGTCCACTGCTGAACAAAGGCCTCCCCCACGGACTTGGTCCATGGGCCTCCCCCAAGGATCTCCACAACGACCGGTCCTGCGCTGCCCTACCACCTACGAATAAGGAACCTACCATCTATACCTACCTATATTTAAATAACAAAACCAATTTTTCTTTTACGTCTTCTCCCGAAACGTACCACCCCACAGAGAACCTTTTAATAATACAGGGAATAGAGACCTCTCTTGGCGGTCAAAAGAAGCAACAAATTAAATATAAGTCCAGTGCTTCCATCTGTGTTGCTCTTATGGTCCAAATGTGTGTACAGTGCTCCACATGCATGCACTGGCTACTGTACATACCCCTATACTGTACATACCCCTATACGTACTCGTACTGCTAGTTCTAGTTAGGAAATTAAGATTTTTATTTATATTTGCTTGAAATTACTTAAAAATTGCAAGCAAACAATAAATAAAAATCCTAAACAAAAGATATGACAGTAATAAATCATTTAGTAGTGTCATAGGAATGTCTGCCAATGTCTACCCGAATCTTTGTATTGAGATTGTATACCCTGTACCACCCCCGCCCGCACTTGTTTTTTTTTTTTTTATTGGCATGGTGCGGTTTGCACATCGCCACAGTCATTTTGTTAAAAAGGAGGAAACGTATAATGTATTATAAATATTGAATTAGGATCGGAATTTGGATAGGTTTCAGAAGGGATTATTATAGGAAAATAAACAGTAGGTAAAAGAGGAAATATTATACATAAGATTTAGATAGATAAACAGAAGTTGATAAATATTACTTAGCAACAATGTACACAAAATGTCGCCAATCTAACACGACGGTCGACTACGCTGTCACTTTTTTTTTTTTTCGTCTTATAGCAACCGTCTACCCATTTTTGGGGACATTTTGCCAGCGTCGGGTAATATAATTTATTAACAATATATACATAAGTAATGTAAATAAGATAATTATTCGCGTGTGCTCTAAATCTTCTATCCTGTAGCGAGGGACGTCAGTTGATCTTTATTTTTAAAGTTTGTAGTTTTATACCTAGAAAAAGGTAATATATATAAGTATCTGTATTAAGAGATATGCTCAGTGCACTGTCTGTGATTCAGCACTCTGTGATTAACTGAAAAACGTTAACTAGTTCTAACGAAGAAGGAGACAGGGATTCGATCAACGAATAATTATTAACGAATAATATTATTGGGTGAGGCCGCCGTTTTTTGCTGATTTTGAAAAAAAAGTTCTCCGCTGATTTTGAAACGTATGATATTTATCAAATTTTCGGTAACTGCATCGGATTAAGCAACAAAGTGGCTCAAGCTGACATTTTGACTACTTCACTTCAGATAATCAATCAAAAAGATATTTCGAATAAAACTTGAAAAAAGGGAGAAAACTGCTATCCGCCGGTAGAGGTGCACTTTGATCATTGGTGTAGCAAAAAGTATGAGAGTTATTAAGACACGGTTAATATGTGAAGAATACTATCTACTGCTATCTATGCTTTTAATTTCACAACGTCTTTCTTAAGACTTTCTTTGAAAAAACTTCTGATTAGTTTTTCGACAAAAACTATAATTCTGCGCCACTTCGTCAACGCTACCGATATTTTCCATGTCTATTAAAGTTTGGGTTTAGGAAGGCTTAAATCGGGAGGTGGCAACACTGAGTTTCTATAATCTATGGACAGCTGCGCGCCAGTGGCCATTTTTTTGACAGTTGAAATCAAAACGTCTGATCCGGAATGTGTACACAACTTTTTCGTGAAAAGACTTTTCACAAAGCAACAATTTACTAGTAACAAGTTACAATTTGATATTCATTGCGTAGTTAATCCACCTAAACAGTAGGCCTTATCGTTTTAATCTCACTGTCTACGCAATGTACATCGAACTGTACTTGTAATTTGTAACTTGTAGCTTCGTGAAACGGCCCCCTGTTACAATAAAAACTGCCAGTGTACCATGTAAGTTGAAGAGAAAGCCATGTTTGAAGCTATAATGCAACTCAAATTGTACGTTATTTACAGATATATGAGTTGTTTTTTAAACGTGACGATAGCGTAGAAGAAGAAATTCGCCACTATTTTCATACTTCGACGCCACGGTAGCGCAGATATTCGTCACCTCCTCTACGCCACCAAAGTAAATAAAGTTGATTTTATTCACTCAGTGAGTTTCCTTGCGCAATGATATGTACAAACTTATTACTATACATTTATACAAGATTCATAAAAGCTATTAAAAATAAAAAAAATAAAAATCTATTTATTTCAAAAAAAAAAATATAGGGTACATAGGAAACTCAGCGCTCAATCTCCTACATTGAGATTATGTGCGTTGAGTGGTCAACACTCGGAACGTTTTTATGACAAAAACAAAACAAAATCATAAACACTAATAGCAGAATGAAATCAAATTATTCAGTAAAATTTTACATTTTATGAAGTGACTGAAGAAACATCCAAGAACTGGCCAACTGTAAAGTGGTACTTTAATATATTTTTAATTTGTTTACCACTTTTATCAGTTATTCTGTGGACTATTTCTTTAGGTAGCAAGTTCATGTAGCTAGGTAGGATATACCTCCAGTCCCTTCTCCCATATTGTGTGTCAATTGTGTCTATTCCAATCCTCTTGGCCAGACTGGAACGAATGGGGGTAAGAGGAACATCACTTGAGTGGTTCCGTACTTATCTGTGCAATAGGACGCAAAGAGTCAAAATAGGTGATCACTTAAGTAATCCGGCATCGGGCTCTTACGGCGTTCCACAGGGCAGTGCCCTAGGTCCCACACTGTTTTTAGTGTATATAAATCAGTTGTGTTCACTTATCAACAACCAATACTCAGATACACTATTGTTTGCAGATGACACAGTACTTGTTTTTCATGGTTCTACATGGGATGGTGTACGCCAGCTGGCTGAAAATGGGCTGAAAAGAGTTTCCAGTTGGCTCGAGGATAGCCTTTTGTCTTTGAATACCGATAAGACCAAATATATCTGCTTTAGTAGATCCATAAAAACAAGTCCAGATAACATGTTCAACATTCGCATGCACACTTATCCTTGTAACAGAGCAAATACACTGCCCTCTGCCTGTAGCTGTGCTACATTACTACGCGTAAATAATATCAAGTATCTTGGCATCATACTTGATGATAGACTTAACTGGAGGTCTCAGGTGGAAGCTCTTGCTGGCAGAACAAGGAAATTGATTTACACTTTTAAAAGGTTAAGAGACGTTGCTGACCTTGGTATACTTAAAATAACTTTCTCGGCCCTTTGTCAAAGTATATTATCATATTGTGTCTGCGTTTGGGGCTGCGCAGCTAAGACCTTCCTTATTGAATTGGAGCGTGCTCAACGTGCAGTCCTCAAGGTCATGATGAGACTGCCCTTTAGACACCCCTCAACAGATCTGTACAGTAAGTGTGACGTTCTATCTGTCAGAAAACTATTTGTTTATCAAAGTCTACGTAGATATCATCGTTGTACTGTTCCGCTAATTCCAACTAGCAATAAAAGAATAAATGTCCATTACCTGTGGTCAAAGGTATTAAGACTAGAAGTTTTTACGACTACTGCGCTCCAATGCTATATAATAAAGTAGTTCCAGACATTGCGAATACAATGAAATATAATAATTACTGTTTCAAAAAAATTGCTTATGATATCCTTAAATCACTTAGCTATGAAAACACGGAAAAGCTCTTTGAGCGAATCACTTAGTATAAATTATTCATTTGCGCTTTCTATAAGACTACGACACTCATTCCACATTCTGCACTCATAATCTCATATTTTATTTTATTTACAAAGACACCCATTCCTACACATTCTCACGTACACACACACACGCACACACACACACACACACACACACACACACTTACACACGCATTTATACACAAATATTGGAGTAGCTGCCAAACATGTCCTTAGCTCTTAAGTTTACTAATGTAACAAAGTACATCATATGGGAAGACACTGGAGCTTGTAACACAGTTTTTAACTAACACAAGCTTCAGGGTTTAATATTCTGAGACATTGTAAAGTTACAAATAAAATTTTTATTATTATTATTATTCATTAGCACACTTTGGTAGTTTGTACATAGCTAGGTACTGTAGCTTTCGCATGTTGTTGGGTCTTGTTTTTTACATAGATCAGGAATTTGATTGGAATACTCAGACACAGTAGAAAGTTTGACTTTATCAAATATACTCATTACTTTACAATACTTGAATAACAGTTCGTAGTTGTCTTTGTAAATAAATTTTATTTTGTATGGAACAATAGTTTTGAGAATTCTAATTTGAATGTCATAAATTTTTTGTAAGTAGGTTGAATAAGTTCTGCCATAACTGGATAGGCCATAACTAATGACCGAGTCAGCCAATGCCATATAAAGTGTCCTTAAAGTACTATATGGCAATTTATTTTTTAGGATATTTAACTTGGCTAGCACGGCTCTAAGCCGTTTACAAACATAGTCTACGTGAGGACCCCAGTTAAACCTATTATCAATTTTTAAACCCAGGTAAGTATGTTCACGCACAACCTCAAGTGGCTTACAACCACAGCCACCCAGGCACTGATGCAGGCAATGATGCTCGTGAGCGACAACCCGCGGTGTTCCGTTTGATTTTAGATAAGGTGAATGTATATTATGAGTTTAGTTTTTTTGTAATTTATCGATATGCCAACGTCATGTGCCCACTTGCATAGTGTGTCAAAGTCACTTTGCATCATACCCTCAGCAGTGTCTAGATCTCTGTGTGCCACCAATAGACAGGTGTCATCGGCAAAGTGGTACACAGATCCATGTTTAAATATTTTGCACATATCGTTAACATAAAGTAGGTATTCAGTTGGTCCAAGGATTAACCCCTGAGCTGTTCCGTGTGAGGTTGGAATTAGCTTACTCTGACTACCAGCTATGCTTACTGTATTATACCTATTCGTGTGATAGCTTTTAAACCACTCCAGCAGAGGGCCCTGTATACCATTCTGCTGCATTTTCATAAAAAGTGTTGAGAAATCAAGAGTATCAAAAGCTTTGCTAAAATCTATCATTACTGTTAAAACATGCTTTTTATCGTTTAGGTAACTATTGACTTCATCAGTATATGACGATAATAATTGGGTTAAAAATTAGGTAAAAGTATTTGACACGTGTTTGCGAACATTTACAATTTATTCGTCACTATTATACGCCACTCAACGCCACCGACGCGTAGAAGTTCTACGCTACTATCGCAATACTTCTGCGCCATATCAGCAAAAATTGGCGGCCTCACCCTATTAGTTTAGTTGGGAAAGAATGTTTTCTCCGACACGCTCGAAAATGTGATCATTAGGTACTATAAAAAAACAGTACGCGAAGTGACTAATTTTTGGACGAAACATTGCCCCATACAAAACAGCGGCCGGTAATGTGCCCTCAAACGGCCTAGGCCGGCAAAGTAACGTTAAAAAAAAGTTTGATAGTATGTATTTATTTTGTTACTTATTTTTCATGATGGAGTTAACTAATCATTGAATTGTGGAAATATTATAACAATGAATGGTTCAAGAAATCAAAGTAGAAAGTGATAAAGATTAGAACTTATAAGTTTAGTGCGATACAAGTAGACATCTAAATTCAAGGTACCACAATATTTTTATTATTTTGTAATTTCCTCGCATGTTTCAGAGAAAAGCACTATACAAGCCTCAGCCGCAATAACTCTTGCTGGACTCGTACACAATAAAAGTCCTCGCCTGCGCCTCGGACTTTAAACGTGCCCTCGTTCAGCAATAACTAATTTTGCGGCCGCGGCAGTAATGTACTATTTTTTTTATTGTCTTATTTATTACAGTATTAATGTCATGTTTTTTTTTTTTACTCTAATATCTATAATGCTGTATAATTATGTTTATTTTTTGCTTATGGTATTATAAAATGTATCTGTCGGTGTACGTAGTGTTATAGTATTATATAAGGAGTTATTTAATATTTTTATTTATTTTTGATGTAAATATGTATAATATAATAATTTTACCTTTCAATTTTGTTGAGCTCTTTTTTTACCGTTTTATTAGTTTCCCCACGGAATAGGAGTTTCCTTACCTTTTATAAAACTTGACATTGGCACAAAGTCCAATTAGTGCCATAACATAAATATAAAAAAAACATTTCCTCTAGAAAAAAGGGAAAAATGTTACTTTTTGAGCTGTATATCACCCTCTACCTGGCAACATTGACGTACGTCAGTCGAGTCGCGTCGATTCGATCTCTCGTTCATTTGCCATTTTGCCAGCTCTCTCATAACCTGTGTTTCGTGAACTTGATACCAACCAATATAACAATGGCTGAGCCACGTGAAAGAACCTTCATCATGGTAAAACCTGATGGCGTCCAGCGTGGACTCGTAGGTCAAATTATTGAGCGATTTGAGAAAAAGGGGTTTAAGTTAGTTGCTTTGAAAATGGTGTGGGCGTCTGAAGACCTCTTGAAGCAACACTACAGCGACCTTTCATCTCGCCCGTTTTTCCCCGGTCTCGTCAAGTACATGAGCTCTGGACCCGTCGTGCCTATGGTTTGGGAGGGCCTCAATGTCGTCAAAACTGGCCGCGTTATGCTCGGAGCGACGAACCCCGCTGACTCTGCACCTGGCACCATCCGCGGAGACCTCTGCATCCAAGTTGGAAGAAACATCATCCACGGCTCCGACAGCGTTGAATCTGCAAAGAAAGAGACAAATCTGTGGTTCCCCGAAAAAGAAGTTATCGGCTGGACTCCAGCTAGCGAAAATTGGATTTATGAATAAGTCATAGGAGCATCTGACTATAGTTTTAAGATAAAAAAATATCCAAGCCTACATTCAATTTTACCAGTGCTGCAGTTAAAAATATTTTTTATTTCATTAAAATATTTTCAAAATGATATGTTACATGTTTTATTTTTTTACTTATGAAAGTTCTATTACTATAATAGTCAGCAAAGGAAATAAGTATACAGGGCGATTGCTAACTAACGAAGTTTTCTCTTATGATTCACCAGTTTCGAGCGGCTTTATATACCTAGCTCATTTGCCGACTACCATACTAACCTATTTTTTTATAGTATCTCAAGGTTTCAGTTCTAATGTAATCCTAAACCATTGTAGGATAATGTAACCAATTATAGTCTCAAACTGTCCAGACTGGTTCAGAAATACATTTTCATTAGATTTTTAGCATAGTATATTCAGGTTTGAAGGACTATACATATAGCAATCCACCCCACAGCTCACGGTCCCATTTAGTCTATACTATATCTTTGCATTTAGTATCGTGAAAAAAAAAACAAGAAAAGTATGTTTCTAGACAAATTTTACTAATTACGTAAAAATTTAAAATCTAAGCACATCATTATTGATGTAGTTGTTATGGATGAGTTGCACTTACTAATAAAATAATAACACTTCTAGTAAACACCATTTAACTAATCATTATATTACTTCACAATTTGTTTTTTAGGAAAAGTAAAAATACTTATTTAACATGATTTTGTATACAAGTAATGTGTAAGTTCATCCCATCCATTATTATTTTATTATAAATAAAAAATACGAGTCAATGGATATGCTAAAGTACTAAATCACATTAGGCTTCTACAGTCATGCCTGATATTTACAAGAAATTACAATATACAACAGATGAATCCAAATTCAACAAACCAGCATTAAAATGATCCACAGCCAATGATTATTATGAAATTCAAAATTAAACAATTTCTATCATGATAGGTTTTTCTACAATATTAGAACAGGAACATCCTAGGTTTTTCATTTTTCTTATTGTTATATTGCATTGCAATTTCTGTCATTTTAAATACATAAAGATGCCATTCGAAAACTTTTATTAGCTTAACTTGTAATTAGCATTGGCAGTGTATTTCTCATCATAATCCATTATGTCCTCGGAGTTCGATCAATTAATTAATATTTACATTGCTTTTTTCTGTTTTTTTTTAGATCTTTTACCATTCCAAACAGTTTTAACTTCATGAGACTTGCTTAGTTGTATGGTTTGCGCGATCCAGCGATTTGACCAAAGGTTTCGTGTAAATTCCACAAGGGTCTACACTACACAGGATCGATTAAACGGTCTACAAATGACTTAAAATGCAGTCTTTAGGTTGATAAAATGGCATTTAATAAAATGCATTAGCTGAACTCTGTCTATTCCAGCAATGTTGGATTGCATTCAGCCCTGATGGAGTTGAACCGACTGTGTTAAGGCTGCATCACAATGCTAGGATACAGTCAGATTGCAGCTAGAATGCACGCCGACTGCGATAGAAATACACAAATGAAAACTGTAATTCATTTCAAATTAAATCCGTCTGTGTAGTCTCTTCGAATGGATCGGTGGTAGTGGGCGGGCGATGAGCTGAGCGCGTCACTCGCGAGGCAATGGCGCTCAGAGCGAGTCGGCGTGGTGCTCCACCTCCACTGCGGGCTGTGCGCTCTGCTCGCCGCCGCTCCCTTGCTCCTGCTGATCCTGTTGCAGTCTTGACGGGAGTGGCGCCGTTTGACCTAAACATTTTAAGGTAGACTCATAATCCAAAAAGTTCAACGAATTATAGCTATTTCAATTTCAAAACGCCAGGCACGTGAGACGCCACGATTATCGGCTGACCTCGAATGCGCTAACCTAACATAGAAACATATTATAGCCGTGTGGTGACGGCAGAGTAGAATTCATTAGTCACCAACCCCTACTCTTCCCGTGGGTGTCGTAAGAGGCGACTTAGGGACTACACATTGAACAGGGAACGGGCAGCAGCGCTCTCTGACACAGTAACCTTTTAATCTGCGATCTCCAACCCGCCTGCCAAGCGTGGAGATTATGGCAAAACCCTCCACTTAAGTGGAGGAGGCTCATAGTCCAGCAGTGGACTGTAACGGGCCGTTGATGTTGATGATATTACAGACATACACCAATATAATAATTTAGTTGGTAATACAGAATTGACCATCATAAGAAGAATATCAACTTTTCAACTCGTCATATTATATATTATAACATGAAAGTCAACTTTCAACTCGTTGCGGACTTTATATTCAGTGCTATGGCTCAGATAACTATAGTAAATAGTTACTTCTTATGATGGTCAATTCTGTATTACCAACTACATACAAATCAACGAAACTATTATTCTCAAGTTCGAGAATGGGGCTAGTTTTTCGTAGTTGAGACTAGACGAAGGTTTTCGTAGTTGTCATATATGTATATGTATACCGTATTTGTCGTGAATGCCCCGATGGCGTTTGAGCGCGAACCGGTCAGCAAAGGCGGCGGTGCAGATGTCGCACTTGAAAGGTTTCTCGCCCGAGTGCACCTTCGCGTGATTCTTCAGGTGCGCCGCCTGACTGAACGCCGAGCCGCAAGTCTCGCATCTACGTACATTCAAATGTTTATTTATTTAACATAAATATACAAATGATAAAGACATTTTATATAGAACTCAGTTGCGATCGTGGCCGTAATGGGATTATCATGCTTATCCAACCAACCGAATACATGAAAACATGGTAATATTAAACAAATCATATTATACAATAGAAGAGTTCATGACAGATACTAAGTGAAATATTATATTATTTCATCTAAATAAAATTAATTTAATCTAAATAATTTCGTTATTAGAAAGTATAAGTACTTAGATATAATTTTAGAAAAAATTATAAAATGCTAAAATTACCTGTTATTTGAGCATGGCCCTTAGTTTTTTAAACCTCATGTATATTAGCAATAAGTAAATTAATAAAATACATACAATGCAGGCGTTTGAAGTGTATAGTATGCACAAGTACGCCCAAGTTATCGTCAAATAATTTTAACAAAAGTCGTGATGCAATAGGTGAACCAATTGAATAAACAAAACTACACATTTTATGATAAATCGATAAGTTAAATACTTATAACTTTACTCGAAATGAACGGTGGTTTGTTTATTCATACTGTATTGCATGTCGAAAGAAACTACGTAAAGATAGGCTATTACTTAAATAGTTAAGTACTCACTTATAAGGCTTCTCTCCCGTGTGTATGCGGCGGTGGTTCCATAGCGTCGCGTGCCGCGCGAAACCTTTGTCACACACCTGCAGAATGAAACACATTGAATATGAAATGTAGTTTAAAAAATATAATACTATATACTATATAGCTAACGACTGCTTGAAAGAAAGAGTAATATACTTCTACGAAAGCCTAATCTTGTTATTGTACGCTATATTATACCTATCTATATTCTATACATGAAGGGTACAGAGAAAAACATGTCTAGTCACAAAAGTAACTTCACGAGATATCGCGTTTTGAAAGTTTGGAACAATGTCATTTTATATGCTATTTTCGTGTATAGGATTTTTTGAGAAATATTAATACTTACATCTATAATAAAAACGGAAAATAATAGTTCATTGAAAACACTACATTTTGAGATTTTTGAGGTATAAATCCCATTTTTGAAAAAGAAACGGTCTAAAAATAGACATGTTTTTTCCCTGTACCCTTCACATATACTTTTCCTGAAAGTGATTTTTGTCTTATTTGCGTACGATCCCTGAAGATACTTACTTATAAACATTGTGTAACACGATATCATTATTACGCTTGCACGGCTAAACTACTCAACCGATTTTGATAAAATTTAATATGAGCAAGATTCGTAGTTTTAATGTATTTTTTAATATTATTATTAGCAACTGCTAAAAAACACACATACACACATGTGTATATCTATCTTCCTTATTATAAATGCATAAGTAACTCTGTCTTACGCTTTAGTTCATTACCCAAGGACGGACGTAAGCTACTTTTTATCGCGATAAAATGTCTTCACGGTGCAACACCTTACCACAATAAGATTGCTAAAACAGACAGCGCCACCCGTTGTAATCGCTCGGAACGATAAGTCCCTCCGCGTTCAAACGTGGGCGGACAGCTAGTATGTATAAAGGCATAACATAAATGAAGTAGTAGACAGCTTATACACCTAAGAACAAGTACTTGTTCTTAGTTATAAACCCTGTCCTGTCTATTTGTGGCTGTATACATAGCCGTATAAAAAATATTAGAAAGCTTTAAATATGGCAGTTAATTTAAGTTAATACACATTACACGTTAGTATAAAATATGCAAGCTTTTGTAATTTTGCGACTGTTGCTTATTCGAACTTCAAATAGCCAAAGAGAATAAAAAAAGAGTACAGTGCACTCACTTCACAAACATACGGTTTCTCTCCAGAGTGCGTTCGTTCGTGATTTTTGAGATGCGGCGACTGTGAGAACTGCATACCGCAAGTATTACATCTATAAAACAAAAAAACATGACACGTTTTAACTAATGATGATCAAAAAGATCACAGTTATTATATTTTAAGGAGTTGAAGATCTTCGGCTCTGTAGCCTAGTTGGTAGTACACCTGTCATTGAAGCACAGGGTCACGGGTTCTAATCCTGTCTAGGGCAAACATTCGTCTGATGAGCACTTGTGTCTGGGTGTTGTTATAATTTGTATGGTTATGGCGGCCAACCAAAAATAGCTATACGCAGCCGCGGCGCATAGATTTCAACAATTTACTTGCAGAGACCTTTCTAACTGGCCGGAAGATTAGGTCTTCGTTTAAATGGACTCCTTGACTGCCCACACAACACAGACACGATTCTAACCTAAACCATTATAAGTGATTGGCATTGACATTTATCATTGAACTATTCAATGATAAATGTAAAACCAATCCCTCTAGCATGAAACATACCTGTACGGTTTTTCTCCTGTATGTATTCTGGAGTGGTTCTTAAGATATACTGCCTTAGCGAATGCAATGCCACAGATTCCACATTTGAAGTTCTTCTCCCCTGAATGCAGCTTCTTGTGCGACCAGAGAGACGAGTAGCGGGAGAACGAGCCTCCGCAAATGTTACAGTGGAATGGTTTGTCAGCATTTAATTGATTAGACTTGTTTTTATTGCCTCCTACGAAGATTATGCCTGATCCATTGCAGTTTTGACATTTTGTGACCGAAGCCAAGCTTCTCTTTTTCACTGGATGGTGGCCAGGCACTGTAAAAATTGTTAATTATTAGGTACTGTTATAACAAATAATAATAGTGCTTTTACAGATCAATGAAATATGTGAAGGACACAAGAGACTAAAGAATAAGTTATAGAAGTCTATGAGACGCGCATAGAATATTTTATCTTTTTTTTTTTTGTATGGCATTTTGTCTTAATATAATTAATAATCTATTCATTCTATTCTAAAAGAGAAACAGGCGTGGATGGCATTGACCGTAGTGCAATTACGCATACATCTGTGTGTATGAGCTAGAATGAGATGTTACAGTCTAGCGGAATTATTTTTGATGTGTATGACATTAAATGGAGGCGTATGAGAGGAAGAGAAATGTAGCGGGCAGGTGTGGGGCAGAGGGTACCCTAGCTTCAAGAACTTCCGCTAAATGTTGGATCTAGTAAGTAGCGCTAGTAGAGCTCACATGGCTTCTGCTGCGCGGGCGCGGCGGGCTGCGAGGGCGCGAGCGGGTCGGTGGCTTGCACGCCGCTCACGCCGCCCACTTCGAACTTCACGTTGTCCTCCGACACGAATATTTGGGTCGCGTTCACTGCACACAAAAAAAGCGTTATTAAATACCAGGACTATAAATTAATAGTCAATATTTTTGAAAACATTAATTTGTCATGTGATAGTGAAAGAAAACATAATCAGCCTTTTAAATTAAACGGCCAACAGATATTTTAAAATTACCAAAATTTTAAAATTTCCCTATGGAAAACATGTCATGAAAACGCGCGCGCAGCTACACATCCGCAAATATAGGGGTTTCGTTGCTTTCTATGAATTTTAAATTATTACATGTTACAATGACTTGTTTATTGTATAAAAAATAGCTAAATAAACAAATGACAAAAAATTTGGTTTCTCAATGAATCAGAAAACTCAATATATAAGAAAAATAAAACTAATAAGATTAATTTACTTTGAACAAATTAAGCCTTTAAAGTTGCAGTGAACAACAATAAAAGTAGGGACATTCAGATATTTCCAAAGTGCAAAAGATGCAATTGTGGGTAGGTTTTTTACAGTGGAATACATTTTATTAGTGAACTAAGTATATAGACAACAATGATTATGTCATTAAGCAAATATAAAATATTTGCAATAAATAATGTGAATTTTATTCCATAGGTGTTTTTTTTTTAGTTTTGACTAACATAAAATTTTTCGTCATGACCCCTCCCTATTGGATTCAGACTTCTTTTGTCCAGAAAGACACCAAAGAAAGTATTTAAACCAATAATTGTGTCTTACTCTGATTGTTTCTTTGTTCCACAGAGTCCTGAGCAATGCAATTCTCGCATCGTATCAGCTTTGGTCCCTTTCTCTTAGGATTGTTGGCAATGGGCCCGCCACATGTAATGCACTTCTGAACCTTGTCTATGATCACTGGCTTGGCTGAAAATATAATAAATATTACTAGTACAACAATCAAGCCAATCAGAACCCACTGATGATGCCACATTTTAAGCTGGATTATTTTAATTTAGAGTGAAAGATAAACAAAAATCAATAATTATTATTATTTAAGAGATAAGTGTAAATTCTTTTTTAATTAACCTTTACAAAGAAGTAATATAGCTAAGTGCAGAATTTGGAATTAATGGAAGCAGTCCTTATAACCCCGTAATTGATATAATAATACTTATGAAGTCTTTTTTTTATGTTATTATTTATTTTATAATGATCAACTTATTGTGATCTCAAGAGTTTTTCAAATAAAAGTTAACTGAATCTTACTATCTTGAATTTGCACATGGTGTTGTTGTTGTTGTTGTTCATTTGGATCAGATGAGAGAATTTGTATGTGCGGGGGCATTGTCACTTCATTGCCAGTACTCACACCTGTGGCCACTACTGTAATATTATTATCTGCAATAAAATATAACAAAGATTGATCATAGTCAAGTAAAAGAACATTTTTTTAGATGATGCAAACTACAATTTTCTTATTATTTAAAGGCAGCAAAATATTGCCTAAAGCACAACAGAGCTATATAATAAACAGTCATGATTATAAAAATAACAATATAATTTATCATGTACCTGTATCTTGAGCATGAATCCTTTTATGAGCATTAAGAACACTCAAATGACCAAACATGAGGCCACAAACATCACACTTGAAGCTGATGTTAGACACTGTATTTTGAATCCCATTGGGAGCAATTTGCATTTGATTGACAAGAGCATAGTTGTAGGAAAATGGTTGTGCTATGTAACAAGTCTTGTCATCACTGGTAGTTAGCTGGGCGATGTTGACACTGCCTGGGACACCTCCAGCACTGCCTGCTGCTCCCGTATTTATCTTCCCAATCATATTCACATTGGTTGTATAACAAAATGTTGGGAATTCCTGAGAACGTTATTCAACAAGATATTATTGTAAGAAATTCACACCCATATTATGTTAAGAATGTGTGAAGGAATATATGCAAATGAAATCCTGTGATCTCGGCTTAGTAGCAATAAATTCTAAAGAATCTGCAGTGGATGAAATAAAATAAAAGCAGCATAAACTTGTCTTGAAGCAGGGTGGGTAGCAGCTGAAAAGGATTATACCTGCTGAGCTTCCTGCTGTGCTTGTTTGGTAGTTATTGTAGTCTCCTGCTCAATCTCGATAATTTTACCGTTTCTGGTTAAACTCGCGTGTTCCTGATGCTGCAGAGTCGGCACTGTGCCGGTTTGCACAGCGTTTGTCGTGAACATCATACAAAACTCCTATTATATTACAAATGCTGGTTCATGTCCACTTATACACTATGCACACCAAACTGTAATACAATAAATGAACCATGTTGACATCAATAATTATGTTCATTTTTAAGGACGAATATCAGTACAAAAGCGCGGCTAAATGCACCCGAAAGAGAAACTCCAAAACATCGAGGTGCGAAGGTAACGGGGAGTATTTTCTTATCAGTCTACTCTACTCGTAAAAAGATCACTCGATGAGAGCTGTCTCCGTCGATATATGTAAGAAAAGGATGACGGACTATCTATAAACGCGCTTCAACTAAACTGACGCCATTGATGCACTCTTTGTTGAGTAAGAAAGAAATGCCGAGATCACAGAATGGGAAGGTATGAACGACACGGTGCTCGTAGAAAGTAAATGTAATTTACTCACAGTTTTTCACTAAATCAAAGAATGATCAAGATTTTGCAGTAAAACATGAGTTTAGAAGATTTCGAAGCTTCTTTCTATCTCACTTTCATGAATAGTTCTCCATCTCACGAGAAAAACGAAATGGCGATACAAACAAAATGGCGGCGTCTTTCGCGGGAAGGTAATGTTGCCATACGAAAAATATATATGTCAGTTAATTCTCGTAACGATCAGCATAATCCACCCAGCAACTACCGCCTTGCCTCGACCGGTTCGCTCAGGGGACAGCAAGATTTTTTCCATTATACCAGTCATTCTCCTGCCCTGTTCCCTTTATTTGGGGTCGGCGCAATATGTTTTCTTCTTCCATTCATCCCTGTCAGACGTCACATCACTATTCACTCCCTTCTTACATATATCATCTTTCACGCAATCCATCCATACTTTTCTGGGTCTACCCCTACCTGCTTTTCCATTCACTCTCATATCTAGCATTCTTCTGGTGGTATGGGATTCCTCTCTTCGCATCACATGCCCATACCACGACAGCCTGTTTGTTACTCCTCAACTTTTTTCCATTATACCAATATAAAATTATTTGTCCAACGAGTAAATTATAAGATAATATTATGGATATGGATTAAATAATAATGAACAAATGAAATTGGATGTTTTTTGATATTTGTTTCTGAGCTATTTGCCCCCAGATTTTTTTGGAGTGAAGATACTGTACCCCGAAGCTACTCCTACTGGCCAGCGGACAACCGCAACGGATGGGCTCATCTTACTATGGATAGTAGTACAATTTTTTTAGGTAAGTTGACCGTACGCGCTTAACCTCAAGCGGGTCAAATTTTGTCCGAATTAAAATGTTTAGCTTATCCTGATTCCCATGGTGTGGATTAGCTAAATAAAAGACTTAAAATTGTTTGAACCCATTATTTTTTTATTTATTCATACAGGAACACTGTCTCGAGGTCGGACACGCAGAAGCTTTTAGCGCGAATTTTTGAATAGTAAGACACTTGAGCCTGTTAGCTTGTTTTGTGAGTTTGGGACAAATCTTGCATCTGAATTTTTAACAACTTCTTCCTCACAACTAACGACTTTGAAATAATAAAAATTACTTGACTATGGAGTCAGGATTCACTTCTCAACAGTTAGTAGCACGGACTTGAAGCTCTGCATTCAGGGTACTCCTCAGCAGCAGTCACGCCACATTCTCTGGTTTCTGTTGTCATTCTACCAGTCATCGGCAAATTGCATTACATACATACCTACCTACCTAACGGTTGCCTTTTCTTGTATGTTCCAGGACGACCGTTACTAGTAGGAAGTGGTAAAAGGTAAGGTAAAAGTCAAACCAAACAAGACAGAAAATAAATGAAGTCAGCACATGATAAACAAATTTTATAATGTAGCAAGGTTTTTAGTACAGGTATTTCTGTTTTGTTTTTATTTTGTTTTTGTGAAAAATTGAGCAACAATGTTTGGATTTTCTTTCCCTTTCTGTTCTATAACTTTTATAATAAATGATAATCTGTTACTCCAATTACGACAAGTTTCAATATTAATTTTATTCGCTATGAGATTTGCTTCAGGACACCAATAGTTTTTTATTTCGCCTTTTTTTAAACAGTCTCTCAACTTTTTTAACATGTGTAAAATTAAGTATGACATGGAATGGTGTTTCCAGAAATCATTTCCTTGGGCTTGGGTTTCCCATAAAAATACAGTTTTAATGTAGTAACTTGCCAATAGTTTAAAATCTTGTACGTCACGTAGTAATTTCAGAAGTTTGGCAGCACTTTTCAAGTTGTTTTTGTCATTGATGATGCGCCTTTCTTGAAACGGAAAAGCTAATCTCCAACTGTACTCATCATCTGAAGGCTTTGGAACAACAAAGTATTTTTTGAACTTTTTTAGGTCTTCCTTTTCCAAAATATAATCAAACAAAATTTTTGAATTATAAGGTTTTTTGGGTAGCTCAAATGAAAAAGTCGGTACAAGGTCAACATCGATTGGACTATTATCATCATAATTTCCTGCGATAATTGTAATGGTGTTGGCAGGGCCCGACATTTTTGTAGAAAGTAAATAGGGTTTATTATTTACGTAGAGAAGTCTCAGCTTTTCTTTTTTATCAACTGGGGGGAGAGTTGCCATTGCTGTGTCAACCACTCTTTGCATCCAGGAGCGGAATTTTTTAACTGATAAGCGAAAATATTTATCACACCACATTTTTGTTTCATGATACCCATCATTAACTTTTTCTGGAATCTGTGATAGTCTTCTGAATTCTGAATGCATGAAAATATTGGTACAATCGTTAGTTGTTGCTTTAAGAAAAATCTTCTTGTAATCTACAGGTAATTTTAAAATTACATTCAAATCATACTCTGTCGGTTGACCGACGCGTAAACCATCGAAATAGCTACCCAAATATTCCAATTCAGGTTTCATCCGGCAAAACAGTTTATTGTGTTTTTGCATTATTTTCAGAAGCTCCCCGAGTACAGAATATAAAATGACGTTGTTACGTTTTCGATCTTTTTTGTTTATTTTAACGTAGTCTCTATTAAGGTCTTTGTAAACTTCTTCTAGGCATTTCTTTTTCTTTGCTTGACAATAGCGCGAGGGATTCTCTCTCCTGAAAAATTTGAAGTACGGATAAGTAGTAATTAACTATGAATGAATGAATATACTTCATTGCATACATAAGATTACATAAATATAGTTTTAAGAAAATTACAAAGTGTACAGTAAGGCGGCCTTATTGCTACATAGCAATTTCTTTCAGGAAACTTTATGATGTTCTTTAGATAAAATATTACCTACAAGTATTTATTTTTCGCTTTATAATTATTAGATATCTCGTTAACAGAAGTTATCCGTAACAATAATAATCTATAATATATATATATATAGTATTTATACCTGTGCTTTTTACTTGAATCACAGTCAGAGCACTCATCCATGGTAGACAATAATTTGAGCTCACTTTTAATTGATTTAACCACTTAATTATTCATCTATGCACTCGTAAGTATAAAAGGTATTTAAATTGAGACGACGACGAATATAAAGTATCAATATAAAAAAGTAGCAAGCGCATTAGTATTCTATATAGTTTGTGGCTATTGTGCAATTCGAGCAACTGACTGACTGAACAACTGAGGGAGAGGGAGTGCCAACAACATAAGTGAGAGCGAGAGTACCTATTTATAGTAGTAGTAGTATTCGATTATACACGTCACGGGGAATACCCACGCATAGTGCAGTGCGGAAAACGGAATTATACAATCCGTCACACGACTACTAGGGCGCATTCCGAATCAGACTATCAGCGCTGTCAGCGATCAGAAAAGAAAAAAACGTATGAATTTTGACTGCTGACAGTAATTCGGAATTTTACAAATTACAAACAAGTACAATACGTCCAAACTAGACGTGAAGCCATTGGAAAAAAAAAAAAAAAACAAGTACAATAAAATTATATTCGATAGACAATGAGTTTAAAACGAATTGTCTACGCAATGTCCAATGTCTATATCCAATTTTAACTTGTTACCATTAAAATTGTAGCTTCGTGAAACGGCGCCCTAGACTAGACCCTCCCTACGGGGCGTATTCCGATTCAGACTTTCAGCGCTGTCAGCGATCAGAAAAGCAAAAAAACGTACGAGTTTTGACAGCTGACAGTAATTCGGAACGCAATTACGGGTGTTTTAAACGATTTCAGCGCGTTTCGGAATGCAGGGTTTGTCGTGCCCTGTGGTCGCGTCACTTTGGGCACTGCCAAAGAAGATACGGGGAGATAAGGGGTTTGGCACGCATGCTTACGGTTCGTATCTATCGTATTGTACTTAATACCGAATTTTGTAGACCGGAAGCTCACTGTAAGGAACCTTATGGGTTCATATCATCCAACTCGACTCGAATTCGAAGGACAATGAAAAATTTGATTCAGTTTTAGATGGTGAAAAATTTAAGACGCATGTAGTAGTTGTTATCGGCAGGCTTTAATGATATGAGATTGATACCGAAAAGCCAGTAATGATTTCATTATTATGCTTTTACATAACAATAATAAAAAAAAATGAATTAATAAAAAGAAATAGGATCAGTTGAACGAAAACTAATACTGCAGATACAGTTTTCTGTCACATCAATATTTTTGTGATAAGGACATAGTTTTTTCGATTGTACTGTAAAATGAAAAGTATATTTTGCATGGTTTCTGATGACTTTGTTAACTTAACCTAACAGAATAAAAACAAAAAATCAAGGCCACACCTGCTATATTACCACTTTGGTAAAAATTGTGATTAAACCAGTCAAAAAAAATTACACACCTGTCTTCCAGACTACTTTACGTTTCCATAGCTTCATCGGGTATGATTGAATCTGGTATTATAACTTCAGCATCTTGAGGTTCTTCAGGCTCAACTGGGTTTACAATCAACGGAACTAATGATTCTTTGAAATTTTGGAGTGCATCATTTAATGAGCTAAATTTTACTGCTTTTATATTAGTGACAGAAGGAACTCCTACTTCACTTTTCACAGTTTGATCTGTAATATAATAAAAAAAATGGTTGCTCTCACACTGGATTTGAAAAATAAGTAAATTAATTACACGGAGACAAATACAAAGAGGAGCTGCCCTAAGACATTTTTTATATGATAGCGGGGGTCGTCATTGGAAGGGGATGCGGGGAGATGAAGTTCTGCTAACCATCTAGCGGTCAATAGCAAAACTAGCTTTGCAGCTAGACACTATGTATGTCTTATGGGGGACGCCTGCGACGGAGCGCAGACGGGTGACCTGCTCTGTTGCAGCTAGACACTAATGAACCATACTTAATTTTGCTATTACACACAAGATTGAAAGTTCTGAAAAGTTTACTTAATTTTGCTATTACACATAAGATTGAAAGAAGTGAGAAGTTCTGTTCGTTAGTTCGTTACGCTGTATTGTCTGTGGCGTTGGTCTCTGAGAGTTGATTCGATAATTGCTACATAATTGCTTATATTTGCTATATAATGTTGCCAGGCAAGAGAAAAAAAAAACAAAAATTCGGACTGTTTTTTAAAAATTGATCTCTCTCTTCTTTTTTGTATTATGTAGTCGTTTTTAATGTAGGATTACCTTATATGAGCAATTGTGATATAAAGGATGGCCCATTTAGATGGGTCAGTATGGGTAACTCTGAAACTATTAGAAACATAAAAAGATCTGTTCAATTTTGACCCGGGATTTCACGTAAGTCCTTTATCATCATCACTTACTTACTACCAAGTATAAGGAAACATCCTTGCCCAAAATGTGATATTTTGATTCATGTATTCAATTATAAATATTGAGTAAGTTCATCAATATTATCTGCACTATTTAATTGTATGCTACAAAAATAAATATTTTATACAAATATTTTTTTTTAGATTCCATATCTATCTGGCCACCCAGCTTACTATACAAAATACATGAAGTAACACTGACAGAATCGACGCCTGGTGGTTAATAGCTAGTAGTAAGAGTACTTAGACCGGGTCTAAGTTGCTTGTGGCACCTCCTCTTTATATTTGTCTCCGTGATTAATTAACTTTTTTACATACATACATAGAAATAACAACATACGGCCTTATCGCTTCATAACTATTTTTTTTGTATAACCTTTAGGTACAGGGAAAGTAATCAAATAAATACAAAGGAAATGTAGGTGCGTAGATAGTGTTTATACCCAACCTCCTTAAGCTTTTCTCTGAATTTCTGTGGTATACTACAAAACAGAATACCTAAAATTATTTTAATAAAATAGCAATATAGACTAAGCAGATTCATATAAAATAAGCTTGTAATTTCAGTAGTCAGCCTAATAAGCCATTGCATTGTCTAAATTTTCTAAAAGTCAAGGAAGGAAAGGAAATGATTATAAAGTACCTGTACTGCTGGCTTGTGGCATAACATAAGCATGGTCCATATTCAACAACTTGTTAGTTTTGCACAAATATTTCAAACTTTTCTCTGGAAGTTTGTCAAATAATGGATCTGCAGTTTGTGGCGAAGGATCTTCTTCAAAAAACATGTAAGTCCCTAATGTGTCAACAAATTTTCCTGCAAAAAAAGTATGAAATGAATAGGTAGGTAGGTAAAAGATTAAGATTTGTTTTGTTTGTTAACACTGTATTGTTTTATTTTAGAGAAGCAGATGCAACCTGTTGGTTAGATGGGTGAATAATGTTAAGCATAGGATAAGTGTGACGAAAAAAGCTTAACATTGGCTTTTTGTACAAGACTATAAAGTTTGATTATAGTGGGTAATAAACAAATGAATAAAATGACTGATTATGGTAAGGGTGGTGTAAGTAATAAAGTAAAAATAAAACTCACAAGGTAAAACTCAAATATCAAAATCATTAAGTTCCATGGTTCCCTAAACTATGCATACCTGTAAAAAAGGAATCATCAGCCTGAATAATTGGATTCTTGCCATCTATGCCAAGAATGTGAATACTGCGATATTGATCCACATCTACACTTTCATTGAATTCAGCATAAACAAGGATTTCTTCTTCAGAATCTGAATGCCCTTCAACTTCCATCGTAAAATAACCTATTAACTTTATAATCGGGCAACAATATTGCGTTGCGTGCAATATTTTATAAAACGTTTCGTCCAATCGATCCAGCTGAAAGCCGGACAAAGTTAGAATCTGTTTCTAGAATTGTTTAGAGAACAAAGTATGTTATTTTTTTTTTATTTTTTTTTTTTTTAAATGGCTATTTTTCTCCATAACCACCATAAACGTCACACCACAACATACGACAAAAAAAATGAATTGCAGGCAAGCAGATAAGAATAGTTTTTCCATACTTATGAAGCAATGTACATGTACAGTTCTAAAAATGTTATCCGAATTGGATTGACAACATGAATGAATGGGATTGGTTTCTGTGAGAACGAGATGGCTTTATGAAGTATCTTGAATCAAAGAAAAGGATAAAAAAGTCATGCATTCTCATTGGTTGTGCTATGTTATACGTCACGCACTTTTTTTATTCTGATCAGCTGATAGTTGTAGGGTTGCCAAAATGTGGGCAATTACACAAAATACGAAGAGTTTAAAACCGATTGAGTGGATGAAGGGAGAGCATTAAATTCTATGATGACATTGATAATTTTATTATTGTCAAAAATTGCTTTATATTTTGAATAAAATCACCACTGTGGCGAATAGAAAATCAATGGAGATTTATGAAGCTTAGGTTTTGGGGAATTTATAACACTGACATTGGCAAGAATGAATTCGTTCATTCCTTCGTTTCATTCATTGCTCTTTTATTAATTCATTCATCCCGTGTGTGGTATTTTCGTGTTAACACGCGTGTACGCGAAAATTTTTGTTGAACATCAACCCAGTTATTTTGAGTCCAGTTTTTATCTGTTTTTGCACAAATATGTCGGACTGGGATACTGTCACTATCCTACGCAAAAAACCACCAAAAGCATCTGCTTTGAAAACTGAACAGGCTGTAAACCAAGCTCGCCGTCAAGGCATACCAGTTGACACTCAACAAAAATATGGTGCAGGCACCAACAAGCAGCATGTGACAACTAAAAATACAGCTAAACTCGATAGAGAGACCGATGAATTAAAGCACGACAAAATACCTTTGGATTTGGGAAAGCTTATTATGCAAGGCCGACAGGCTAAAGGAATGAGTCAGAAGGATTTGGCTACAAAAATATGCGAGAAACCTCAGATTGTTAATGATTACGAAGCCGGACGTGGGATTCCAAACAACATTGTTCTCGGAAAGATTGAAAGGGCAATTGGAATAAAACTTCGCGGTAAAGAAAAAGGCGAACCCCTACAGCCTCCTGGAGGAAAGAAATAACGGGTTCTCTAGGAGGCGAAGGCCATACTCCGATATTTTGTTTATTGCATAATAATTTATCTCAATTTGCTGTTATGTGTGTTCTTAATCGTATATTAATATTTGGGTAAAAATAATATGATGTAAGCATTTATTTTCCTCGGGTCTGGAATGTTCTATCTGTGATGAAGTTGCCACCGTGAAACATGTTCCAAATACATTCGATGTTTCGTGCGGTAATGTAGTGATTGGGGAATGTGAATGTTATATGCAATAAAAATAGTTTATCGATGGATTTTAGTGGTTTTACTGCCTGCCTATCTAATTTTTGTTTAGTAATCAAACGTTTTAATCAATATTTAATTTTATTGAAGGAAGGCTGTTTTCGTTGTGTTGTCAATGTTTTTCCCACGAAAAGCAAAAATGATAAAAAAAACATGGGAGATTATATCCTCTTTGGAAGAGTTCTTTGCGTAGTCGTCGTCGTCAGTCAACTCAGTCAAGTCAATCTTTTAATTTAATTATTATAATAATTAATTACTTCATTTTTACACGACTGCAAATTTGACACATAAGCAACTTTTTTTTTGTTCGTAGCACTAGTTAACTTTGTGCCAGTGTCGAGTTTAAAGGTAGGGAAACTAAAAACATTAAATGATAAAAGAAAAACGAAATAATAAGCAACTTTTTATTGCATGACACATAAGGACATAGAGAACAAGCAACATTTTATTGCATGACACATAAGGACATAGAGAACACAGAAAAACATTATAATGACATGTGCGCAAAGGCACCATATTCCTCAATTGGTTTTAATTTCCCGCATTTTGGGGAATTTCTAATAAATCGGCCACTATAAACAAGTGTCAAGTTCAGGGTGCGTTCCAAAACTTGCGAGTGCCACTCGACCTGATAAAGCTACCACCACACTACTTAACTGCTGTCAAATATTTGCGCGTTTTATTTAGCGATTTCCCGTTATTTTGTAATGTAGTACTTATTTGCATCCAGTAAATTTTTGAGGTGCGTTTCGTGTAAAAGCATAGATAATTAATTTCCGGCATAAATAACTGTAAACGAGCTAATTTAATCATGAAGTCGGGTGCTGAATGCTGTAACTCTTCAATAGCTGCTAGTAAACCCTTCAAGTTTGGATTAATTTGATTTGTTATGATAAATCCAATATAGTGCACTTAGTGACGAGGGTCTGGTGATGGAACCAGGAGCTACAGTTCTTTAATAGCTAGGACTAGTAAACCTCTCGAGTTTAGGTTCATTTGACTTGTTAAGATGAAGCTCGCGGCGACAGTTATGTCTCTCTCGTCAAGTTTACTAAAGTGTGAAAGAGAGGCACATAGTGTCTCGAGAGACAAAAGTCGCTGGTGCACGCACAGCGTAACCACGGAGACAAACACGAATACCCCTATATATCTGTTAATCCCTAGTATATATCTGTTAATCTGTGACGAATACTTTGTATTTGTCTCCGTGAGCGTAACGCTATGCGCGCACTAGCGACTTTTGTTTTTGTTTTTTCTATATGCCTCTCTTTTGCACTCTAGTATATTTGACGAGAGAGACATACTGTCGCCGCGACAAAAGTCGTTAGTGCGCGCATAGGGTAAGAGCTAGCGCGCACTAGCGACTTTTGTCTCTCGAGACATTATGTGCCTCTCTTTCGCACTCTAGTAAACTTGACGAGAGAGACATACTGTCACCGCGACAAAAGTCGCTAGTACGCGTTTTACTTCCTCTTTGAGTGCGCGCTAGCTCTAATTTACAAACACAACACACACAAGACAAAATATAACCATTTATATTTACCTCTTTATAGATATTTAACTACTTATTTATTTAATACCCTGTCCTATCTTTTCCAAATTATTCCATTGATATTATAATAAAATTGTGCGCGTTTAGTTTCCCAAACTTGACACTGGCACAAAGTTAACCTAGTGCCATATACCTATAAAAAAAAGTCAAGTTTTTCATTTCATTAGAAGTTGTATTTGTTTTGTATAAAATTTTGTGAAATTATCTACTAACGAAAGTACGCAATAATGTCGTTTTCTTTTGGTTCTAATGCAACACCTCAAAGTTCTGCATTCGGATCGGCAGCTAAGCGTAAGTTTGATTACCTATTTTAGGTTATAATTTATTTCAACCCGCGTTCCGTCTGTATTTACTCTTAATTGTAAAAATATTGGGATGTGTAATGTTTCGTATTAGGTACATATTATGAAAGACTGTACTAGTAATACATCGGAGCTTAGGGTTTATCATTTAGATTATATCGTAAATAATATTTACATACTGGTTTTTTTGTGTGTATGCTAATAGATCTAATTTACCATACCACCATAGTAGTGCAGGAATAATGCTAGCCATGTGCCTAATAAATAGAAGGAAAACTAGTTAGCACTGGACCTTTAGGACGCTTTACACTGTCTAAAATATATTGGATGCTATTTTCAGACCATTGTTTTTGCAGTACCTACCAATTTACTGTTTCAAGTGTATTCTAACCAGCAATGTGTATCGAATGATACTCTGCCGTTAATTAAAGGTCTATCCACACAGCTCAGTGCCGTGTCAGGGATGGGGCCGGAACGTGGCAAATGTCATATGGCGGCAAATGGCTGTGTTGACTCAACTCATTGATCACTGCATCACTTTAAGGCATTTTTAACATAGTTAAAAAAGGGCAAAGGCATTTTTAACATAGTTAAAAAAGGGCAAGCTAGAAAACTTCAACTTTGGCCATCTTCTTTTGAAACAGACCATAGTACCACTAATAATAATGGTGATGATGATGATCATTCTGACTGTTTTCTGCCACACTAATAAAAATGCTTATAAAATATTTTCATGTGCAAAATTATCTGAATAGGTAATTTAATGTATTTATTCAATAAATACTCAACATAAAAGAATCCGGGTCAGGAAAATCTTGGAAACTAAGGGTGGCTTTTACCAAATAGTGTTTAAAATTAGCTAAATTTGAATTAACTAATAATAATTAACCCCTAATTGCAATTTAAATTAATTAAAATTAGTAATGTCTTGCACCAAATAGATTTTGTCATTATTTAAGAAATTGTAATTAGAGTCTCTTCTGTGACAATTTTTGTAGAAAATAAACTATTAGGTGAGCTGTCAAAATTAATTACAGAAAAATGGCAAATTAACGAAGCTAATAGCGATTAACAAAAGTGTCATTTTGATGTTGTTTGCTGCAGTTGTCAAGACAATGGTTTTTAGCCGCCATGCACACGTTTCAAACCAAGCAAACACTTTTCGAAGTACGGTATGGAACCTGTCAAATAAATTAAATTGCTATAGTAAAAAATGTTACTGACGTGAAATGGAACGTAGGTTCGTAGTCATAGACATTATTTTTTAGTTTATTTTCTAGAAAAATTGTCATAGAAGGGACTCTAATTACAATTTCTTAATTAATGACAAAATCTATTTGGTGCAAGACATTACTAATTTTAATTAATTTAAATTGCAATTAGGGGTTAATGATTATTAGTTAATTCAAATTTAGCAAATTTTAAACACTATTTGGTAAAAGCCACCCTTAGTGAAATAAATTATAATTGTGTTTAGTAGACAAATAAATACTCCTTGAAAAAAGTAATAAAATGTCACTTTGTAATTTATTCTTCAATAATTACAAAAAGAAAAAAATATGCCAACTTCATCTTATAAAAAAATTAAAAAAATGCAATTCTATAATTTAAAGTGTGTTTAATTGTCTATTAAACACAATTTATTTTACTAAGATAGCATTCATAGTTTTTGAGGTTTTCAGTTTCAGGTAACTACCTGTCTTCATATGACCCGGATTCATTTCTGTTGAGTGTATTTATGTTTTCATTCATTTAATATATTTTTCAGCGAATTTTTCATTTGGAGGCACAAGTACTGTTTCAACAGCCACATCAGGGTTTGGTTTTGGAACAAACACCACATCATCAGGATTTGGAGCTTTTGGATCTAACCCTACATCATCAGGTGTGCTTTTAGAGGGAATGTCTCTGGCTGCGACCCCGAATGCGCGAATCCAGCTATCTTTTTCGTTTTTATGACCTAAATAACCAGCCAAGCACGTGTCGGGCCACGAAAATTGTAGGGTTCCGTAGTTGAACAATACTACTTAGGTACCTCTTTAAGACAGTTAACATTCAAAATCAACATAATTTTCTATGATATTTGTACCGAATTCCTTACTATACTAGTACAAGTACATTGAATAATTTGTTCTAATACTCGTTAACCAGCAAAGCCTATTTGATGTTGATAGTTTTCCTTTTAAATTCATCATATACACTACTATTTTTCATATTTCCAAAATTACAACACTTGACTCTAACTAAGCACTTTAAAACAAAATATTTCTGAAACGTAAACCACTAGCATTAAAATATGGTTTTAGCCCCATTATTTTAAAAAAACTTATCCAACAATACCTCACACTATAAGGTAGTTATGAATAAAAAAAATATAAAAAAAAAATTGTAGTAAGGATTTAATTCTTCAGCTTTGTCGGCATGATTAATATGTATATTCATGCCAAATTACAGCCTTCTAGTACTAAGAGTCTCTGAGCTAAGCCTCGGACGGACAGACAGACAGACGGACATGGTGAATCTATAAGGGTTCCTTTTTGACTACGGAACCCTAAAAAGGGGAGATGAATTTAGATGAACATATCATATGATATTATTTTGAATGAATGGAAACCTAAAATAATATTGAAGCTGTCAAATTAAGATTTTTTAAGTTTGATGTGTATATTAAGCCTTCTCTGAAATTGTGCAATTGACCCATCCAATCAAATTTAATGTTTGACAGCTCTAATATTAGAATGTCCATCTCCTGTCCTTTTTTCTATCTTTAAAAGTCGTAAAGGACAGACAAACTGAAATTGAGGAGTAAATAACATCCTGAATTAGCCCCTAAGTCCATTTTTTGTAAATACATATATTAAAAAATATAACTTGATTTTAGCAACACCATTTGGCGGTTTAGGGACAAATACAGCAACAACCACTCCTTCATTGTTTGGTGGTACTGGGTTTGGAGCCAACACTGCTAAGCCTGCAACCGGTGAGAGACACATTTTATATAATTTATAGTATAAAGAATTAATGCTTCGTAGAAAGAAATAAGTCTCCCTTGTGGTCCCATTAATGGGACAAATTAATGGGACCACCAAAAAACGGGGAAAATTACCCCAGCTCTGACAGAAAAGAAATTAATTCTTCTACACATATTAATATAAATTCATATTGTCATCATCAGCAGCTCATATAATATGACCCTAATGAGGGGCATGAGATTAGGCTTTAGGCAACTGCGCTGGTCCAAGATGGATTGTTCGACTTCCCATACATAGACATACACACAACCTTTATTTTTCATCCCAAGCGTGTTCACTGTTCAGGTTTCCTATGTTTGCATAGGCTGAATCACCTGATTGTCCAAAAAGAAAGATGATTCCGTGCTTCGAAAGGCATGTTAAACCATTGGTCCCGGCTACTTATCTAGTCGTTTACTTTACTTATCTATCTAGTCTGGGCATTAAAATATTTCCACTAAACGTTTTGAATAAAGTAATACAAAATAATTTAATTATAACTGGTTTTAATTTAATTTAATTAATTAATTAATTTAATTTAAAAACCAACACCTGAACAATAAGACAGTTTTTCACAGTAAAATGTAGCCTGCCTATGTCCGTCCTCGGGTATCAAATAATAAATGTATCAAATGTAATGTAATGTGTTGGATATCAAAATTGGTTCAGTAGTTTAGCTGTAAAAGCGTAACAGACAGACAGAGTTATTTTCGCATTTATAATATTAGTAACAAACTAGTGCGGTTAACTGGTGGAGTACAGTCAGTCGCCTGCAGAGAAATCGGACCCCCTTTGCATAGCGTGGCATAGCGCATAGTATTCTAGGCGGGGTCCGATTTCTCTGCAGGAGAACGTACCTAACCTACATTTAAAAAAAATTAAATACAATAAAAGTAAGTTGATAAGTAAGTGGGCAATTAGTTGTAAATTGTGATGTAACCAATTAATGTTTCAGGTTTCGGCACCACTGGTGCCTTTGGTACAGGCACAAATACTTTTGGTACTACAGGGTTTGGCACTGGCACCTCAGCATTTGGCAGTTCTGCCCCTACATTTGGCACTAACACATTAGGTGCCAACACATTCGGTGGCGGTTCTACTTTTGGCACTGGTTCTAACTTCGGCACCGCATTTGGACAAAAACCGGCGACAACAGGATTTGGTGGTTTTGGTACTGGATTGGGAACTACAAATGCATTTGGACAGCCACAGCAACAACAGGTAAGTAAAACATGAACACTCTGGTTTTCATCTCGGTTAAACAGAAAACAGACTAAATGGTCCAGATTTCGCCGCTCATTACGGTGGTTCTGGGTTCACACTGTCAAACAACAATCTCTTTGTGAGACTTTCCCAAGTTTGGTAAGGAGATTGAAGGTTGAATCACCTGATTGTCCAAAAAGAAAGATGATTCCTTTCTTCGGAAGGCACGTTAAGCCGTTGGTCCCGGCTGCTATCTAGGCGTTACACGAGCGATGTTAGTTGCCTTTGGCGCGGCGGCTCTAAAACACTGACACAAGGGTAGATGAGTTCGGTTGTCGCCCTTACCACCCCACCCACACAATGAAAGAAAGATCTCGATTGCGAGGAAAAAACACATGGACTACATACCACATGTATATTTTTAGCAACAACAGCAAGGTCCGGCCTCGGCGCAGGAGGCGCTAGTAGCCGCCGTGTTCAACTGCTGCGTGTTTGGAGACGAGAGAGACCAAGTCCTAGCTAAGTGGAACCTTCTGCAAGCCCAGTGGGGCATTGGTAATATTCCATTTTATATTTCGAGGACCGTTCAAAGATCATACACAACTAAAACACTGTAGGTAGATTGTACCAACAAAAGCAAGTAACACCTCCCTACGAATAGGGTAGTAGACTGTTCCTAAATTTACCTTATTTTATGAATTAATTTAAAAATATAGATTAGTAGCAGATGATTCGTGAAGAAAAAAACAATCGGTTGGAAAACGAATTTACAGTGATTTTTTAAAGTTTCAATATGTCTGTCTCTTTCAAAAATGTTTTTTTGTATGGAGATTATATGGCGTTACAAACAAATGACGTCACAAGGGGGTATGTGCCTCTCTGTCTAATCTTGAATTTCTTGGTCAATTTTAAAGATAGAGCAAAAAAGTATTTTAGTCTTCGATAGCATAATCTAACAAGTTTTTTTTTTTTTTTTGACGGACCTAATCACTATTTATACCAGAGTGGTAATATAGTGGGCGCGGACTTGCGGGGGAGCAGAAGGCTCGTACCCCTTAGGAATTTTATGACAACGTATCTGGGGGCGCCCTCAGACGGGCTCGGACCGCGGCCCTGAACGTTGCCAGGGCGAGAAGCGCGTCGGAGAAGAATGACCCCTACCGGGTCTTACTGAATTAATTCTACTATTAGTTCCGCGTCCCTGCCGGCGGGGGCGGTTGCTACCTGAAGGGCATTCTGTAGTAGTGTGTGGCCTACACGCAATGGCAGCTTTAATCGCGACGGTGATCTCATCGTCCGGATCTGTGAGAGCGTGTCTAGGACGACGCTTGAATCGCGTAGTGGGATGCGGAAAGTAAATTGACGCTTTTCTCACCAGAAAGTTCGGGTGAGTAACGGCCGAATCGAAATAACGTTTAGACGCTTGACGCATATACTCCTTAATGGAGGGGACCTCGAGGTCAATGTGGAGATTCCTATTGCGCACGTACCACGGACAGCCCGTGGCCTTGCGCATGAAACGATTTTGAATCACCTGAAGGGGACTCAAATTAGAACGAGCCGCATGAGCAAACACCGGACACGCGTATGTCATTACGGGACGGACGCAAGCGGTATAAAGACGGACCTTACTACGTAGAGAGAGCTTCGACCGTTTGCAAAGGAGGGAGTGGAGCCGGCCTATAATAAACGCGGCGCGGTTGCGAACGTTTTGCAAGTGATAGCGGAAACATAGCCTAGAGTCGAGAGTGACGCCTAAGTACTTGACGCGGTCGGACCACGGAATCTGGCGACCGAACAGAGAGACGCTTGGATATCTCTGAACACGAGCGCGACGATGAAAGAGCACTGCTGTGCTTTTATCGGGATTGACTTCTATTCTCCATTTGCGGAACCAGTCGCTGATGGCGTCTAGAGCCGCTTGGAGTCTAGAGACAAGGGTAGAGGGGTCTCGTTCAGAGGTATAGATTGCAGTGTCGTCTGCAAATAGAGCGATCTGCGAAAGAGGGGTCTTCGGTAAGTCGCTCGTGTAGAGCGCGAAAAGGAGGGGCGAGAGCACGGAGCCCTGAGGGACACCGGCGTTAATGGGGCGAGAGGACGAGAGGACACCTTCCACTCTGTAGCGAAAGCGACGATTCGACAAAAAGTTTCGTACAAGACGTACGAGCCTGTCTGGCACACCGAGCTTGTACAGCTTGTATACGAGTCCGTTGTGCCAGACCTTGTCGAAGGCTTTCGCCACATCGAGGAAGACTGACCCTGTCGTTTTGTGGGTATTCCTATTGAATTCGGTGTAGACATGCTCTACAATCCGATGGACCTGATGGGTACAAGAGTGTTTGGCCCGAAAGCCAAACTGCTCGGGTGGAAGGAGGCTGTTTGCGTCAGCAAAATCCCTAAGCCTGGCGAGGATGACTCGCTCAAACAACTTGCAAAGTTGACAAGTAGGCTTATTGGACGGAAGGAAGAGGCCTCGGTAGGCGGTTTACCGGGCTTGGGTATACCGATGACAATCGCTTCCTTCCACGATTGTGGAAAGTAACCGATAGCTTGTATTTATAGATTGTTAGATTGATTGTTTATAGATTGTATTTATAAAATAAAAAAGGAGTCTTCCCCTATTCTTCCTCCTTTGTGTTACTGGACGCTAGTGCAGAAGAGGTCGATAGTATATTAATGAGCTTGGATTCTAATAGTGCAGCAGGGTGGGATGGAATACCTACTGCGTTCTTGAAACTTTCTAGGGACTTTTTGGTGCCGTTGATCTGTGATCTGGCCAACTTATGTTTTCACACGGGAATTTTCCCCAGCGCTTTAAAAAAGTCCATTGTTACCCCTGTGTATAAGAATGGAGACATATTAGACGTAAACAATTTTCGGCCCATTTCTGTATTAATTTCCATCTCTAAAATCATAGAAAGGCTGTTAAATAATAGACTAGTTAGTTACCTTAATAAATTTGGCATTTTATCAGACTCTCAATATGGTTTCAGAAAAGGTCGCTCAACCCAAGATGCTATTTTAGATCTCACCACCAGTATAACTAAAGCAGTTGATGAAGGTAATAAATGCATAACAGTCTTTCTAGATCTCAAAAAAGCCTTCGATACCGTTTCTGTCTCTATCCTTATACGCAGGTTGGAGAGCATCGGAGTGCGTGGTATTGCCCTGGACCTTTTCGGCAGCTATCTGGACAATAGAAAGCAAGTTGTAAAAATTGATAAACACTGCAGTGAAGAAGAAAAAGTCATTTTTGGTGTACCGCAGGGAAGTGTCCTCGGTCCAATACTTTTCCTAATTTATATCAACGAGTTATGTAATCTTCGTGGTGTTGGAGGGAGGACAGTTTCCTACGCAGACGACACTGCAATCGTTTTTACTGGCAAATCATGGAATGATGTGCAGATTGCTGCTGAAGTGGGCTTGGTTAAAGTTTCGGACTGGCTAAATGAGAATCTCCTCACTCTAAATATTAGTAAAACAAATTATATTTGCTTTGCCCCGTATATAAGTTCTCAACCAACCATAGACTTCTGTGTGAGAATCCATGGCTGTCCGAATCCTGGCCGTCTCATATGTGACTGTTCCCATATTAAAAAACTAAGTTGTACAAAATACCTTGGTGTCATGGTCGACCAAAGATTAAGTTGGCACAATCACATTGAGATGACTATGAACAGAGTAAGGAATTTGATATGTATCTTCAAATCCTTAAGGCATGTTATGTCTACGGAGCTTCTAAGAAAAATCTATATTGCTTTAGCCCAGTCTGTCATTAGTTATTGTATTTCTGTATGGGGCGGTGCCAATAAAACAAATTTTCTAGATATCGAACGAGCTCAGAGATCACTTCTAAAGGTAATGTTTTTCAAGCCTTACCGTTTTCCTACTGATGACTTATTCTCTCTAAGTGACGTTCTTTCTGTCAGGAAGCTTTATATTTTAAACCTTATTGTGACTTTCCATAAAGCATTACCTTTCGATGAGTCTCTTCATAACAAAAGACGGAATGATTTGGTTGTTTCTACCCATAGCTCTCGCACTGTTTTCGCAGCTAGGCAATATCCTTCACAAGCTGCCTACCTATACAACAAACTAAATCGTGTAATACGAATGTATCCTATGCAACTAAACTCATGTAGAATTGCACTAACTGAATGGCTTAAGGCACAATCATACGATGAAGTGGAGGATCTGCTAGTAAGAACCAAGTGAGCAACTTGCATGTGGGTTTATTCCCGAACCCAAGGTTTTTAATAAACTAACCGTAGGGCATGTAGGTGCATACTGGTTAGAGTAAGTAAATAACCCTGCATGTGGGATTATCCCGAACCCAAGGTTATAAATGTAACCGTAGGGCATGTAGGTACGAAATACTTGTAGTTACCCATGTGTGGTCATCTTATTTCCGATCCCAAGGAAGCACTCCTTCCGTAGGGCACTGGGTAGCTGCTTGCACGTACGTATGTGTTGTTTCCAAACACAATGGTTGGTCTTAGACGATTTCCGTATGAACCTAGGTACAACTTCTCAAGCTAACCTATCTTTACACACACACACACACATCTCTCTCACTCTCGCAACATCACGCACTCACACACACACACACACACACACTCAAACATCACTTATACACACTACACACTCGCACAATTTTGGGTACTTCTTAGATTTAAGATATATTTTTACCTACTGCTGTTAATTAAAGTTTATAATCCTGTTACATTCATGTGGAAGAGCGGAGCACTCCCACTACAAGTATTCTACAATTACTTACTGGGAGGCCCCAATCATAACTTGTTAATGTAAACTTAAGTAATAAAAGTATTTTTATTTATTTATTTATTCTTTTCTTCTTCTAGTGGCTATCAGCTGGAGGTCTGCTATCAGCTGGAGGTCTGCTATCAGCTTTTTATTTTTTCCTTTCCCTAAGAGTTGATGGATAGATATGCATTGAAATGCACCACCTGCTCGCCTGCAAATTAAATGGCGATGACAAAACAAGGTTTACACAATAAACCTGAAACCTGAGCAATGGTACTGGCCAATGATACAAGTGGTCCAGCGGCAAACTAACACAACAGCCATCTGTCGCCTCGACGCCTGGTTTGCCACTACACGACACGAGACATCAGACAGGATTTGTTAAGTGCTGGACATGAAATAGGGAAAAATCACTGAATAATGAAATCTGTTTCTGAACGTAAAACTGCGGCAAGAAGTTATCATCAGTGGAAACATCACACACTCCAGATAAATGCTGATGATAAACTTGTTCTTTTCTTTGTTACAGGTAAAGCCTACTACAGCGCGAATGCACAACCTCTCGAGCTGAATGAACAGAATCCTCTTTGCCGCTTCAAGGCAGTCGGCTACTCGCGACTGGGCGGACGCGAGGACAAAGATGGATATGTTGCTATGCTGTTTAACAAACCTGAACAGGAAATAAAGTAAGTGCTATTTATAAAAGTAAAGTATGTATTACACTACACACTGAGAAGCTATTATGTCCGGTTGTCTAATATTCCAATGCACAGTTTAAACCGGTGAGTAGTATTAGCATGTTCATTATTGTACCATATCGACTAAATAATTGCGCGAAATGGGTACAATGCGTAACGCCAGTCGTCTCGACAACTGCGTCATTATTCGTAATAAGTAGTATGTATCCCTCACATCACAGTCCATTTTGTTTTTGTTACCAAACAGAATAATTATTTGCCAATTATTACCTATATTTCTATTATGTTACCTGGTAAAATTCAAGTCCAAAAAAATATGTGGAAATACATATTATTCTTCATTTAACCACTGGTTATTGTTTTGTTTTTATGCTGTTTTTGTTTATAATTTCAGAACAAACCAGCAGGGAATGACAACATCAATATTGGGTCTTTTAGGCAATAAACCTAACTTGGAAGTGAAAATTGATTCCGTGAAAGCTGTTTCAGAGAATAAAACTCAGGTGAGTTGTAATATATTTCCCTAGGTAAGAAATATATTTTTTTTGTTCTTTGACGTATATTTGAAAATACTTGTTTTTACTTTACTCTACTACTAAGATTACTTACGAAACAATGCTGGTCTGGTAGATAGTTAAATACTACAACAGAACACACTATATTATGTATTATTTCGTGAAAAAGCCGACAAAAACCGAAACGAATGTTGTGCAAAAGCTTCCCGTCCTTGCTTGCACCGATCTTGATGACGCTGGCCCAGTGCGGGTTGGTCGAATATCTTCGCAGGTGTATGCAGGTTTCCTTACGATTTTTATCTTGATATTATAACCGTCTGTTATTTAACAAAAACTGCTAAATTAACTAGCAGTGATTGGTTAAAAAAGTGGCAGTGATTGGCTGAAAATTTGTCAGTGTTGCCAATGAGGAAAAAAACTGGAACCAAATGGCGCCATAAGCGACTACCTGAAAAACTTTTCAGATGAATTATTTGTTGTCTTATCGTCCAATGGCGCCTTGGACAAATGGCGCCCATTTAGGTACAGACGCTTGTGGCGCACATATTTCTTCTCATTGTAGTCCTTATTTTCTCCTCGAACTGTAAAAATGCAATAGGGTTAGCGAACTAAGCTATTCGTAGATGAAGCCACCGTGTTAGACAGTAAAAAAAAATCGCGGCGAGTACATATGTACTCGGAAATACGGAAAATTAAACAAATACGACGTTTTCGTCTTTTGACGATACCGATGACTCACAGACAGCTGTCAACTTACATTTACCTCCCGTTTAAGTAGCGCCTCGCGGAGAAAAACTGTGATCTTATAAAGGTTTCTTTTTCCCTTTTACGGTGCGAAACCCTAAAAAGGCAGTAATATTCCCTATGGTTTATTTACAGCTAGTGATATACGTAGTGGACAAGAATGCGAACGGGTCCCACGTGCCGGCGTCCGAGCTATCAGCGTTCCTGAGCCAGGGCGGCGCGCGGCAGGCGCTGGCGGGCGCGGGCTGCCCCGCCGTCACGGGGGTGGTGCGCCCCGCGCCGCACGTGCTGGCGCAGTACCTGCAGGCGCCGCCGCCGGGTCAGTGCCTCCTCTACTGATAGTTCCTGACCTGAGCCAGGGCGGCGATAAAACTCATATATTTCTGGGCGCAGTACTTTGCCACAGCACGGCACTGGGCGATGCCAAATTTAAATTTAATTTACAACAATGGGCAAGAGTGTGTTCCAAGCTTTGAGACGGGGCTCCACAATCGGAATACTGGCGCAGTGCTGCAGGCGCCGGGTCAGTGCATTCTCTACTGATAGTTCCTGAGCCAGGGTGGTGACGCGGTCTTAGTCGAAGCACAGATAATGTCGAAGTGAGACAGCTCTGTTGCGTTTTCTCTCCACTGGTAGTATTAACATTTGACATCATAACAAATATAGTACACTTATGTCGCGGCCTCAATATTAGTTATTGCTGGACGAGGGCACGTTTAAAGTCCGAGCCGCAGGCGAGGACATATTGTGTAGGAGTCCAGCAAGAGATTGCAGCCGAGGCTTGTATAGTGCTTTTCTCTGAATATTCGAGGATATTATAAAATACAAAAAAGAATGTGGAACCTTTAATTTAGATGTCTACTTGTATCGTACGAAACTTATAAATAAGTTATTATATTTCCCTAATTGAATGATTAGAAAAATAAGTAATAAAATAGTACGATAAAAATAAAAGAGGCGAAAATTACAAACCCGTCATATTGCTCGCTTTTCTCTTTTATGTTCTGTGCCAGTGTCATACAGACTTCGATCACAGAAGGGACATACAGAGCATACAGCCAACTCAAATTACTACGATTCGTGTACGATTCATATAAAATTTGAATTTAGAATGTAAGAGCATGCTGTAAAAAGACTCAAAAATATTGAAATTTCTAAACGAAAGATACTTTGCTGGCCTTGGCCGTTAGAGGGCACATTGCTGACCGCTGTTTTGTACGCAAAAGGCAAGGTCTTATCAAGATCGTCATTACCTGTATCAGTTCGTTCTTTTCAGAAAAGATGACCATAGCGGTGATGTTTCTACGTGTCGTCACCACCGTCCAGACTGTACTGTCTTTTTGCGGCTGCTCGTATATGGCAGCATCGTAGACTTGGAACCTTAAAGCTGTGGTTTCCTAGGATCGAGGTGGCGCTATATGGCGGTCGTTCTAAAGTGGTTATTCTCCAATTTACTGGTGATGAATAAGAGAATCACACTAAATGTGAAAATATATTTGGATGTTTAGATGTTTGGATGTTTGTTCCGCTTTCACGCCTTAACTACTTGAACGGAGTTGGATGAAATTTGGAATGGAGATAGTTTGTACTCTGGACTGACATGTTTTTTACGGGAAAAAGTCTTATTCCCACGGGAAAATCTTACATAACGCGAGCGTAGTCGCGGGCGGATAGCTAGTCACTAATATAAACTCTACTTGACTACCGCCATACTTGAGTAGGTAAAATTGTGACATAAATTTGCATGCTACTTGACTTTAGTTGAACATGTTTGCGCTGAATATGTATTATGTAACACCTGTAACCCACCATGTTTATGCAAATAAAGATTATTCTATTCTATAGAATAAACATGGATGCTTTGGATATTATTAGTGAAATGAAATGTTTAGTTTGATTTTTCTGAAAATCTGTATACTTCGTGTTTCTTGGCAGAAAATCTTCGCTTGTTATGTGTGATAATAATGACAAGTACCTCCATTCCATTTTCCTCCATTTAAAGATTTATCTAATAAGTATTCTGGTTGGCTATACAGGTATGGACCTACGACTGTGGAAACAAGCGCAGGCAGACAACCCCGACCCGGAGAACTACATTCCAGTGCCGATGATTGGTTTTAACGAGGTACACATTGAGGCAAATTCCCACTGTTGTCACTGGACATCACTGTCACGCTCTAATTCTTAATTTAAGTTCGTCCGTCCTTTTCATCTTTAAAAGATTAAAAAGGGACAAGAAAAGGTCATTCTAATATTAGAGCTGTCAAACATCGAATTTGAACTTTATGGCCGCGTCGATTGCACAATTTTAGAGAGCAAACATGCGACTTAAAAATCTCTTAATCTGACAAGTACGCCTTTATTTTAGGTTTTTAGGTCATTCATTCAAAATAATATCATTCGTTCATCTGAATTAATCTCCTCTCTTTCATTGGTCATAAAAACAAAAAGGATAGCTGGATTTTAAAATTAGGATTAGAGTATGACTGTGTGAATCGGGGCCATTAGATAGCTAAGTTCGATTTTTCGTTTGTTCCACATTTAACTTGTGTTGCAAGAATGTCCACATTTAATGTGATGTGCGGTTACCATCACAGAGCATAAATGGTCCTCACCAAAACATTAAATTTCAAATATTTTTACAAAAATATCTTTGAATGAATGTAGGTCTGATCCACCTACTGACCGGTCTGATCCGTCTGTTGACTTGTAATCCTAACTCAGGTTGTGACAAAACGCAACAAATCTCATGTTATTCGCGTGGTGCGAACGTATCAAAATTTATTTTTCAATACTTCTTGCTCGAAAATGAAGTTACAGAGGCAGTAAACTGTGTTTTTTTTGTAAAATAGTTTCTCATTGAAATGTAACCTTTTAATGAGGACCTCCAAATAATGCAGGCACATTTTGAAAGCAGTAGTTTTTTTTTACTGTTACTTTATTTGTTGAAAATTTATAAGACGAAATTATCTCCAAAAAAAGATAATAATAATTCGATGGGCTTGTGCGAACTTCACTCGGAACTTGTATGGATTACTCAGTGTTTTCTGTCCCACGAAGAAGAAAAAGAAGTGTTTTATTTTTCTGTGTACAAATTACGAGACTCGAGTGAAATTCGCACGGACCAATTGTTATTTTAATCACATTGTATTCTTAGATGTGACTTGTGTGAGACTAGACTTGACAAAAATTTGAAATTGTTATGCAGCTTAAGTTCCGCGCCCGCTGCCAGTCCGAGGAAGCCAATTTACAAGCCAACTGGCTGGCAAAGGCCGGTGATACGCTCGCCGAGCTGCGCACGCGCCGCGCCGCCTCCACCGCGCGCCTCGCGCAGCTCGCGGCCCGTCTCGCGCAGCTGCGGCACACGTTGCTGCAGGTATGTGATATGTCACTGAAGACAATCTGCTAGCTAAATGGCTGCGCACGCGCCGATGTTCCACTGCAGGGCAACGTCTCGCGTCTTTTTCTCCACAGCTCTACACCTCTCGGTCTGTAGTTATTGCCAAACATTCCACGTCGAAGTCGACCAAGTCGACGCGCCACTTCTTTCTAGATCTTTCACGGCGTCTGAACTGCTGCGGCAACCGCACCATGGCTAATTTGGCCCACCTTGTCGGGTGCATTCACGACCAATCCCCAATTTAATTTGAATGACTGCACCAACATACATTGTTCGAGATTTGGTGCGTACCAAACAAAAAAAAAATTATTGAACGTGGCCGAGAGGTCGAGATTTCGACGCCCATAACGGAGGTTCCGGGTTCGATTCCCGGTGGGGACACTGTCAAACAAAAATCTCTTTGTGAGACTTTCCCCAGTTTGGTTAGGACATTGCAGGCTGAATCACCTGATTGTCCGAAAAGAAAGATGATTCCGTGCTTCGGAAGGCACTTTAAGCCGTTGGTCACAGCTACTATCTAGTCGTTACATGAGCCAAGTCAGTGGCTTTTGGCGGCTCTATAACACTAACACCAGGGTTTGTGAGGTCGGTTGTCGATCTTACAACCCACACGATGAAGAAGAAGAAGAATAATTTAACACATCAACGTCACATTTCAAGTTTTGGCTTGATTTTTCATGTAAATTACTGTTTAGACATATAATAAAAAGAAGCTGATTTGACTAGTCAGTCTAGAGCTGATAGCCACACGCTTGCAGGTCATCGGTCGCCGAGAGATGATGGGGCGCGTCGGCGCAGCGCTCAGCCCGGAGGAGGAGGCGGCCACAGCTCGCCTACACGAATTGTCTTCACAACTCGCCGCGCCGCCGTTGTTCAACGTAAGTATTATATTATGCTAGAAATGGAGGCGTGTGATGAAAGAAGAGAATGTAGGTTATTACGACACTTTCATTAACAGCTCATTGACGTCCCCACCGAGGGGCTCGAGCCTACCCTGAATTAAGGCGATTAGGTCTTAGTAGACCACGTTGGCCCAGTACGGGTTGGTCGACTTCACACACAACCTTTGAATTTCTTCCCAGGAGTGCGCTGGTTTCATCACGGTGTTTTCCTTCACCCGTAAGAGCGTCAAATAAACGTACATATGAATTCGAAATTCAAAAACACATTGGTACGTGGTGGGGATCGAACCCGCGTCTCCAGGATGGGAGGCTGCGGCCCTAGCCATTAGACCACTGACGACACTTTTAGGATCTGCACACATGGGCGAGGCAGCCCACGAATGTCTGGGAAGATTTTTTATTTTGTTTGTATTTAAATTCAATATTATTCATAAAAGCGGAGAGATAAATAAAAATAAAATAAATTCAAAACACATTCGTTCATCTTATCTTATTGAAAAAAAGAAAGGTCGGATTTTTTAGGTTTAAAACGTTCTATTGCTTGCTTCATCTAGATTCTACTCTCAATTTTTGCTCTCACTGTCAATTGGGTAGATGAACTATCCAAGAAAAACATCTCATCCTAATATATTTCGAAAAATTGATTTTGTGTCTAATCTACACATTAATTGATTTACAATTTAATTTAAATTGTAATAATAAAATGTATTTACACAAAACGTGACATCATATTGGTGTAATCCCATACCTTTTTCATATAAATAAGTTAACCGTTTTAATACATTACAAAAGAAGCAGATTTGACTATTATTCCCGCTCCAAGAGTAGGCTCGCAGCAGGGCCTCATGATCCAGTGGCGTAGCGTGCCTCGGAGGGACCCTGTATCAAAATTAGTTGGGGGGCCCAAATGAAGGGTAAAGATTTCTCACAAAAGAAACAAAAATGCTTGCAATAAATCAAAATAAATTAAATCAAAATTATTTATTATTTATTTAATTCAAATTAAATATACACTTTTGTTGCCTTTTTCTTAATCATCTATAGCATAGCATCTATAGCATATAGAAGACGATTTCAGTTTTTCTAAAATTAGGGAACAAAAGAGATTGCTTTTTGACTTTTGTCATTTCTGAAGTGAAAACTCTATAGCACGTATGACAGTATTTTTATGTTTTTTTCACGGGAAGCACGAGATTAAGTGACATTGTGAATAACATTTTACAAATTTTTGCTTACACACGTTAGGGACTTCAGTAGCCCGGGGGCCCCGTATCACTGATACGGTTGATACGCCGGAAGCTACGCTCCTGTCATGAATGCTTGCAATTTGAATCTAAGGTAGATAAAGAAGCAATAGAATGGTGGCGCTACTGCGCTCCGCTACTCTCTTATATTGCATTCTACTAAGTCATATACCAATCCCCACCACGTACCAATGTGTTTTCGAATTTCGAATTCATATGTACATTTATTCGACGCTCTCACGGAAAACATCGTGATGAAACCTGCACACTCCTGCGAAGAAATTCAAAGGTAGCGTGTGAAGTCGACCAACCCGCACTGGGATAGCGTGGTCGAGTAATGCCTGATCGCCCTAACTCAGGGTAGGCTCGAGCCCCTCGGTGGGGACGTATATGAGCTGTTGATATGAAACGTCATATAAAATGATAAGAATGATAGAAACACTTTGATGATACACGGGTACTAACATTTATTGGCAAACGTAATCTATTTCGAGCAGGTTCGTTCGACGCGCTTCCAGACAGGCAGTTTTTTTTTATCGCGGCTTATCACTTATCGGCGGGAGATAAGCGACAACCTTGTCTAGCCGAAAATACTCATATGGTGACTGCGTGATGTTTATAAAGCTATAAAAATAATCTTGTTAGGATGGGTTGCAAGCAAAACCCGTAAATATAATAAAGAAGAAACAGGCTTTTAACCATGTAATGGAGAACACCGATAGGTTCTTATTTCACATTAGAACTTAATATTAAAGTTGATATCATGTATATTACATTACTTTTATTTCACTGCAATACATGCAATATTACCAAAGTTATGACCGCAAGAAGTTCCGAAATTTCCGCGCGCTTTTAGTATGCGTGTGACGTCATATGCATGCAGTGTAGTAGTGTTTGCGGTGTAATAGGTACGTTGCATGCATATGACGTCACAGCTACTAATCTTTGATCGTTAATAAAATAACTCAGTCATTTTTAAAGATATAAAAAAAATTGTATATTTTGTAATTTTTTATAGAACATTTTAGCATTTTCAGCTAAAATCGTCGGTCAGTCCCATTACAGAGCATTCCGCGCCTTAATATATCTGCGCTGTGAGGCGAGAAAGTAGAACAGCCAATCTTGCCCTTGCTTTATCTACTAGAGTGGTCAAGCTTTGATTCTTATTAAGGAGGTTCTGGGTTCCAATTTCAAAAACAAAAATATCTGAGAGTTTTTTCCCCAGTTTGGATAGGACATTGCAGGCTTAATCACCTGATTGTCTGGAAAGAAAGATTCTGTGCCTCAGAAGGCACGGTAAGCCGTTTACCATCTACGGAAGTAGTCGTCGTTATTAGTGGCTTTGGCGGCTCTATAAAACAGACACCAGGGTTTGTGAGATTAGCTGTTGTCGGTGGAGTTGTGCCCATATTTATTGATTAGTAATTATTAGTTAATGAGTAGGTAGCATCGTATTTAAAACTTTAATTCATAATTTACAGTATAGTACAGGCCTTATATATTATCTTAATCTCCAGATAGTCTTAGAACTCCGCGGTGACGTATTATTATACCTCAATGACGATGAGTCAGACGTAATTTCTGTACGTACTTCAGTGGTATTATGTTAATCTGGTTTGCGATCTTGTAGGTATAAAAATTAAGTTGTCACTAAAAGGACATACAATTTTTATATTTAACTGGCTCACCCGGCAGACGTTGTCCTGCCATTTTTCCCAACATGTACCCTACAACTACCCTTGACCATTTTATATTGGAAAACTCTCGTAACTTATTATTTATGTTTCTCACCGTTTAAACCTTCCCTGAACTTCCAAAAATATTTCAAGATCAAAATTAGCCAAATCGGTCCAGCCATTCTCAAGTTTTAGCGAGACAAACGAACAGCAATTGATTTTTATATATATAGATTAAAGAGGTGTAGTTATATGAAATATATGTTTTTAAACAATATGAATATATCTGGTACCTCTGAGAGGTAGGCTTCCCTTAAGTCTTTATTCTTTCTCGATTCTGTCGATACTCTTTCAATTTGCACTTATTCACAGCTGCTATATAACAATATATAGGTATAACGTACATAATTAATCCATGATACAAAGTATGTTGTATTTTCACGTGTTTTTATAATCTAAAAACTCATAGGTGATCGCTCGCAGCTGCGCCTGCCCTGTTTTAGATTTTGACCCATGAGAATAAAATTTTATTTTAAAAGTAAATGTAGCCTTCGCAAGTAAGCTCTATGAAAAAAAACCGTACTTCGATAATTTGCTCCGTCGTCGTCGCGTGAAAGACGAACACATTGCGCATTTATTCATTAGTGAACTGATGCTTATGATAATGTCGGGGGTAGGAAAATCTGGTAAAAGCCAGTTGCAGTATCAGACCCATACATGTAGCTTTGAAAGTCATGTAGGAAGCATGTGATATTATTATGAGATAGTGTGTGGCTATATACCATTGATAGTGTAATCTTTTTCATGTCATAGTACACATATTATGGCGGTTATTACTATTTATCGTCATTATTAAAAGGGCTCTTAATTAGGGCAGTTAGGCTTAAGTCGACCACAATCTACCTTTAAGTTATTTCAACTACAAAAATGCAATAAAAACTTCCAAAGGACTTTTTTACGAAACAACAATTTTGAACGAATTTAAATTATCTTGTTATTAGAGGCTTTAGTCAGACGGTTGACCGGCTTTACCCATAAAATCTTTTCATACTCCTCAACTCAAGTGGTAATCACATCATCAACAGCTCATATACGTCCCCACCGAGGGGCTCGAGCCTACCCTTAGGGCGATTAGGCCTTAGTCGACTACGCTGGCCCAGTGCGGGTTGGCCGACTTCACACACAATCTTTGAATTTCTTCGCAGGAGTTTGCAGGTTTCATCACGATGTTTTCCTTCACCGTAAGAATTCGAAATTCAAAAACACATTGGCACGCGGTGGGGATCGAACCCGCGTCTCCCGGACGGGAGGCACATCACATCACACTAATATTATAAATGTGAAAATATATTTGGATGTTTAGATGTTTGTTCCGCTTTCACGCCTTAACTACTGAACAGATTTAGATGAAATGTGGAATGGAAATAGTTTGTACCCTGGATTAACACATAGGATACTTTTTACGGCGGGAAGACTTATTCCCACGGGAAAATCTTACATAACGCGAGCGTAGTCGCGGGGGCAGGCTAGTCCTCAATAATCCTACGAGTAAACGCGATATTACAAAGTATACTTCGCGTGATCTAATTAGAAACCCATTAAGTGGCACATGTGTGTATCAACCTTTGCTTATCTGTTAACTAGTAAAATCCAGATTGGAACTAATGACCGCTGCAACAAATAACCGCATTTGATTGGTAAGTGCAATAAAAAATCCCCTCGGCGGTGGCGCGGTGCGGATTCAGTAAAGCGAGATTCGGTCTCTCCATCTACAACTTTTACATAACTTGATGAATAGATTTAGCTTTTGGCTTATTCGTTATTATTAATGTTTTTACTTGTTCTGTCCTTCAGGGTCGTCTAAATGAACTACTTTGCGCTGTAAGATTGCAGCGTAGTGCCAGCGCAGGCGCTCCCCTGGAAAGATATCACCTTGATCCAGGTATGATTCTTTTATAGGTTTCACATGCCATTAAACTACTAATAATAGTACTATAATAATAGTACTCTGTTGTCTCACCTACCTAACTTCATTTTCAATAGAATCCGGCAATAATGTAAACAAGATAATTTTTTGACACTAACTTTCCAAAGACAAACAAGACTTTGATGAGTGAAAAATTAATGAAAGTTTTGTCGTCCGAGTATTTTTAATTAAAATAACTATCATAAAGGAGTTAATAGGGGGCGAAATGATTGTAAGAAGAATGTATGGTTCTTTGAAAAGTGAATATGATCAGGATTGATACTCAATGTAAGTAAATACGGAGTAATCCTGTTTGAATTGGTTTGTTTACATTATTGCCGGATTCTATTGAAAGGGACATTAGAAAGATAATGTGTAGTTAGATGAGATGAGTAATAGATTAATACAATCGATTAATCAGATGGATGGATCATCTGGATCACCACAGGATGAGGGCAGCATAGGACCAATCGTTTTGGAGAGCATGATGATGACAATAGTTTTAACGAGATAATGTTTTTTCAGGCGCACAAGAAGACGTCAAGCAGTTCCTAGCATTACAGCAAAAAGGAATGGCTCATCTTATGGATACCGCAAAGAAAGACCTCGCCGCTCTCAACATTATATCTGACGGCATGGCGCGGCTTGTAAGAACCTAGTTCAAACAAAGAAACATTGTATCAAGGACTGAATAAGTTAAGATAGCTAACAGATCAAGAGAACAGGCCTCAGAACAGAAATAGAACTTTGGAAACCTCTATGTACTGGTAAGGTTCTATTGTTAATTTTTATCGAACATAATCTATAGTACAGAGGAGGAAACTGAGAGATCTCCTAGTAAAAAATTGAAAATAATGCAAGATGAATTTTCTACGATTTCTTAAGTTTGTAAATATTTGTCTCCTTCTTAATGTCTTTGTCGTATATAAAATGGTTAGTGATATTATGTTCCGCAAGTAATCTGAGGCGTGAAATACAATCGTGATAGTCCGAGATCCCTTTGAGAATGAAAATACTCCGCTAGGCATGTGAAGTATAATTTTTGGGCTAGCCACTCACTAGCTTGGTATGATTACTTACACGACAAAAAAATATAAAGACTATTATAATGTGATTTACATTTAATTTAATGAACCTTTAAACAAAAGTAGGTAATTTTATGTCTTGACATTCTGAAGTCGAGACTGATATTTTGTACTTTCGTTTTGTATAGTTGTAATTTGTAACAATAACAATATATTGTAAAATCATTAATCTTAATTACTTACCTAAAATAAAACTATGATTCGTGTATTTATGACGTCTTTATCTTTGGCGCCATTCTATAAATAAATATTGACGTACTTTTCCGTTACATTCGTAATATTCGTGATACAAAGTTTTCCCGCGTAATCGACTTATTAAGCATTTCTTATCTTTTACATTCATAGTTATCGTGAAAAATTCATGAAAAATACAAATAATTAAAAAAAAAACTTCAAATAACCTTTTAAACTTTCTTTTAACTGACTTTAATGAAAACTAAGGTTATGGAGTGTTCTTGTGTGCGTGATTATTATGATTCTTTCTAATGAACTTAAGATAACATTAAAAAAAAATAAAAAAAATGAATACCTACCGTTCTGCGTAAGGGCGTTTGCGCACCTATCTGTATCCGTTTCTTATTCGAATCGTGTTCGATCCGTGAAAAAACAGAAGGTAAATTCACGTTCTAGCGTTTACGCACTGAGCCGTATTTGATCCGCATCCGAGACGGTATTGCACCACCAGCTTAAATAGTAGTTGAATACCAAGGTACAGTTAACCGCTAGTCAGTGGAAACGGTCAGTTACAAATTTCGACCATAATGATATAGAAATAAGGAACGTTCGAGGTGCAGTTGACTGTACTTGAGTATAGATTTCGAGTACTTCAAGCATTGATTTACTTCAAGAATTAAAAAAATAAATAAGATATAGATTTGAAATAGGACATAAGATAATTGAAATAGGACATATTATTATCTATTATTATATTTATCTCCTGCCCCTTTTTAATTAAAAGGAGAATAATATCGGACATATTTTTCAATTTTTTCCTAATTAAGACAGCGATTCATGCAGTAACAATCTGCATGAATCGCTGTCTTAATTAGGAAAAAATTCAATCTATTTTAGGTACATCCTATTTATAGAGGTAATAAAAATAAGCAGAAAATTGTTGATTAAATTTCAGTCTACAAGAACAATGACAATCATAAAGTTAGTGAGAAAATGCTTACTAAGTTCATATCACAGTTGAGTTGACTCTTCTGAATCTTTGTTTACTTTCCGATAAGTATTTGCTGAATATGATGAACAAAAGCAACATTACGCAAATGTTTGATTTTCTCGTGTGTTTACATACACTGGAGGGTACTTCGACCGTGACTTAATTTTTACTGTCTCAATACATCGCTCTAAATTCAACATGATGCCTACATAACATAACAAAAAACTAGTTAATATTATGAAAATAAGTAAATTGAAAGATACTGGATTCGTCAAATTGATATACAAACGTTAAAGGTAACTTTGTCCTCGATTTGAGCGAACTCAACATGACACCTAGTTTACCCTGTCTTCAATAACCATAAAATTAAATTATTATCAATTTTAATCACGATGTTTCTGCATCGTTGTTTGTCAAAGGACCGCTAGTTAGGGCTGTGCTGCGCCTTGCATTGCGTACTCTAATTATAATTTTTATGTTGTTTCACTTGTAGTATTTCGCCAGTGTCAAGTAGTGTTGCTAAGTAAGTAGCATGAGATACACAGACAGCCCTAATCCTAAGACTAGGGTGCTGTGTGCGGTGAAGGACTCCAGTAATATGATAGCAGCATTACTGAAGCCACCACGCGGCCGCTGACATTGCGTATCAGGGTGTTGCGGTGACTGGCTCTTTGGCTGCTCTTGAAGAATTTTTCGCAGGAACAATTAAAATAAGCAGCGTTTTGTCAAGCGTCCGTGGCCGAGTGGTCGAGCGTTCATCTTTCATTACGTAGTTTCCGGGTTCAAATTCCGGTGGGTATGGTATGACGGGCTGGTATTCCGGTGAGTACACTGTCAAACAAAAATCTCTTTGTGAGACCCAGTTTAGTTAGGACATTGCAGGCTGAATCACATGATTGTCCGAAAAAAAACATGATTCCGTGCTTTGAAAGGCTCGCTAAGGAGTGGGTCCCGGATGCTATCTACGGAAGTAGCCGTTACATGACACAAGTCAGTAATACTAGACTCCATAATATTGATACCAAAGAATAATATGATAGCGAGGATCTGGACTGGTCTGGACTATTTTATGAATAAATTTCCACTGAAGGCAGATAACCTTCAGCCGCAAAAAAAAACAAAGGAATGTGAGGTTGGTTATCGACCTTCAACCCACATAATGATGAAGAAGAAAAGTGTGCCATGTGATATCCCTCGTGGTGAGGCTTCTTTATTTAATGACTATAAAACCAGGTCGAAGACTTCAGTAAAAAGTTCTATTTAAAAATAAGGGTGACGTGTTTGGGGATAAAATAAAGATTTACTCGTAATATTTATATTCAATATTTGTAGGAAAAGAAACTAAAGATCTAAGATGTAAATAATTTATTTAAACGAAATCTTAACTTTTAGTACTTAAATCTAATGGCAAATCAGTACGTCTGACTAGATCTTCAATAGGTTTGCACTCAAGTCTCTTCGCGCACAGGTTCAGAGGCATCTCTTCCGCATGCTCGTATCTCAGTTTTTCTTCTTCCATTGTGACATCATCAATCGTCCGTTTATCTTTGTAACTGTACACTTTTTCAATGACCGTGGGTCTTAATACTGGGTAGCTTACACTGTTCGAGTAATAATTCCTATAAGCGTGTTCGTACATCTGTGTGTACTCTAAGTACGACATCTCGTTTGAAGGAACTCTAATAGTGTACCTTGGTTCAATAGGAGTCATATAAGGTATTTGACTTGAAGGATAGGGGACTGAAGGCATAGATGGTTCTGCTAGTGGTAACACAGGGTTATAAGGCGGTATCGTAGGGGAAAACGTCGCTCTGGGAGGACTGCAACCAACGGCCATTCGTCCGTGCAAAGGCGAAATCGGCTCAATATTAGAGTATGAATCTCTGACTGGGGAGAAGGCCTCATTCATTTCATCCGATGACTCCTTTTTAGTATCTTCGATGATAAAGTGCTTGTATGTTTTAACGTGTTTTCTGAGGCTGGATGGGTCGGTGTACCGTTTGATGCAGCCTGGTACTTTGCAGCAGTAAGGTTTATCGACTGTGTGTGTTCTTGTGTGCTTGAATCTGTCGCTTGAGTTCGAGTACGCTTTGCCGCAACCCTGTTGACAAAAAAGAACGTTATTAGTTGTTGAATTAATCAACATCTATGTAATATTTTTAGATCCCTTTTTTGAATCTGCATGTACTTATGTTACATAGTTGACAAGTTGGCAGAGAATGTCGATATATTTAAATGTTAACTTACTTCGTAAGGACAGACATAGGGCTTCTCCCCCGAGTGAGATCGTAAATGAATCTTCAAGTTTTCAGCTCGCGAGAAACTTTTCTGGCACTGATTGCATGTGTGTGGCCGCTCATTGGTGTGCGTGCGGACATGGACTAGCATTTTATACCTGTTGACAAAACATAATAAATTAATATAATGTGTTTGCATTTGTTAAGATTATCAATAGTAAGTGTGATGACAACACAGCCATGTGTTGAATGATAAATAAATACTGATAAACTGCATGTTGCAACAGATACATATGCAAATATGATTGTTTATGTTCTTTTTATCACTAGGGTTTTAGCGTTTTTATCAATCAACAGGCTAGTTATTTTCAAACAGAAAAACATAAAAAACACATTTATGAAATATACAAACCTAGCATTAAATCCTCTCTGGGGCCTCGCGCATCCCTTCCACCCACAGTAGAAGAGTCCGTCCCGGTGCGCGAGCGCATGCATGCGCGCGACGTGCGCGGACAGACGTGCTACGCTCGGGAAGCGCGCGCCGCATCCCCGCCACCCGCAGAACGCTTCACCCCCCTCGTTTTCACTAGTGCGCTCCGGCGACGAACCACCCGACGAATCTTCATCTTCAATCTATACAAAAAAGAGAAAAATATTGTTTTGAAAATATTTTTAAAACAAAATAACGATCGTCCTTTGTCTGAGATTTCTAAGTCAATGAGTAGATGATATGATTTTAAATGATAAACTATTCTGAAGAGTAACAAATAAGCAACTGGGCTTTTTATTTGTACACTTTATCACTCAGCATACTTGAAAAAGAAATCATTGTTTGGTTGTTAAACATCGATGAAAATACACATTCAGTTCGTTCACTGTCTGATAAAATTATCCTTGTTCTTTTTTTCTTAGGAGGTTGAAGCGTACCTGTGGTGGCAAAGGTGGTAGTACGACAGAACGTGCGAAGTAAGGCGCGAAATGTTCTGCAGGCATCCATCTAGGCACCCTGCACGCTTGTTCCGGGAACTCCGGTCTCCATTGAGGAAACACTAACATTTTCACTTCCACTTTATATTTTTAATATTGATTGCTTGTGAACTTGTGTGTTCACTGCGCGATCGCAATGGACAGTGAGGCGAGCTCTCGCGCGCTTATTTATAAAACGTCTCGTTCTGACAACGCGATGATAAGAGTGGACGAATCCCCCGCGAACAAGCTTGTTAATTTACACTTTACCGCTGTTTCTAATAACGACGGTGTGACCGAAAATTTCATGTTTTTTTATTCATATATAATTTCAGCCGTTTTCAAAGCTAAAATACCGTTGATTTTCTGTTTTTTAAAGTTAGTTGTACTGAATAAAGTCGATATTGCCGTGATCGTGGCATGTTTGTGTATGGTCTGCATACTGAGGCCGGATTGTTATCAGTAGCCGCCTGTCGCGGCCGACAGCCAGTTTTTACCGGTATGATAGGCCGCGGTTCAATAGGTGACTGATATGCCGGTGGTATGAAGCGACCTTTTACTGGATCTGAGTGTCTTCGTTGGAATAGCGCTCTTCTGTGCTCTTAACGCATGATTGATACATTATTATAGCACACGACAGCATTAGTTTTCCTAGTTATAATATTTAAAGCATTGCCGTATTAGAAACGAATATGGCAATATAAGAAAATACACTCGACAGCAAAGAATTCGGGTCGGGTAAAGAACACACCAGAAAATTTCGGAAACTAAGAATAGTAACTTATGAAATAAATTGTGTATAATATAATAGACAAATAAATACTCCTTGAAAGTAATAAAATGTATTTTTCACTTTGTAATTTATTCTTGAAAAAAAAAATGCCAGCCTCACCTTATAAAAAAAAATTGAAAATCGCTATTATTTTCTACAGCTTATTTTTGTTAATTGTTTATTTTTTGTGTAACGTGCTAGCTGTTGTTACGCGGTTATGCGGTTTGTTCTGGTCATGCGCCAGATCCGCTTAGAAAAGTCCTATTTTTATTTTGCCATTTTTGATGGCATAAGTTAACAATAACCAAGAAGTCTTATTGGTATCATTTAAAGTGTGTTTAATTGTCTATTAAACACAATTTACTAAGATAGCATTCACAGTTTTCGAGATTTTCAGGTAACTACCTGTCTTCATATGAATACCCGGATTCATTGCTGTCGAGTGTAATTTTATTGTATTATTGTCACGGAAAGCCATGATCCTCAATATTTAGGTTTGAAAATATATCCTTTTAAAATTCTTACATTAAAATCGAATGTAAATACATTCGATTTTAATGTAACATCATTAGATAATGATTAGATGATAAAGATATGATTCTCTGTTTTTGGGGTAGGCATAATGATTATGTAGGCAATTACTTGTTTTTACGTCATTATTTAGTCAATTGGCCAAAGTCGCCATCCGGACATCAGAGCCAGACGAGATAGGTAGCGATAAGCATTGATTTCACCTGATAACACCTACTGCGCATTCAATGAATGGTTCTTTTCCGCGACCACCAAAAGATTTTTTAATAAAATAATTTTTTTTTGAAAACTTTAATACAACATTTTGGCGTTTTTATTTATTACATAATTATTTTTTTCTATTTCTTTATAGCTCAGTTAATTAATTAAAAATGTATCTTCTAACTTGAATTTTAAGGCAATGTATCTTCTGTCTCCTGCATCTCCTTTCCTCTTTCGATCCCAGAAATCAATGGAGCGCCTAGACTTGCACTTCTAGTACTTACATAATAAAATTTAACGAAGATTACTTTATTTCTACCACTGGGTGTAGCTGCTCTATGCTCTAGTTTTGTCTTGATTCATTCACTTCACAGTCATGTCCTGTATGTATGTGTCACCGTAAGATTGTGAACGCCGTTAGTTTATAATCTTACTCGCGATATTATAAACTTACCGAAAATTGTGAACTGAAACCAACCATTTACAATTTAACGTATTATTTCTCTTTAGTTTATAATCTTAACCCGACAGATTATGAACTCTGCACCTTTGTTTACAATTTGACGGTTTGACATCGTAAGATTATAAACTAACGAGAAATAATACGTTAAATTGTAAATGGTTGGTTTCAGTTCACAATTTTCCGTAAGTTTATAATATCGCGAGTAAGATTATAAACTAACGGCGTTCACAATCTCGGTGACATATATAAAAAATAATCCTCATTGGTGTTAGGCGAATTTAACAAGACTAGTCTGATGATTTGACGCTTGACAACTATTTTTAAAATGGTATTGTAATAATAATATAGAGGCCAATACAAAATATATCCTTAAAAACCCCCGAAGCAAAAAAAGCAAAAATTTAAAAAGTCAAAAATAATACTTATTGTTGAGCCATCAAATTCGATAAAGTAACACCTATCTATATATTTTAATTTTATTATAGAAATTGATGGATGGCACGATTTGGTTTGCTCTTTGAAATGACGCTATAATGTCGCGTCGGGGTACCGCTTAAGCTTAAGTAAGTCAGACGCTTCATTTGATTGACTATCTATTAATTTGCTGGCATATCCGACCAACTTGTTTTGGTACGATATTTTTTTTTAAACTTAGCGGTACCCCGACGTGACATTATAGCGTCATTTCAAAGAGCAAACCAAATCGTGCCATTTATCAATTTCTATAATAAAATTAAAATATATAGGTGTTACTTTATCGAATTTGATGGCTCAACAATAAGTATTATTTTTGACTTTTTAAATTTTTGCTTTTTTTGCTTCGGGGGTTTTTTAATTTTTAATTTATTTTTATTTCATAATTTTTAAACTTTATTACAAATAAATTATGATATATGAGTACAGTTATATCTAAAAATTGAGTGGAACGCACTTCGCAGAGATCAGTTGGAAGAAGGAGAACTCCCGAAAAAGATATTTATAGAATTCGATGACAAATCAATCGCATATGGAAGGTAGTCAAATCCTCTCATCAACTATTAAAGAGCTGATGATCTTCAAACGGCTGATCAGGTCATGGTTACCTTTCCATATACTTTCAATATCATTGAAGTAACATGGTACCAAATTTCGAATCGATAGAACATATGAAAGGTAGTCAGATATCCCCTCATCAAATATTAAAGAGCTGATGATCTTCAAACGGCTGATCAGGTCATGGTTACCTTTCCATATACTTTCAATATCATTGAAGTAACATGGTACCAAATTTCGAATCGATAGAACATATGAAAGGTAGTCAGATATCCCCTCATCAAATATTAAAGAGCTGATGATCTTCAAACGGCTGATCAGGTCATGGTTACCTTTTCATATAGGTACTTTCAATATCATTGAAGTAACACGGTACCAAATTTTGAATCGAAATGACATATGGAAAGTAGTCAGATCCCCTCATCAACTATTAAAGAGCTGATGATCTTCAAACGGCTGATCAGGTCATGGTTACCTTTCCATATACTTTCAATATCATTGAAGTAACACGGTACCAAATTTCGAATCGATAGGACATATGGAAGTAAGTCAGATCCCCTCATCAACTATTATAGAGCTGATGATCTTCAAACGGCTGATCAGGTCATGGTTACCTTACCATATGCTTTCAATATGATTGAAGTAACAAGGTACCAAATTTCGAATCGATCGGAGATAAGGAAGTTCGTCAGATCCCCTCATCAACTAGAAAAGAGCTGATGATCTTCAAACGGCTGAAGATATTTTCATGAAACATGGCTAAGAACACTCGGGGTAAAATTATCTATGTTACAAAAAAAACTAAACGAAAATCGGTTCATCCGCTTAGGAGCTACGATACCACAGACAGATACACAGATACACAACTCTCTCATAACTCTTAAACGGCTCAATCGATTTTTATAAAACATAGCTAAGAACATTCTCGATTAAGTCTCCTTTCATCCAAAAAAAACTAAACTGAAATTGGTTCAGTGGTTCGGGCGCTATGATGCCACAGACAGACAGACAGACAGACACACAGACAAACAGACACGTCAAACTTATAACACCCCTCTTTTGCGTCGGGGGTTAAAAATTAACCCTGATGCAAATTACAATAGTGAATGAGAATAACAGACTATGAATCATTATACGACTTGTTGACTATAATTTATATTTAGGTACACCACAGTAGATTCCGGGTAGATCTGGTTTAATGATAGAGATAATTTATAATCTCCCTTGGACTTTGCTTCGAGTATATTTCAAACTAGTTATATCTTTCTCACCAAAAAAAGGGTACGGGTAAGGGTAAGGGTTATTACGAAGCACTTAACTGTTACGTGCATTTGTTTTGATATTATATTCGGCGAGCATTTTTTTTCTTTAGCCAATTTCTTTTATTTTGCTTTGCTTGTAATTCAAAGTAAAATGCTGGAGATACAAAATTCTTCTAAAAAAATAAAACTAGAATAACAATAATTATTGTAACAATAAAAGTTTGTAAATCAATCTGTGCAATTCACAAAGTCCTGGATCTTGTGCAAACAATATTGCATAGCTGTGCGTCATTTTGGTACTATTTTAACTGAAGTGACTTGTACTTGGGCTGTTATCATTATCTTGGTTGTGTGCGTGTGAGTGATATCGTGAACCGCTCGGCTGTGTGCGTGTGTCGGCCCCCTGCGGCCGCGGCGGCGCGGCGCGTGCGCTGGTTCTATCCAGTTCGCTTATCAGCTGTGTCGAGTCCAGCTCTTCAGCACAATAAGTTAATGAATGCTTGAACAGAACAAGTGGCACAGTTCTTAGTAATTACTTGTTAAATTGGAAATATTGAAATACCGCTATTGGATTTCTAGAAAATCCTCCTTATATCTAAGGTAGCCGATAATTTTTCAGGCTGGGAGATTTGTTTTCAAATCCATGCTCGCTAATTACCACTTTGGTAGATAATTAACGAATAAACGATTAGGTCCGTTCGAAAAAAAAGGTTGATTATGGGTACAAAATAATCTCTTGTACGCATCTGATCTTACTAGGGCATAAGAGTTCTGTAGATGTTTTTCCAACATTGATAAGTGGAGGTTATGCCTATTTTTTTCACATAATGCTGTTGGATAACTTCATTCTTCTTCATTCTTTTTGCAGATTTTCCTTGAGAGTATTGTATGGTCATTCCATAGGTATCTAAAGGTATATAATAAAATGTTGTTTTCATTTAGTTGGCCAAGTGGGCAGTGTTTACGAGAAGCTATCAGTCCGGCGGGGGCAAGTGGTTCATCTAAGCCGGTGGAAACTGGACTAGTATCTGAACATTCACAACATGAGCTCTGTTTCATCATCGGTAAATTAGAATTTGTGGTATGCACTAGTTTATTTATGTTGTGCAAAAGAAAAATCCTATTGAAACTTTGGTATGTTTATAAAGTTTGCCTTGGGGTTGTTTCAGTAGAGCGAGATACAATAAAAGTGTGCTTTTTGCGTTTGAAAATAAATATTAATAATAATATTCTTCTTCTTTTGTCGCGTCGTTGATGGCTTGTTTTAGATTTTATTTGCTCAATATGCTGCCACCCTGTTTGCTCTTTTCAAGGCGTCATGAGCTCCTCCAGCGAGCAAGAGTGGGGCAAGTAGGACATGATATTAGGTGGACCATGGTCTGTAGAGTTGCACAATACTCGCAGTGCTTACAGGGAACTTGAAAAATTAAGTGTGAAGAGATAAATTTGAATAAAAATAAATTTTTCTTGGTAAGTTTGTATTATGACTGTATTTGTATAACATGTTATTATGGACCAATGTCCACGAACAAATTTTGAATACGAACAAATTTTTCGATCGGCGGGTGACTTTTTCCATTCCAATGGTTTTAGACGTTTTGGTGATTTTTTTGTATTGTCACCATTTGCGTATTTTTTATCCTTTGCGATACTAATGTCCGAACTGAAAAATGGTCAATGAACTTGCCCGGATTTAACTATATCAAACTGAATAACTAACTAGATTTTATTTGCTCAATATGCTGCCACCCTGTTTGCTCTTTTCAAGGCGTCATGAGCTCCTCCAGCGAGCAAGAGTGGGGCAAGTAGGACATGATATTAGGTGGACCATGGTCTGTAGAGTTGCACAATACTCGCAGTGCTTACAGGGAACTTGAAAAATTAAGTGTGAAGAGATAAATTTGAATAAAAATAAATTTTTCTTGGTAAGTTTGTATTATGACTGTATTTGTATAACATGTTATTATGGACCAATGTCCACGAACAAATTTTGAATACGAACAAATTTTTCGATCGGCGGGTGACTTTTTCCATTCCAATGGTTTTAGACGTTTTGGTGATTTTTTTGTATTGTCACCATTTGCGTATTTTTTATCCTTTGCGATACTAATGTCCGAACTGAAAAATGGTCAATGAACTTGCCCGGATTTAACTATATCAAACTGAATAACTAACTAAGTTATATTCTATTCTTTGACGTCGGGGGCCATCTTGCTTTGACGTCGAAAAATTATTTTGTTCTTCGAAAAAAGTTTTATCTATCTTTTTTATTTAATATGTAATTGTTAAATTGCTGCAAAACGTAATTCAATTATGAAACATTACAAAGATTAAGATAATCTTAATCGATAGCCCTGTCTAGACTGGTACGACGTCTTTTTTAGTACCTGACATGATACAAATCCGGTCAAACTGAAGGTGACATTTTAAGGATATTACTCGACCACGTGAATTCAGGTAGATACCTACCTATCTTTACTGAATAAGTCATATCACACTAAAAAATGTGAAAATATATTTGGATGTTTGGATAAAAAGAAGTATTATTTCCTTTTTGCCCAGAAACTTCTGCGAGGGTTCGGATCGATTTGAGACATGGTTGTGATCTCCCTGAGATTGCTAAATTATAAATGTGCACTTTGGCAGTAAACAGTCGCATTACAAATCATTCGGTATTTTAGGTCCCTTCCGAGATTTTTATGTTTGCAATGTGACGAAGTGGTAAAAATGTTGTGAATGAATGAAAAGTTGAAAGCTTCTAAGTCAAAGAACCCAAAATATTTTTAAAGCTCAATAGTTTAGTTATTTCGACACTTTTCAATGACGTAAATATTTTTTTTACGAATGGAAAGTGTTGGATAAATATTTGGAAAATTTTCATCACTTTAAATGTTATAATGCCTGTTACGTAGCAAAATATTTTTTTGTAGATTGTCACACCTGTATAAAATTGGTTATAATGTAAAGGATTAGGGGGATAGGGTAAGAAATTATATGTATACATGCGTTTCGCGAGATAGAAATGTAACAGATTTTGAAGTTAAGGAATTTATAATAATAATAAGAGAGAATAATTCTATCTAAAGTCGACATTATTTAGCATTATTATAATAAATTCATTCACACTCACGCATACCAGTTTGAACTAGTTAGTCAGAGCGGCTTAGCTGATTGTGGATAGGATTGTAATGCTATCTCTGATAAGGGCTTGTCTGTTTGTAATCTCCGTCTCCGTCTGAGCATGAAACTCACTGGAAAAGTCATGGATGATCATTCGACGTGTGCGTGATAGTCACTATAGTTTTAATGTTCTGTAAATTAGGTTCTAAGATAGGCACGTAAATTTTACTTAGTCAACATTGTTAGTGAACATAACTTTTAACTCATTTCATTATTTTGGCTCAGTATTTCTCATTATTTGGCGGTGGGGCTAAAGTTCTAATAGTGGTCACACACATTTAAACCACTGCTTATTTTGCCACCCTCTGCTTATTTTTGTATCTTACGGAGCAAGAACAGGTTTACAGATTTAAACACTGTTACAAAAACCCAATACTTACGTTTGATATATTTTTGTTTCGATTTTTTTTTTAATTTGTTTATTCAAGGTTTGCCAACAGGTAATACACCGTATGCTTATATTTATTACATGAGATGAGGAAACTTAAGTAGGGTACACCCAATTACAGGCAAACACGACCTAAGTGTTACAATCTTGTCTAAGGACAAATTACAAATTACCACTTACATAGTATTCATACAAAGCTGTATATACTAAACACCATTACCTATATTAAGTTTATGTTGTATCATAACTATTATTATATAGATTTCGCTAAGAACCTGTGTAGTTTCGTTCTAAATGAATAATAACTTACATTGAATATGTCAATATTCTCCTTCTGAAAGAGTTCATTGTGCTGGCGGCAAATACGGTTCAAGACACTGTGGCACCCTATGTTGGTCCTGGTGATACTAGGCGCAAAAGGCTTAAAGTTACATAGACGAGAGCCACGACGAGGTACAGTAAATTTTATTTGAGATATTAAGGAGGGGCAGTCTAAAAATCCACAAACAATTTTATAAAGGAGCAGCTGATCTATAATCCACCTTCTGTCTTTTAACGATACAATCCTAAAATGAACCAATCTTTCGTTGTAAGAATTGAGGTCATGTCTCTTCTGGTGTGCCGCAAGAAGAAATAGGAAGCGCTTCTGAACTCTTTCTATCCTATTGCAGGTGCTCTGGCAGAAAGGATTCCAGACACTTGAACAATACTCTAGGTTGCTACGAACCAAAGCATTATAAACTAATTTTAGGGGCAATATACTTTTGAATCTTTTACAATTACGCCACACAAAACCCAACATACTCAAAGATTTTTTAATTACGGAATCGATATGAGCACAAAAAGATAACTTGCTGTCAAGTATGACTTGATTTGAAAAAATCCACTAGTAATTAGCCAAACTAAGAAAAAAATATAGAGACTCACCATTTTTTCACCTGTCTCTTCAAGGCCAAAACTTTCTTATTATGCTTCTTACACTACTTTACACATTCAAGTGATTTTTTTATGTAGTGCAGCTGATAGCTGCTGCACCGGCAGCCACCAGCACCCACTGTGACGTATTTTGCCGCCAAAAGATCATGGCGTCTCGACCGACCACACGCGAACTGCGCCAAAATAAAAACTCGAAAATAGCCCGCGATTATGCCGCGGCGAAATTAAAATAGTTATACGACTCGTGACGTGACCGCTGCTTTCCCCCCAACAGAGTTTTCTTGTCCACAATAAACTGCGTACATACTTCATATCCCGAAGCGGGTACATAGAGCTTTAGTTGACTTATTGGGAGTGCATACTAAAGCCACGTCGAAAATTGTTGGGTTAAATTAGGATTCGGTATTTGCGCACCTTACATACGTCGATCTTTGTTTGTCTTATTGCACTTGTGAAAGGTGCCCGTCCAGACCAGATACTAAGCCCAATTAAGTCCCTTAGGGCTCGTTCCCACATTCACAGATTGCGCCGGACCAGCCGTCGCTCATTAATGTATGAAGCTCTATGGAGGTGTTCGCACATTCACGGTTGCAAACCGGAACGGCCGGCGCTAACGCCGGCGCCGCCGCCGTGGGCACACCTCCATAGAGCATCGGAGCTGAGGGACCGTGCGTGTGTAAACCGTGTATGTGGAAACGAGCCCTTAGTCGCCTAGTATATAGGACACCTACAGAAATGTACGGCCCTATCCTATTCTCCTGTTAGCCGGGAACTTGTTACTATGTATTTCTGCGTAATACGAGTAAGAACTGCTACCGTCTACTGCTGCTGCTGTTATTAATATGTCGTCTAATTTATTCTACCGACCGACAATGCTGGTTGGCCAGAAATGTAGGAATGTAGAAACGAGCACATAACAAGCCAAAGGCGGTCTTGTTTGATGAGATTTCTTCCAAGCATATTCCTAGAAGAGGGTCTCCTCTAGTCTTAGGTGTCTACCTAATGAGGAACACTCAAGGCAAAAGATAAGATAATACATAGGTACCAACGAACGTAGAACAACTATCCATTGCTTTACTTACATGTTTACAAGAAGACTTGTGCGTTCTGGATTTCGGAGAAGGTTAAAATTAAATGCAGCTATCATCGGCGGCCGGAACTATTTGTCGAGGTCTCGGAATAGAGCGGAAGGGCTTTTGTTTGGTTTGTATCTTTTTAATTATGAAGGGTCTAATATTTATTATCACGCAGCGTAGCCCAGGGGCCCCCGCAAGTTGGACCGACGACGGTGAAAGTCGTAGAAAGCTGTTGCTGGATGTGGGCAGCGTAGTACTGGTCATTTTGGGGATCCTTTGGGGAGACCTTTGTCCAGCAGTGAACGTCTTTCGCTTAAGTTGATGATAATTATAAATTCTACATGAATGTAAACGTGCCCTGAAGCAACTAGGCAGTATGCAGACGCCTGTCAGCAGTATGATAGCAAAGTTGTCAGTAAAGATGCAAAAATATAACTTTGCAAAGGAACAAAGTCACTGTTGCGTACGTTAAAACAATTTTTTTCCTAAAATTGTAAACTAACAATAAAAACAAATACGCTTAACTATTAAGGGCTTATACACTGACATTAAATGTTCTTTGTACCCAACCTACAAGGATTATTTGAATTATTCCAGAAATCCCCACTGACATGTCCCCCCCCCCCCCAGTGGGGATACTCATTTTTTTTATAACAAAAAATAAATAAAATAAAAGTTTATTTCGCTTAAATATTAGACAAACATAAACAAGATCGCAAAGTAATATTTTTAAGGCTAGACTAGAGAGAATCTTGAATGTGCTGAGGGATTCAAAGTACATCACTCGAGGAAAAAACATTGCGACCGGGTTATACATTCTACTTTTCAAAAAATTATATAAATAATTTCATAAAACGGTTTTGGCTAGGTACAACTCATGAATACCTTTATAAATTGCTTGCACGTGTTTTAATATATTCGGGTTTAATTAACAAGTATTTTTTAAATAACTATTTTATTTAACTTGTCTATTTGTAGAGTGTATTATATTATTTTTAAAGAATTAGATTAACTGTTTAACTTGGTCATTGGTAGACTAAGGCCCAACGCACACCGAGCGCGGCGCGGCGAAGATACTGAGAAGTCAACAATTTAAATTAAATCCTAATCCCTATCTTATAAGGTTGAAAACGCCAGACAAACATAAATAAAGCGAGCGGCGCACGACGCAGTGAAGCGGCCACGAGAGCCGGCGCGCGCAATCCTTATAAGATAGGGATTAGGATTTAATTTAAATTGTTGACTTCTCAGTATCTTCGCCGCGCCGCGCTCGGTGTGCGTTGGGCCTAACATTTCTGATATATTCTATGGTTACCAAGAACTATGCTCTCTATTGGAGAAGAAATTTTGGTTCGCTTGTAAATAAAACTCGTTCTTTCATACATTATCAGCTCATTTATTTATTCATTCACAAGAAAATAAAGAAGGTCAGGATAGTAATGTTTGGAAACAAGAGCAATTATGTTCGATATAATTATTGCAATAAGTAGGTATGTATAACAAGTACCTAAACCGATTCCAAATGTCACTTACGAAATAATTAAACCAATCGAGCCTGTAAGAATAAACTAAATTCCCTACCTACTTATTTTTTCGACCATTTCCTGTGATCGGTCAAATATACATTTAAATGTAGTTAAATATAAGTACTTCCAGGATATTTCAACATAAGTATGTCATGTTTTGCTAAGGGCAAGTGATTTTAAGTAATGTCGAATCGTAATATTTTCTAACTAATTTTAATCATACAATTTCTATGTAAAAATGCCTACGAACACAATATAATCGTATACACTGATACAAAATTGAGCTAAATTATCACACAAATTACCAAAGTAAATGTACGTGGTAGAACAGCGAAATAAATATTGGTAACAAATGATAACATGAAAATATATTTCCTAAATACGTAATTAGTACCTATGCAGTAAAATGCAAAAGCAATACAATATCAAGATTATATAATTTATTAAGTAGAAAGCAGAATACTATAATCATAAATCGCCTGCAGCACATCGCTAATTGCCTAAGTACCTAAAAAAATAAGTAAAGTTTAATAGTAAAGAAAATCGTTCTAAATGACGTAAAAAACCAAATTTAAGTACTTATGGAATTTACCATACGTATAAATGCCAATGGGAATGGTTTTACGAGTTTACTAAGTTTCAGGAGTTCCGTTTTATAAACAAATTAGTAACATGATTATTATATTATATTATTATAATCAGCCTGTAATGTCCCACTGCTGGGCAAAGGCCTCCCCATTGTTCCGCCATTTCTCCCGGTCCTGGGCTAGTCGATAGGCGTTTAACTCGTCTCGCCATCTTTTTCGGGGCCTGCCTCGACGTCGGTTCCCGTCTTGAGGAGTCCACTGCGTGACGACTCTCGCCCTCCGTTCTGGATGCATGCGGCTTACGTGCCCGGCCCAGTCCCATTTTAGTTTCGCAGTTTTGCGGCCCACGTCAGATATTTTAGTATGAGAACGTAGGGTAGTGTTCCTAATACGATCTATCAGTTTAACACCTAGGATGCTACGTTTCATAGCTCTCTGGCAAACCTTGAGTAACATGATTGGTTAAGCAAAACTCTTCCTGAGAAGTAAAAAAAATCAATGATTCCTACCAAATTGTTTATAAAGTGAACTCCACTGGGCAAGAATACTCGTTGGTAAATTGTCACTATTGGACGCGTATACACTTTGTATAACTTTTCAATTTATCAATCTACCTATAGTTGTAAAAACAAAACGAAAAACTTAGTTGGTGTTAGGTAATTCTTATAACCTTTGGAAATGTAAGTTAAGTACAAAATGCTTTTAAATGCTTTCTCTAAAAAACTGCTTTTTATATTCAGCTGGAATGAAGGCTATCTTCAAAAAGTGCGTAGTTGCTAGAATGGGCAGTGCCAATAAAGTTTTGCGAGGGCGTCAAATTTACTGCGTCAAGCTAGATGAACCCATGGTCAATAATTCACTAAAATTATACTGATGAAGACTAGCAGACGCTTTCTTCGCTGGACGGGAACCGTAAAATGAACGCAGAAGGGTTCTCGTACGCTCGACAACGCCACGCGTGATCACGCGTATGTCTCTTTGAAGCGCTTCTGCAGGTGATGAGCGGCGTTCAGCAGGCGGTGGTGGAGGGTCAGGTGCGTGTGCGGGGTGAAGGTGGGGGGCGGGGCGGTCGGCGCCACCTTGATGGGCAGGGTTGGTAGCTTGGCGTTGTTGTCGGGGTGACAGAAGAACGCGACACAGTGGCGGCCGCGGGCGCGGGCATACGTGCCCTGTGGCACTACTACGCGGTGCATCTGAAACGGCGAAGAAGCATTGTGAGCACAATTCAAAAAGTATGAAGTATATAAATTAAATCCTGCTGAATTAGTTTTTCTACAGGGTGGGTGGGCATTCCTTCTGACTTCTATCAGTTGATCTAAAACAATCAGTTAATGTAACTTACAAGGGCCGGCATAATGTTAGTAGTCCAAGCCGCGAGTAGTTCACCGGTTTGCACAAGAATAGCGCCCGGCAGGTGGCCTACGGACTGCCACTTTTCGCTTCCATGCAACTTGACCTGAATAAAAATCAGAAAAGTAAAGTATTGTAGATTTTGCTCCTCACTGTCTAGCGGAACGACAGGACACTGAGTCAGTGGAAAAAAGATGCAGGCGATCCTACGAAGAGAGAACTTAGTTTGGAAATGTATCTCACCTCAAGTCCACCCTCAGAGTCCTGAGCCAGCAGGGTGAAAGTGCCGTAGTCAGAATGAGCACCACATCTCGTAACTCTCTTGCCATCTGTGCAACAACCATGGTCCTCGTCTTCCGGAGGTACAGGGGGATAGTACAGCAGTCGCATTGTTGACATGTTGCTCCCGTCACTTTTCAGCATTCCTGAGTGGCAGTCCAGCATTGCTGCAGGGGGCAGACCTGAAATTTATTTCGCACCTGTTATGAAAGGATTTTTTTAAAGTAATAATTCCTTTTTTGGAAGGTTGCAGTTAATATGAAAGTTATATTATCAAGATTAAAATAGCATGAACCATATATTCGCGCATGTCAAAGATGCCAGGCACGTCTTTTGCTATGAATATCTCCAAGTATCGTTGAGGTATGATTTCGATTTAAAATCTTGTGTGTAGGTACTCACCGAAAGCATAAGCCAATGCTTGTAGAAGCACACGCGACAAATTAGTGAGGTCGTGCGCAAGCGGGATGGCGTGCTGGGGGAACTCCGGCACTTCCTCTTGAGCTGGCATGGCCGCTGCCGATAGTGTGGTGATGTTGAACGAGTGGCGCAACTCCTGGAAATCGAAACAAAGAAATTCGATTAGCCATTGCTGATTTTTGGTAAAACAGAATTGATGAAATTATCTTGCGCGAAATTTTCTTGCGCTAAGGACATTATAATGGTATGTATTATACCTGTTTAGTGCTATCGAACTGCTCCATTCCAGGACGTATGTAGCCGTGGTTGTTGGCTGGGTTGCGCAGATACTGAGCCTGGCAGCCCTCTGGCAGCGCACAGAAGTTGTCCAAGTCTGCATACACCGCTTTAAGCTGGAAAAAAGAATGAGCTTTGGATATTATTGAGAAATTGAATGAGAAGTTAGTCAACGACCCGTAGACCAGTCATTTACAGAGTCGCGGAGTTTTTTTTAATGTAGGTACGCAAAGCTTTTGCAGTAAGATTGCTAGGCCCGTCACAGACGTAGCTATAATATAATGAATATAAGTGAGACCTCGTGTTGCCAATCATTTGTGCGCAGTCAAGGGTCAAGCGGAATGGCTGTGGGTAGGAATATTTCTATTTAGTGCAAGGAACAAGATCTGGCCATTGTGTTACCTTTTCGTCTGCAATGCCATGATTGACAAGCATCGCCAGTCCCTTGCCGGTAAGCGCTGCGAACAGTTGCTGCCCAATGCGCCGCACAACTGATTTCATAGGACACGTGTCCGTGCCTAAAACAAATAAGAATTATTAAAAATTATAAAAGGACAGATTTCATAAACCATAATAAAACAACAAGTGAGTGTATTGTATGATTGTACAAGTATGTGTTGTCAGTGGAGGGAATGAATGCGTGTCACTGTGTAATGTATAATGTATCAACAAACATGACATTGAAACAGAGACGAGTCAAACCAATGCCGTGGAATATTTTTTTTATTTCTTTGTTTACACAGTACTAGCTTGATCTGTGGCTAGTATAATCCATTCAGTGTATTTCTTCACCAGGGAATGAGGAAACAAGCGCGGAAGAACCTTTGTAATCTGATTGATGTGATGTAGTTTTGTTTTGGGAGAGGCGTGTAGGTCGCCGGCTCGGAGGCGAGACGTTAGTGTGTCGTAGCGTAGTAACCTTACAAACGCCTGATCGGGCTAAATGGACGCAGTGCACAAGGAAAACTTCTTTAAACGTTGATTCGGTGTAAGTTTTAAAACCTTCGGTCGCTCACTTGATACCTTGGCAAATATCTTATTTTACTTCACGAATATCTAATAAAAATGACGTCGACAAAGAAAAAAATTTAACATTGGTATATTACAAACTACCTCGGTTTCGCAAACTATTTCCTTTTCTAAAATACTTTTCTGACTATCTTATAATATTATTTTATCAAAGCTTGACTTATAAATTATGTTTCTAGACAATAATAACACTACCGACTATGCTTGAACTCCGTACTGAGAGTAAACGCACAGATTTGCACTAAGTTGTACTTATCAACAATTTAAAAATGTGTTTTTTATATAGAAATCTAGACAGTCTCTGAGACTAATGATTATTCGAATTTCGTGTTAGCACTTTGGGTACACACACACTGTATATTACGACATCGCTATGCACATGCTTATTGCTTATGCATCGTGTCGTGGTTCGTCTCAACAACCGTATCATATTTCTAGGTTTTGTAAGCTGTTACTAAACCGGTGATGATTTTGAAACTACAGAGCCAAATAGACATTAAAAATTTGTCTATTTCAACAGCTTTTTGTAGAAAATCGCTTTGCAATTGCAAAAATCATCATAATCTTGCTTTTTGGATTCGCCTCAATGATCCGTGCTTCGGATGGCACTTTAAGCCGTTAGTCTCGGCTACTATCTAGTCGTTACACGAGCCACGTCAGTGACATGTTGCAGCTTTAACGGCTCTACTACACTGACACCAGGGTTTATGAGGTCGGTTGTCGACCTTACAACCCACTCGATGAAGGAAATTGCAAAAATGAAATTCGTAAATTCTACTGTCAGATATAATATAGGTATATTATATTACCTATTACAAAATATATATTATGACAGAGAATACGATTGTACATATTATGTATATATTGATTTTTGTCGCACTTTTCATTCTACAAGCCGTGTGTCATCTAAGTGTAAAGAAAAAGAGTGACGCGACGCACCGATCGAGGGCATATTACATTAACCATTCACGTTCACATCGGGTACCTTTTAATGCTCACTTTCCCCCCATCATTTGAAATCTAAACGGAATCATCTGGTAGTACCGTCTTAATGGTAGAGTAGACATAGCATAAACATAATATATTATGCAGTTTTAGCAAAACAAGGCTTCTCTGCTGACCTCAATGGCAAATGGAGATGAGTGTTACAAGACAAGTCTACAACTTTTAGCCTACACCAGCGCGCTTTGCAAACACAAGACCTTCAGTTTTTTTTATGTAAATAGTTTTATACCTTTTTGTTACGTTAATAAGGTCGAACAGTGAGTGATGTACAAAGAAATCATAATCAGTATTTCATTCTGACCTAAGCTTACGGCTTACGATTTTTACGAACACTTAAAAATTAATTATTTTGTGAGAATACGTACTATAACTCAACCTGGTTTACATAATCTCCCATAGATACATTTATTAAAAAAATAAAACGTTACCCCATACATCCAAATCTGTTCAGGCATTTAGAAGTTATCCTACTAATATTATAAATGCGAAAGTTTGGATGTTTGTTGCCGAATCACGCTTGAACCACTAGACGGATCGGAATGAAACTTGGCTCACATATAGGTTAGGTCCTGGAATAGGACATAGGATACTTTTTACCGCGGGAAAACACTTCATTCCTATAGGAAAACTCAATAAACGCGGGTGAAACCGCGGGCGGAAAGCTAGTGGTGGAACAAATAAACTTAGATACATACAGTCATGAACCCTGAACATATTACGCTCCTTTTTTTTGGGCAGTCGTGTAAAAAAAACTGATTATGACAGAAGTGTTTTTAATTTTTAAATGTAAATTAAATATTTAATTAATAAATAGAATAAATAAATGCTCTGGCATTATGAGTTATTAGTATCATAAATTCATAAAGCTCTGGCATGTAGAGTTTGCTCTACCGCGCACAAAAGTTCGTAAACAAGGACTTGAGTACTTAAAAAATATTTAAAAATTCAAATAGATTTCTAGTGACCGCTTTACGGGCTGAAGGCTGGCCATGACACGCATGACACGGTTCGAATGGACATATTTCGGTGTCACATGCAGACGTAACCTTCCCCATAAATGCATAAAGAGATGTGACTCAGGCTGGCTGGACAATTCTTCCAAAAGAGCCGGGTTTAACTATCGTGTCTAAAAACTTCTGTAGTTAGATTAGAATATATTTAAATATTCATATCCTACTGATCTTTGTTAGCTGCACGTTTGTATTAGAAGGTTTAGTTTTCTAAAATTTTCATCCCTTTCGTCACAACTCTAACGATTAAAAAAAAACGATTTTACACACAGGGAATTCCCAGTTATTTTATACTAAATTTTTAGAGGTTTGTAGACTTAAAAATCTTTATATTAATTCAATAGTACTCGTAACAACCTCACCAACGACCTTTACTTCGAACAACATATCGCTGAGGTACTACGCACCTCCATCTATGTACGTAGCAACTAGCTAATTAACATTTTATTTTTATCTCAGATAAATCATGAATTCACCCGGACTGACATAGCATGCGGATAGTTTTTATATAAGTTCCTTAGTTAGCATATCGAGCTCTTGTATAATAGCTACGCTTTTCCCCGGTTATGAAATAAAATCATCGTTTTTCAGATAAGAACATTTTTATATTTATAAAGCAGCCCAACGAGGGACTGTTATAGCTCTAAGATTCGAATACTTCTTAACATGTTTTAAACATAGTTTTCTTTCAGGACGATGATTCAGGGTAACTTATACAATACACGTACCTGTTACTCAGATTAGATAACAAAAAATAGATATATGTAGGACGTAGGTAAGTTTCTAACTACAGCAATGGTAGATTGGTAACGGCCATTAGCGTTCATTGAATAGTAAGTTAAGTATCTACATATGAGTATTGGTTTAGAATGATGTAATCGCTTTAGAAATCAAAATCACAATTACATGTCATATCACTCACACTAATATTATAAATGTGAAAATATATTTAGATGTTTGTTCCGCTTGATTTGGATGTTTGGAATGGAGATAGTTTGTACTCTGGATTAACACATAGAATACTTTTTACGGGAAAATGTCTTATTTCCACGGGGGGATGCAAGCATAACGCGAGCGTAGCCGCGGGCGGAAACCTAGTTTATAATAAAAGTTGTCATAGTCACTTTAAATAATTATTATACCACTGTTATACTAGTTTGTGATGGATGAAAAAGTGGTATTTTACTATAGTAAGTGTATAATATATCATACATTATATAGTTTAGTTCTACCATGACATATTCAAGTACATCTATCCATGACCTGTTCAAGTAAACATATATTGAGTTGCAACTATAATACAATTATAAATAAAATTGAATCCTATACTTTAGTACTTATCTGCTAGTTTAATTTAAAACTATGTCAAGGATTAAAATATGTCACTGTATGATTGGAATCGATAAGCAACTGGTTGCGATACTCAGTTTGGATGGCGGCCTAAGGGGATGTATTCCGCTTAGAGCACCCGTCTGAATAGCACCAAAGCTATTCTACTTAGAGCCTATGAACCTATGAACATTGTTTTCGGGTACTCTAAGTGGAATAGAAATACTTTATTATTTTGCTTTGAACACATGCATCACTTGCATGTCGTTTCGTTGTAATAACTTTTATTGTTGTAATAAATTCAAAAACACAATAGCTTAGTATGAATTTCTTGATTCGTCATTTTCAGTAAAGTTAAAAAATATTTAGTAATTTTAAAGAAATATACTTACATGTGAGTGTAAGTATATTTAAACCACCTAATATTTTGTTCAACATTCTTTGTGATAGGGTAATACATTATTACTGGTAGTAAGATCGGTAATAACAAAACAAATGACACAAACACGATGATACATTAAAGTATTTTATTAGCAAGCATAAAAAAAATCACAGATAAAGTTCAACCAAGAATATTCTGAATAGTGTTAAAGATGAAGTGCATAAGGGTAGTTTAAAATATGATACAAACAGCCACGACATAGTCAGTTAGGGGCATTTATATAAAAAAACTTGTTTTCTAAGTATCTCTCCTAGTAAGAATATCACTACACATTAAAGAATAAGGAAATGCTATCTCAGTCGTTGCATAGAAACCAGTATTTACAGTACGATGTATAAAATTACGAGCAACTGGATACTCTTGAGAAACTGTGCAAGAACAGCATTGTAAAGAAAAAATGTAGGAAATATATATTTTATTGTTAATTTATCGAGACAGTTGGCGAAAACGAGGTTGCCCAGCAGTGGGACACAAATACGGCTACATAAAAAAAAATGTTAATTGTCTTTTGTTTATTAATTAGTCAACGCCAGGCTGCGTTACAGACAACATTAGTCTCTGCTAAAAATAATACTAGACGTGGGGCAAAGGTTTTAAATATTTTTTACAGAGATTTCCGCTCGAGGAATGCCACGGTTCGGCAAGTACCAAATTAGGTAAGTAAGTACTTATTTGATTTATTAAAAATATTTTTTGATGAATTTTGACAGACAGGTTATTTTCAGCAACGTTCATGCGCGGGCACACTATCCTTGACCTGTATAAGATAACAAGTGATATCAACCACGTTGAAAATGGTGTCGATTCGGCATACGCCCAACTAAACTTAACTTAAAATTAGTCCTGTCACTTTCTATCATTTTTAATTGAAAAGGGACCGAAGATTTTGTTTTTGTCTATGACTTCACGACTAACTGTCAAATTTAGTCTTGTTTTAGTGCCTACCTAACACCATGACGAATAAAAAGCCACTAAAATTGACAGTTAGTCGTCAAGTCAAAGACAAAAACAAAACCGATGATCTTCGGTCCCTTTTCAATTAAAAATGACAGAAAGTGACAGGACTAATTTTAAGTTTAGTTTAGTTGGGCGTATGCCGAATCGACACCAATGTAGTGTAAACTATACATCAAAAATTTCCAAAAAAACATCGGATCGATTTGTGCTCATGGTACGTGACGATGAAAATATAATATATCTATTAATTTTATCTTTGCTTAAAATAACTTTTTAACTATTTATTTACCATATCTCATGTCCAGATGGAAACGTCTGACAGATAAACTGTCCCCATACTATACGTTACGTAACCGTCGAAATTATAGTAAACTATACGGAACTTAATTCATCTATGGTCACCACGGTAACAAAAGTCATGCGACGAGGGGCTGAAAGATATCAATTAGCCGGGGAATATGGCGTCAGTCGCGTGACCCAATTCCGAGCAAAGTACTATTTGCCACATGACTACGGAGTACGGATTATACTTTACTATTCGCCATTGGGCGCACCATCTCCTTTCTGTAGTCGCCCTTGGGTGGTTGAGTGGGTAAAAAACGACTGACCGGTAGAAAAAAAAAATTGTGTTTGATTGGTTTGTTTTGGTAGAGTAGAGCTTTCACTTCTTTCTCTCCCTGGACAAATAGTTATGTACGTACTTACAGTGAACAGCTCATCAAGCTATACACCGCGGTAGGTATCTTGCGCGTTTGGTAATAATGTCTAGTTTGCAACGATAATGTTCAGCTTGATGAGCTTTTTCTTGGGGATTGTTATTGCTAAGATCGTCAAGATTCTATGCCTCTAGTATAATTTCGTAAATATAATCACTACGATTGACATCCGTTCATCCATACTCATGATCTGCAATAAATAAAGCAAATTACGACAGCGTTATTGAACTTCAGTAGATATTCTTATCTTTAACAAGGAAAAGTTGTTTTGAATAACCAATCGACGTTATTAGTATTACAAGATAAGACATACATGAGGCAGAAATGAACCTATTATAACTAAATAATGTAATATTTATAATCATTCATTACTACATAACGTCTACGAGGAATATCTGGCTAAAATTATAAGAAAATAGGTGTATTATCTGCGATAATATTTTCAGAATGTTGTGAAGTACATACCTACCACAATAATAACTATATATTTTTAAGATATTGGAATTAAACGGTTTAATGTGAAATCAGCAGCTCAAGATCTGCGAATAAAATAACATAATAAAAATATCTATTGTCAGCAGTGTTATATACGTCAAAGTTTGGATGTTTGTGTTGTGACTGTGTTAACTCAGAGTAACAAAAGACGATCGCTTCGCTCCCTTCGACGCGCGTCAGAAATCTTTGTATAGCATAAATCATAGAATATTTTACCACGGTAAAACACATTATGCCTACGGGGAAAAAATTAAAACCGCGCGTGTATGTACTAATATTCACTATCGGTATTAACAACACCTATTATGTGCCATGCTAAGTAGCAATATTATTGATATATTACCGTCTATAAAACTAAAGGAATTGTGCTGACGTAATATAAAATGAAACAAAAACATAGAACAAAGAAGCGCGGAAGCTAGGCGTGTTTACATACGTCCGTATCGGATCGGTGCCACTGCCACCCATGCATAGTGAAGGACTTTTTGGAAATCGAACACTATAGTTGGGTTATTATAGGATGGGTTCTGACAGCTTCAAAATTTTTCATACGACGACATTAACAACTTTTTTTAATAATATTCAGTTTAAAAACCATAATTGCTAAAATATTAAAAAAAAGTAACTTCACCTCTTATTTTATCATTAAACAGTATGTAACTTTACTTAATAAATAAATAAATAAACGAAATAATATTAAAAAGTTTTTAAAATTTTAATCTGTCAGAGCTCATCCTATAGTAACCCAAGTATACTAAATTGATATTGGCCTCGATTCTGGATGTCACGCTCTAATCCATAATTTAAGTTAATCCATCCTTTTTACCTTTTAAAGATTGAAAAGGGACAGGAGATGGCCATCCTAATATTAGAGCTGTCAAACATCGAATTTGAACATTGTGATAGAATATAAAACACTTTGCAACTACATAATGTATGAGTTTAACTGGGAGTTATCAATATGCATAGTGTTGGTTGCATGTATGTAAGATCGATGAATGATCGACCTCACATACCCCGGTGATATGACTTTGTGAGATTGTCTGTCCCCACCTGGATTCGAACCTAGAAACTCCGTTACAAGAGCCGAACGGTCTGACCGGTAGATCTGCAGTCTCACTTCACTAGGAATGACACCGTGTAACCATAGCATAGATAAATTAAGGAAGTAGTGTAACTGAAGAACTACAGTAATCTACATCTTCACAAAGAAAAATAATTGACCGAGCGAGCGAAGCGTCTCTGCTTCAGCTTGGCCGAAATTGCTTGTGTATGTGTGTGTGTGTGTGTTTGTTCCACTCTACAGGTCGCGTTTCTCAACCAACTCTCGTGAAATTTTGTGAGCAGGTTCAATAAATAAATATTTTTTTTTGTCGAGTCAGTTTTTGGAAATTTAAAAAAATGACGGAGTTATGCCAGCTTACAAGGTCTACCGCTGAGGCTGTTTTCCTCTACAGGTCATATTTCTCAACCAATAAAACAAAGTAATAATAATAATACAAAATTAAATTCCAAATGAAATAATTATTGTAACAAAGTATTGGATAATTATGATGGATTTTGTAAAACGCGCTACCGAGATTTTTTCAGCCATTTAAAAAAAAAAGTACTCGCGAGGTCTACAGCTCACGGAGCCACTAGTTAACTAATAACAACGAATTTACGTGGTTCCAAAAAATTAATACGCGTACTTCACTTGGGTAGAACTTTCTTAGTATTATCGAAGACTATGATATTTACGAGGTCTGCCATGGATAGACTCAGGAAAATATGGAGAAACAGGAACATCACAAAGGCCACAAAAATGCGACCCGTCAAGGCATTAGTGTTTCCCATATTTCCCTACGGAGCTGAAACTTGGACGCTTAGAAAGGTTGAGAAAAAGAATAGATGCCTTGGAAATGTGGTGCTGGAGGAGGATGCTTCAGATATCATGGACACAATTCAGAACCAACGCTTCTATCCTCCAGGAATTCGGCATTAAACAAAGACTGTCTTCCATCGTACAAGGGCGCATTCTCACCTTCTTTGGACATATCACGCGTCAGGATGTCGCTTCTGTAGAGCGCCTTGTAGTGCAAGGAAAGGTCGAAGGCACAAAACCCCGCGGCAGGTCACCTATGCGTTGGACCGACTAAGTCAAAGCTGCGCTTAATGGCCCACTCCATAAATGTACCAGGAGGGCAGCAGCGAGAGACGAATGGCGATGGATTGCGAAGCTTGCCACCACTAACCTGGATGTGACAACCACGACCACTCTACCAAGAGTGTACGACGAAAAAGAAGAATGATATTTACTATAAATATAAGTACGAATATAATTAAATACCTAGTACTCGTTACACACGATCTAGATCACTTTCACTGGTATATGCGGTAGTTTTTTCGAGGCTCGAATGTGGTTTCTTAAACGCTAAAAGTGAAAGTCTGCTTTTTAGTATAAACATGAAAGAGACGTCAAATCTTGAATAACTGTTGTTTCAACAAATAAACGTCCTACTTTTTTCACTTGGTCGAATGCTTGATCGTAATAAATAACTTAAAAAAGGTAAAAACGAATCCGTCCGTGCTAGCTCGATCGATAGTATGAGCGGTTTCACCAACGTTGAATGAGTTTTTCCATGGGAATTAAGTGTTTTCCCGCGGTGAAGCCTATGTCCTATTCCAGGACCTAAACTATAATTATGTGTGCCAAGTTTCATACCGATCCGTCCAGTGGTCGAAGCGTGATAGAGTAACAAACATCCAAGCTTTCGCATTTATAAATATTAGTGGGACGTGAGCCCACGGGTTATAGGTAGATGTCAATATCGGAGTTATCCTTTATGTAATCATTGGGTACGTTTGACACTAACAGCAAATATTTATTTTATGCAGGCTATTAAACTTTTCAAGTACGTTATTGAGGAAAAAGGAAAAACGATCAAACGTTCGGTTGACGTGTTGGTGGAATCTCGCATGACCAACGCTTACTCTACAGGGAAAACTAACCGTGTGCAGTTAAATTATGGTAAGTACCTATTCTTTAACTATGAAGCCCTACTACATTATTGTACTCGATAGAGGCAGGAAAACTGTAATCAAAACGAAAGGAACCGCTGCTGTACGCACGCAGGAATGTACAAAACACAGCGAACGTAACATACACATACGAACAAAGTAAGTAAGTGAAAACATTTTATTGCACACAAAAGGAACATAATAAAAAATAATAATAAAAAGGTATCTTTCTTTTTCAACTAAACTTCTTACAACTGAAAATTGATTGAAGACTGCTTTGGCCTTAATCCTTGAAGATTATTGAAGAAATTAAATCAGACGAGGCTGTATGGTCTAATGATCTTTGCCTGCCAGTACATAAAGTACGGCGAAGAAAAAAAAGTATTATCTGACATATCCTTTTCAACGCCTATGCGTTGAAAAGGATATTTGCGTTTCTGGCACTATTGCCAGTACATGCAAACGACCATATTTTTTCAAATTCGCAACTTCCATTTAATTTTATTTCATTTTATAAGATATGCTGCTTACTACACTCGCATCTTATCAAACCATGATAAAGGATAGCAGGTAGTATGGTATGTAATCTATTTCATTTTACGATATGATAGGCAATGTCAAGATTACTTTTTAACTGTAAATTTTGTTTGTTTTTGCAGTTTGTACTAATAGAATATAAATTAGCTAGTTCTTTGTTTTCTTTATTGGATCTTTAGCATATTTGATAATGCACACATACTAGATAGATAGTTGCACCGTACGTTCCCCATAAATCGCAATAGAGAATTGAGCAGTAATGAATGTGTAGAGAAGAGGTCCATTACTACGCTCGCGACACGCCTTAAACTCTGCTACGGCGTAGCGCGCATGGCTACGCGTCCGCTACGACGACGACGTAGAACACGTGAGCGTCCTGGAACTACACCGCTTTGAAAATAGTACCTACTCGTAATGTGTTCTTAACTATTAATTATTACGACGTAATGTACCTCGATCACGCTAGCTGCTACTTCCCTAAGCTTTTGATTACATAAAATCCTCAAATTAATCATTTAAATTCTCGAACACTTGATTTTCCTTGAAGACGTGAATTCAGTTTGCCTAACCGAACGCAATTCCCACGAATGTTTACGTTGTGGTTACGAATTGCCTTCGCTGCACGTGCGCGCGCGCAACGTGAGTGTTATCATCACGGGCTGAGCTGGCTGAGCCCATTCAGAACCGACCAAAAAGAGAAACTCTCTTCAAAACACCAGCCTTGGGACAACTGAGGGCACGTGCACGCTATTTGATTAGCTTTTTTGTTACACTTTGGTGAGAATACGTTTGAAGTTTATTTAGTTTTTCTTTTGTGTAGCATTCATTGTGTGCATTTGTTTCCTTTAGTAAAACATTTAAATATGGCTAGCTATGATTTTGTTTATACGATTCTATTATAGTATATTAAATTCTATAGCATAATATGTTTTTTTTATTGATGCTAAAAATAACTTATTATTATAAGATTGATACATACGTCGCAATTTTTTTTCTGAATGTACTTGTTTGTACGAGGCTCTGTTTTGTACACATTTGTACACAACCTTTTTGCACTCTCATTCCTTCGAAACAAAGACTAAAGCGTGCCTTTTATTACTCCACAAGTACATGATACCATACCTATATATATTTTATTACCGACTACATTTTACTCCACTTGAGTAGGTATCTATTTATTTATTACCTTATCTTAACTTTTATCAACTTTATTTTACGTCAATTATTTTGGACTTGTTCGACTGTGCTAGTGCTAGCCATGTTCTAATTAAAAAACTGTTGTGCAATCGATGGCGGCTGTTTTTTTTTTTATTTTACCTATAGTGCTGCTATTTATCAACAGCTCACACGTCCTCACCGAGGGGCTCGAGCCTACCCTGTTTTGGAGTGATTAGGCCTTAGTCGACCACGCTGGCCCAGCGCGGGTTGGTCGACTTCACACACAACATTTGAATTTCTTCGCAGGAATGTGCAGGTTTTATCACGATGTTTTCCTTCACCGTAAGAGCGTCGAATAAACGTACATATGAATTCAAAATATTAGTGTTACTATTAACATTGCTAAATCAGTCACAAAAAAATAAATCTGGGAAATATGAAGGTTCGTTGATGTTTCGTTTTGTATTGTACATTTTTATTCATTAATATTTTGAGTGACATGTCGATTATTCTTTTGAAATCGCTATTTCTACATTTTAATGTTTCAATACATGATTCTGTCAAGTAATATTATTAGCGTAGTTCTGTGTAAACTTTTCTAAGAATCTGTTATTGTCTTGTAGGGCATATAAAATAAGGATGTTTTGTGAACGAACTAGATCAGTTACGTACCTAGAGGTGAAACAATGAAAAAAACACATAGCTAACAATAGTACGAATGTTGATCTATATAAAGCAATAGTAAGTAGAAGTAACGTGATTTAAGTTATTATCATTATCTGTTATTATAATCTGAATAGCATGCAACTTGCAATTATCTACGTCACGTAGATGGTAAGTACGAGTACTACCTCATTGTTTCACGGCTGCAGGTGTCTCGTGCCTGGCTGGCACATCTCGCGACCATCTTAACCTTACTCGTATAATACCTACAACACTAAAGGATACAAATCTAGAATCCCGAATAGCTAGCTAGTTATTTAGTTCATTTAACACGGTATCAGTAAATTTTTTGTGTTATTTTCGACTTTGCATGTAGGCATTGACATTGTCAACCGTTTATTTTTAATGAAATTTACCTGTACTTCATCCATTATCTTCGTCGACATATAATCAATCACAGTCCCACACGCATTTCTACACGATCGGCTATTGGTTAGCGAAGTCATTTTTAATTAGGTATAGAAAAAATCTCTCCCTCACTGTCATGACTTTTGTTTTACAGACGTGAGAAAAGGCAGTCATCACATCACAGTAATTTAGAGCATCCGTTCCCAACTGGTTTTAGCTTCGTTGTTTGACATTTGAACAACGGGTTCCACGCGTTTGCAAATACGCAACCACAGATATAGAGTAACTATACATACAGTAACTTAACTATACAACATGATTTTGTAATCCCTAGCAAAATTCAAAATCACGTTGTATCTGTGTATACGCAACTAATATTAGCATTCATCAAATCAAACTATCCGCTAGCATACGGCCTTTAACGACCCAAAGTTGGGAATAACGGAACATTTGGATTTTTAATAAACCTTACTCACTGTTTTAATACAATTTGTTAAAGTTAAAAGTGAATGAAATGTATGCACCTGTAAACCAAAGTAGACATTTTTTATATGTACTACCGGGTCTAATCACGATATATTATTTACTAAGGTAAACAGAACATTGTGTTTACCTTACACTCCCGACGTTTCGACCTAGTTGCATAGGCCGTGGTCGCGGGTAGACCCGGTATACATATAAAAAATGTGTGAAAATCCCGAAAGTTTAAAATGTTACAAAGTAGACATGTTTAGTAAGTAAAAAATACTTATTATTATTTTATTAAATGCAATTTTCAAATGCTAGTCGCAACATTTTATTTAGTTTGCAATCATATGGCTATTTTTAACAATATATAATTAAGTAGGTACATAGAGGGGAAAAATATTATTCATGTTTTTAATAACCTGTCGCAATTCATTTACACAAACACAAACAACTACAAATTGTTGTATAGTTTTGTGGGACTTAGTATAATATTCAATAAATAAATAAACAAATAAAAAATAATAAAATTATCGCATTTTAGGTGTCACTTTTATAAATAGTTCAATCAAAATTATTTAAGATACGTCTTCCTTTTTACGAAACCATATTTAGGTACGTACGAATGCTTGAAAGTTATTCTTAGGCAAGTTAGATACCTACTAGGTATTAAGTTTTTGCCTTCCCAATATAAACCCTCCAAGGTGACAGAGCAAGGATAGAAAGTGAAATCTAGTTAAGACCGTTCACTCGTTGCCTTTCAGCAAGTGCTATAGATAATTCGCTAAATATAGTTAGGCGAATGCGTTTTTGTTGCCACTCGCTTCTATTGTTACGTTTGACAATCTATGATTAGAAGTGGAAATGATTGATTGGAAACGTGGTTGACGTGGCACATGTTGCTATTTTCGCTGTAGATATTTCTGTTCACGTAAACGTTGTTGCGTAGATGTATTTGTTATACTAATAAATAAGTACTTATACTTACCTAAGTACCTACTGAATGGGAAAACCTCAAGATGTTTTGATTCTGAGAATTAAATTATAAAAAGTCTTTTCTTGTTTCCTTTTTTTGTTTGCGGTTCGTGAATGTTTTTAATGATGTCTAATAAACTATATCTTTGAAACGAGTAGTAATTATCTACTATTCTTTCTGAAAAAACGGACTTGCTCGGCTAGGAATTGAACTAGGGACCTTTGGCTATTACGTCTCTAACTTATACTCTTTCTTTATTGTCTTTATAATGCACGCATAAAAGTGTGCGACTAGACGTAAGACATTATACTTCGTAACTTGATATCACGCGCTACAGTACTGTGGCGTTACTATCATCGCGGTGGTCCTTAATTACCATAAGCACACACAACCATAAGGTGTCACCGTCTCACAGGCCTCACTTGACAGATGTTGATGTAATGTTAAAGTTGTACTTATAACATAATGAAATCCAAGAATATAATTTCAATAAGATAAAGTGCGTGCCTTAGGAGAGGCCTACGTCTTGGAGAGGCCTACGTCCAGCAATGGACTGCCATAGGCTGATAATGATAGAGATAAATGGTAAAATATTTTTTTTATAGCGGGCCTTCAAATAAATATGCTTAATAGAGGTACCTATAATAGTTAGGTTGAAATTAAAACTTTGTATTATTAATTATTAAGAACAACGAAAATACACCGTTCAGAATTTTATGTGCATGCAGGACTTATCCAATGCCTTGCACATAAAACCTACCACACATAATACCTACTTATAGGTACGCATAAAAAATTGCGGCGTGTAAATTTTCGTCGTTTGCTTAGCATTGAATGGCTAGATTTAGACAGTAGTCTGACCCGAGGAGCGGTTTCCATAACGGTGTTTCTGTCACTCCCACTACCGGTAAAGAGTGTCGCTTCTGATATGAGAAATTACCAGGCTACTGCGCCATTCTTGCTTTCTAAGTTAGTAAATAAATTTTACCAACTATGACATCTAAATTGCAAGGAGCGGATTAGAAAGTGTAGGCTTATCTACCTGCTTGAGTATTTATTTTTTGTTTGATGGGATAGGGTACTTTTATTTAGATATGTGCGTACCTTATCTTACTAATGTTTTGCTAAATTATCAAGAAAAAAATTCGATAATCCGTGTTTAGAATTTTTATCACGTAATCTAAGCATTATTTATGTTGTATTTAACATACATTGTATAGGTAATCGTAAAATCCTAGTTTAAAACGTTGACGTATTATAGCATTAAAATTATAACGTTTAACGAAGTTAACATCTTGACTAACGGAATAACGCATAACGGAGTTAAACTTTTGATTACCGGTGCCCACCTCAGGATTATCATGCTCTCATCTGAGGTATATGTAGGTATGATGAAACAATACATTTTACAAACTTATAGTTTCAGTTAAATTATCCTAATTTGCAACAAGTTTTTTTACTGTAAATAATTTGGTAAAAATATCTCTACAAGAAATACAGCGATTACACCTCCAGATCTAGTGATTCGAATTCCATTGCTGTATTTGGGTTACACGTGGGATTGGGAATACTGCAACAGAACTGACCGGTATTGTTACCATCATCTGATATTTAGGAAAGTGAAATGAACGAAGAAGAATGAGGGTAGACAGATAATTATGTCTGTCCCTAGTTCTACCCGCAACGTTTCTCCAGTCTACCCGCGACCATGGTGCTTGCAACAGCGCTGAAATATCGGGTCTCCTCAACAAAAATATTATCGCGGTAAGCCCGTAAAATATCTCATAAGTGAAATGAAGCTGCCGAAATCAATCAAGGCACTATGATGATGCTTGAGATTAGTTCTGATCGATCATACTGAGCGTGTAGTGTTTAAATATTGTATATGTATCCTCCAGCTATTAAATTAATATATGCATACGTAGGCGATAGTTAACTAATTTTGGGATAAGACAACTTCGTCTTTTGCTTGAACTGTTTTTATTATGTAGTTTTGAGATATTGATATGTTGTTATGTTGCTTATCTGTACATGGAAAATAACCATAGATACATACTTATCTATTTATTGACTCATTCCTACCTTCGTAAGACGTTCTATCAACTATCATAGGTTCTCAGTAAATATTAAAATGAACGTGATTGAGACGTTAAACATAATGCAGATTTCATTGTTTCAATATTTTGATTACAAAGCAACACCTACAACTTTACCTACGCAAAATTATGGATGCTCGGGCTGAATTGGAGTATTAGTAAAACCTGTCAGTCTACTCTCGGGTACCTAGTAAAAGTCATTTTGTATAACTTGGTCAAAATGACTTTATTACTTCCATAGAAGAATAACTCGCAAATGAAGCCCTAATTTTACTAATGAAATCATCCAATACTCGTTATGGCATTCTAAGGTAAGAAACACGATTAAAGGGCTCTTGCCCACGGTTGCAAACCGGACGGGGGCGACAACGGCGGCGGGCCGCCGTGGGCACACCTCCATAGAGCTTCATACATTACTGAGCGACACGGTAAACCGTGAAAGTGGGCACGAGGCCTAAGGCGACGATAAAGGAAAAAATATTTTTCGCAAATTTTTAAAACTATGCATCAGAAGTAGTTCTGTATCACGGGCTAAGCTACCAACCAAGAGGTTTTGCTTTATTTAGCAAACATTATGGTACCTGGCTTTTCAGATTCAGATCCTTAATTCTGTATATTACCTATAATATGTAGATACATTTCCTTCTTTGAATAAGTTATTCGTTTTCTCTACCGCTAGAGACGTAACTACGATAACGCAATAAAATGCTTTGCTTGCTCCCAGCCGTATTGCACGTGCACCAATGGACCGTCTAAACCGATTCGAAGCAGGCGCATGCACTCGACACACTTATTTTGCTTTCAATTACAAACGATATGGGTTGTCCTATGCCAAGTAAAAATAAGTCTGGGTAGTGGTTTGAAAATTCTGACAAGAAGCACAATATACCAAGCTTGGTAAAATACCAAGAAGGCTAGTCGGACTAGCTAGACAATATTTAGAAAAAAAAAGTAAGGATATTTTAAGAAAAAGCGCCCGCATTCATCTCCATCTATTTATTAGATCTCATATACCCAGCGGAACCCTCTTAATACTCGTAGCACACGCTTTATCAAACAAAGGCTCATCAAAGTGACTAAGTTGTTGTTTATTTAGGCAGCCCAAAACAAAATAAGAACTGAATATTGTGATGACCTGTATGTAATTCATAAACACTCACACTACATAAACTACATTGTACCATCTATGTGGACTGTATTTTAGCTCTGTATATTTTTGCTACCAGGAAGATATCTTATTTGTAGTATTCTTTTAAGATCCTTAAAATCTACGTAGGTGCTATATGTAGGTACGTGATCAGCTCAAACATGATCTATTGGCGTGTTGGCACAGTCTCATGTCGACAGACATGCAAACTCGATGACGGCAGAGTTTGTACCTATAGGTAACACGGTGTACACAGATGGCCAGCAGACAATGGAACGCCTGCGTCAGAAGGATGTCCAGCATTCTGTTGGGGACAATAGCTTACATACCAATTCTTACCATCAAATACATGGGTAACGTCATTCGAAAAAAGAAATAAAACTTTTGAGTATACCTGTCGGATAGGGACGGGACGCGACGTTCGCAACGAGTAAATTGACCATAATATACCCCGCGAGTAATGATATAGTAGGTACAACTTCAACAAGCTTCTTCAAACCCGTATACGCCCGCCTTATTGCTTTTATCCAATTTTACCTTTGGAAATTATCCCTATTTTGTTTTTGCCTATGTATGTTTCCATTGTATTCCCAGGAGCTGCTATTAGAGTATTGCTCCTTTTATAAAGTAGTTTTAGTAGTTGACGTCTTTCGGCTGATATGATGATAATTATTCCTTCGTTTACTTTATTCAAATACAAAACATTCTTTTACGCAAACTGCCGCCGGTTTCCAAAATCGGTAAGGGAATGACAGTAAGTCAACTAATTGCCAAATTATAATATAAACAATGCTCAGACGTCCATTGTTCGATCTTTAAATATGGAGGCGTCAAGTTAATATAGCACCATACCTCAGCACAAATAACACATTCGCAGCGTCGTCGTCATATGCACTATGAGACAACTTGTTTGAACGTCCAATGCTCTTTTAGGTAGTCAATATTTTCAACGAACATTCTTCCGTACTAATAAATTATAAAGCAGAAAATTAACAAAAAACAACCGGATAGCCAAGGAGATGCAGGTTCGAGTCCTGTCCAAGATCGACAATTTTTTTCATTTTCTGCTTTATAATTATTAGATATTTCGTTAACAGACGTCAGACCTGTAAAAATAATAAACTATATTCTTACGTCCATGCATTTTAATCACTTGCAACTTGTTGGCGCCTATTTAGCCAATGATTCACGTATAAATATCGTGTGGTGGGCTACGGCGGCGTAGCGAATTTAGTAATATAGACTACACCCACACAGAAAGAAAACCTCTCCGAAAACGTAGACAACCTGTCTACCTAAAGATGTACCGCTACAGAAAGACTTATAAATCACTAGCGGTCCGCCCGCGGCTACGCTCACGTTATTTAATATTTTGCCGTGGGAATAAAACTTTTCCCGGTAAAAAGTATCCTGTGTTAATCCAGGATACAAACTATCTCTATTCAAAATTTCATCCCAATTCGTCCAGTAGTTAAGGTGTGAAAGCGGAACAAACATCCAAATATATTTTCACGTTTATAATATTAGTGCGATTTTAAGTTCGACAAGTAGCACCGACTAGTACCTACCCGTAAGTAACTACAAACTTATCTGCTATATTTACCTATTTGCTAATATTTATCATTTTGTTTCCGTATGCGATAATTTGTCGAGCCATTATTGGTTGGCACGCTTTAGCAATTTTGAGAAAAAATATTCAGTGTTTACAAGAAGTAAGTATAGTTGGAACTTATGCACTCTACCAGACGAATTGCTAACAATGATCCTCCTACTGGCCCAGTTAAGTTGAGCTACATTGCCGAAAGATAAATGGCAATCACTTCAGAGAAGTAGCGGCATTATTGTCATTGGTTTTCAAGCGCTTGTGGTGTATAAAGAAAGGACTTCGGGCGGAAAGTTCAGCAACCACTGGTTGTCCTACTTAAAAAATGAAAACGCGCGCTTATATTGTTTAGCTGCGTAATCTTCATAGTTGTAACAACAAAACTAAGCGTAAGCCTGACAATGCGTACATTTAAAATATGCATTTTTTCAGTCCAGAGCTAATGCATGTTTTGCAATCCAGATGCCATCTAGTCGTCATCCAAAATTGGTATCCTGATTCACTCCGCAGTAGTCACAGAATTAATTAATATTGTAGAGTTGTTTTATTCATTAAAGGACGTCTTTATCCTGATGTTCTGTATAAGTAATAAACCCTAATACCTAAGTAATTAACATTACTGGTACTAAACCTACTTCCGTGAAGTGATGAGGCTTGTGATTGGAGGAAATGAAAACGTGAACGCATCTCATTAAACAGGACAGGAGATGAATCATTTAGAATACACAACTTTTGTTACGAAATGCGAGATAGTAGGTACCTACTCATACCCACATACATGATTCGCGTATTTATTTGTATTTTTTTTATCAGTGCACATAATGTAATTCAACTTTTTAGCCTTTTTCGATATTTCCTAAAGAACGAACTTTTCGTATAAATTGTATAGCTAATAATAATACGCGCTTGTTACTCTGTCACAAATTATTTACTCGGAAATTTACGCTGAAAATTACATGACGGGTGTCAACATCATACACGTAGGTGTACAGACTGATTCACTGTGGCATTTAGAAATTGCAGTTAAAACGGTATTGAACGGCAGCAATTATATGGATTGTGCGATTGCGTTCGTAGAATTTGGGCCGAATGTTCTACAATGTGAGCTTGTGTGTTACTTACATCATCGAGAGATTTCATACAAGATTATCGATTAGGCTCATTTACTACAGTATACATCATGTTTACTTTATCTGAGTAATACAAGATGATGGATGAACGAACGTGGATGTAGGTCAGTGTCTGGTGATGGTGTGATGCGTCTGCTTCAAACGGGACCACCCAATTAGCGCCGGGCGTGCGAAATATTCAAAACCAGTTATAACCAACCAGCGCATTTGCAATGGAAAACTGAACTGCACTGTTAAAAAACAACAACCCCCGTTGTCTGAACTGGATTTACCTGTTGCAGATATTCGGTGGTCTAGAACGCGATAAATGCTACGTCGACTACGGCGTAGCGACCGTAGCTATTTACTACGCCGCGCTTCAACATTGGGTAACGCTTGAACTTCCTATCTTATTTATTGAACAACCTTCACATTCTTCTAAAACGATAAAAATTTTGTTTATATACACACTCGTACGTACTTATATTTGTGCGTAAAGGCTGCTATGATATATATTTATTTTTGAAATTTTGGATTGAATGATTTATTGCAAGGGTTTGGTTTTGTGGGTAAGAATACATACTTATTGTAATTCCGTGTGTAGTACGGTGCGTACTATATTAATTATGTGACGATGCTAGTAATATAGACGCATCTTGCAGAACTTTAGGTTTGTGCGATTATCTGTTTTTAGACTGGCGATGACTATAAGTTACTTACCACTGAAGCCAATAATATGACGGGGCTGGAGAAGTGCAGTGTGGCGGGACGAGGGGACCGGCGCTGATCGAGCCACAAGGGGACGGCGGGCAATGCCCTCGAGATCTTAAATATCTTTTTTGTCTTCCGTAGATAGATATATATAGTTTCCGACATTGCTTAACGATTTAATATTCCAAGGGCGATCCCTCAGTTTCGGGATAGAACACACAATCGCATAAGTCGATATCTAACAGTTAGGTAACAATCTGAAATTTGACGCGTGACGCGGCGCATAAGCCAGATTTAGGGCTGTTATCCATTGTAATCAGTATAAGATTTGATTGATGTATTGTTAATTTCAATATTAACGTCATTATGGTTTTGTTGAAATTGCACATGTAGTATTGAATGGGCTACAAAGGCCATTTATTTAATAATAATTGGGTAACATCACTATTAGATTTTTTTTAGCAAACAAGGAAGTGGGATTCAGTAAGACGATTATAAGTAGGTTCGTTTACATGTTTTTTATTTGTAATATTTTTAATAACTTGCATTTCTCAGCGACTGCATCATGCCTATATCGAGTTTCTGAATAATCTTGTATGTGTAAGCCTGGTTTAGAGTAAAGGCTATTTAGGTAGATACACAACGCGATGAACGGTAGGGTCTGGCGGGGTCTTTGAACTTGTCGAGAGCAGGATGGATGCAAGATTGTTTAATGACAACAAAGAATCGCACAGCTGTCCGTCCGCTGTACCGTGCAACCTCGAGGGGCCGAAGGATATAGGGACGCAGGCAGGCAGACGCTCTTTGTATTCTAAATACCTGTCTAGATTCGAGTTTTAGGAATTCGTGGACCGTTAAGTGTGCAGGTAAGGCGATGTTCAATGTAATATGTGTGTGGGAATTATATTGAAATAATGTGCAGAGGTGAAGGTAAAAACGAAAGATAAGGAAGACTCACCTATATGTGCGAGGTCAATGATTGGGATCTCGCACCGGGAGAGCAGCGTCTCTTCCTCCTTCCGAGCCATCATGCAGGCCAGCATCTTGTCGTCACGCAGCACGTGCGTTCACCTTGGGCCTTATCACTAGACTCCACAGTAATTAGCAATTAGCGATCGCGACACAGAACCGATAAAAGGAATACGATAGATAAGCACTTGAACACCAAAACGAACCACCTACGTTAAAGTTTATTGAAGTTGTGAATGGTCTTTTGATTACCCCTGGTATAGAAGCGTTCAGAACTCATCTGCATAACCTTGTAGTTCCTGCTGTAGGCGTTCTGCGATCTGACGTAGCAGCAGTATGCTATACTGACTTGACACATTAAAAATTGGTTTTTATCCTTCCGTCACAGAAAGCAAAGTTAATGTAGGATTCGTAGTCCCGCGTGTGCGACTATACGGCGTCGCGCACCCCCCGTCCCTCACAGCTGGCGAGTTTTGAATGTCTCTCGTGAACAAACTGGCTCACCGTGCGCGATGAGCGTTACCCTGGCGTCCAATGTAGGCTCTCACTTGTAGATCATCGCGCAGACTTTCGCAATCAAGTGGCGTGTCGAAACAGTTCTGCCTTGAGTGCAGCGCGTGGAGAAAGCGGGCTCGACCGACGAGTGCGCGGATCGCTCGACGTGCGAAGTGGAACTGGGCCTGGCGGACGGACGGCGCGGGGAGGCGCGAGACGCACCAAAGTTCACCACTCCACAGCGCCGTGACTCACGGCGGCGGCGGCGGCGGTTAGATATCACTCGCCGCTCACTTCACAATGACGCGGGTTGACGAGGGTTTAACCAGTCGGCCTCTTGAAACCCTGCATTTGTAACAAAAAATTGATAAAAACTTCTACCTTTTTTATTATGCTTTTGTGCACGTCATTGGGCATATCGCATCTGACACTATAGCACAGATATGCTTTACAGAAAAACAAGATTTAAAAAGAGATAGGCACTTATATTAAAAAATTAAACAGCTGTATAATTTAATCAAATTCTTAAAAGTGAGATTGTTTTATTTATATTTATGTATAGAAGTGTCATTTGTCGCTGGCTGGTGGGTGGGCTGGCGCGGCGCATCGGCTCACTTGAGGCAGCGCTCGAAGTAGTTGGAGCCGACGTAGCCGCCGCGCAGGGCTCGCTGCACGTGCTGCTCGAACAGCCGCCGGTTGCTCTGCAGCTCGTCTGCGGCTTCCTTGTTCAATGGGTCTTCTGGATTTGGTTCCTGAATAACAAATGTTTATGAGCTACAGTAGCTCAGTTGGCTTCAGATTTTGATTGTCTAGCTTAAAGTTTTGGCTTACAATTTCTTACAATACAAGATAACATTTAATGTACTTTTCCTAACTATAAATAAATAGGTCTTAGTATCAAGACATACTAAAAAAACAAATAAGTATTCTCAATTTTCTACAGATATCACATTTTCTTTAAATACAACTAAATGTATTGATCTCATCTTTTATAAAAGGTTATAACTTCTTCAATTTATTAGTTAACATTGTTGTATGGGTACTTGGCTTACTTACCAAGAATAAATACTGCAGCCCATACACTATAGAGTTGACAGTAAGCACGGGTTTCCAGTCTTCTCTGAGTATGTTTAGGCACACATTGCCTTCCAAGTCTATGTTCGGATGGTATACAGCCGTCTCACATTTTACTTTGGGCGGCTCATGAGGATAGTTTGGTCCTACCTGAAAGTCAAAATCAAAATGTTAGTTATTTTATAGTTTAAGTAGACCTGTTTATAAATTTTTGATTTTATTTATTATCAGCTCATACACAGATCTTTGATAGCTTGAGGTAATAAATAAATAAAAAAAAAATATATTTTTAGTTATAATTTTAGGTATGAAAAAAAGAACATTAGGTTAATAAATATATCATGTCATTATGTTAATAAGCATGGAAGACATAGAAAAAAGTTAAAAGGGTTTTCTAAAAGCTCATTTATACTTGCACAAGTTTACTGACAAGTTAATCCGTCAACTAAACTTAGCAAGGTGGCTACTAATATAATGTTTAAGGCATTAACTAGATGTCTAAAGGTTTGAAGTAGATGTTGTTATTATTAATATCACTATTATGGTAAGTATCTGTATATTGAATACAAAAATAGAATACTGACAGTCAAAACAGAGTCAAAATTGATCAAAAAACTAACTAGATACAACATTATTAAACAAATATATCTGTCCTTCTTATGAAAACAAAATTTTCTATGGCGGATATATGGCGTGGCCTGCGTGACATATGACGTCACATGTCACGTCGGACTTCTCTGTCTAACCATCAACTTTGAAGCCTTATAACTTTTTTTCTGAGCAAGATATTCGAAAAATTGAAGAGTCCATTGTTAGCATCCGTCGATGGCGATCGGGATTTAGTTTTAATTTTCGTTTTTTAGTTTATTTATGTTTAGTGTATAATTTTGATAGTGTATTATCCAGTGATTGACTCGGAACAATAAACTTTTATTTATAGGACAATTGAAACGCTTGTATTTTGCCATCATTTATTGAGTAATGCTGTCTTCAGTAATGCTGGAGTCTTTCACTGAATACAGCACCCTAGTCTTAGTATTAGGGCTGTCTATGTAGTTAGTTAGTTAGTTGGTGGGCTCCCGTTTCCGCAATTAGACTCTAAATTGGTCCATTTTACGTTCGGTTTTGGCTGGTTACTCCAACCAGCCCAGCTCCTTCCAGAAGCTCAGAAGCTTCCTGGGACTGTCACAGGCTTCGCGGAGAGACCCCACATTCTGGAGGATTTTTGCCCATTGTTCAGTCAACCCTACGCATTCCAGGACTACGTGGGTGACCGTTTCTTCTGCTTCCAGACATCCTCTGCATAGAGGGCTGTCCATCGCGCCGATGGTGAATAGGTGTTTATTGAGAGGTATGTGACCTGTTAAACTGCCTACAACTATTCGGAGGTTTTTACGGTTTAGGCTGAGAAGTCTGTGTGTTAGTCTCGGCAATAGTGTTGGGATCACCGCCTTCGACTGTCTGCAGCTTGTTAGACTAGCCCATTGGGCGTTGTGTTTGTCCCGGGTAATGTTGCGCAGCCATGTTCTCAGTTGGCTGAACGGTATCGGCAGGAGAGGCTCAGGGCCCAACACCGGAGCCTCCGATCCCCTTCTAGCCAGTTCATCAGCCGCATCATTACCCAGTGATCCGCTGTGTCCTTTTATCCATTGAAGGATGACCTTATTCTTTGCACATGCTTGTTCTAAGGCTAAGTGACATTCGAAGATAAGCACTGAGCTGCAGATGTTACCTCGAAGTGTCTGTCTATGTATCTCATGTTATTTACTTAGCAAAACCACTTGATACTGGCGAAATACTACAAGTGAAATGCCATAAATAAAAATTAAAAATTATAATTATTTAAAAAAATATTTTTTGTGTTTATCTGGAACTAGAAATATTTCGATTAATGAAATTAAAAAAATTGTGTATTTTCCCTAATATATACTAAACTGTAGGTAGTACCTTACTGTCTTTTTGTGGAATGTTATGAGAAATTACCTTAAAACTAAATACAAATCTCCCGCCTCTATAGAAACCTTCATCAGGACATATATTTAATTTGAAGTTAAGGAGATCATCTGGGTCTGGGAACTCTGTACTGCATGTCTTCGGGAGATTTAATTCATTCAAGTCTGAAAACCAAATGAACAACATTCAAATAGCAAAAATTGTATAAAATAATATTAACATTTTATAAAGTATGATTGAATGTTCGACAAAGATATTGATCAGTGACTAGGTAATAATGAAACAGAACAGATAAAACAATTTTTGAGCGATATTTTCGATACACGGGCTTCGTACCTTTTGTGATCCGCAACTGCGCTGCTGACGCTTTTTTCTGTGAGCCTCCAGCGCGTGGCGTGCCTTCTTCATCTTTTTTTTGTTGCTTTAAAGAAAACAGTTTTATCATTGTCCTAATCTAATCGTTAGAAATAAGAAATAATTATAATTTTTAGAAGAAATTGCAATTTATTTTGACACTTTGACAGTTGCTTTTTTAATTTCAGTCACAAGCACAACACCACGCACATCACCGAGCTGCGTTCCCAACAACTCCGACAAAGGCTCTGCTGATTCGCCATCCGATCCGACCGATTGGACGTCAGTAGACATCAAACAAATAACAGAGAGAGAGAGAGAGAATAAAGGGTCAGTTATGGTGCCTTGCGTTGCGTTGCTTGTCGGGCGTGTATGTTCGCCAAATTACGTATTTATTTGCTAAACTTTAATTAAAATTTTCTCCAATCTGGAAATAAAAAAGAAATATTAGTTAGTACGATCAAAATAATAGTTAATTGGCAACACTGTTTTTTTTTCACTTTCCTTCCTGTCGGTTTACATTTTGATTAGTGACAAGTGCGAGTAACAAGTGCAAGTGACAAGTGCTTAGTGCTTAGTAAGTGTGGACAGGCACTGACAAGTGCAAGTGACAAGTAAAAACTGGTGATAAGTGCTTAGCAGATAGACGGCCGTTCTATTTTCTGACAAGTAGCTCTGCCCCGCGCGCCCCCCGCTTTCCCCTTACTCGCTCACCCACGCTACACGTGCGTGTTTTTGGGATTTATCATGGCAAAATGGTCAGAAAATGACATGTACAAATTTGTACAAGAATTTTTAAAACACGAGTGTTTGATTAATTGCAAATCACCAAACTTTAAAAATAAAAATATTCGAGATGCCGCAATGATGAAAATTAGCGAAAAGATGACAATGCCTGGCTTTGGTATAAAAGAAATTTACGCTAAAATTAGGAGCTTAAAATCGACATTATTATCAGGAAAAAAGAAAAATCCGACAACTTATGAGCTTTACTAAACACTAAGCACAAATTGATATTGGACAACTACTTGTCACTTAACACTTGTTACTTGCTACTTCACACTTAATACTTGTCACTAATAAAAATGTAAACTGGGCTGTAGATCAAATCGTACAATTATTTATCGCGGTATCCCACAGTATTTGTTGCGTCTTTCCTGTACCCAAAGGTCGCCTGGAAGAAATTGCTGCCTTAGCAATAAGGCCGCATATCTGTATTTAAAGTATTTAAACAATTTTTTATGTAAATCTCTTGTATGCAATAAAATATATTATATTCTATTATAAGAATAAACTCTTTCAAGTAATTTTTTGCACGTTGTTATCAACGGTCACTATTCGGTCGTTGTCGTTCCTCCATGCTAAAATTGAATTGAATTGAATAGATAATACACCCAGCGAGTACTGACATAAAAAATATCGCGATGCGCTCACACATTCAATATTATCGCGGGTGTATCGCGTATTTCAAGAATTTAATCTGCTTAGAGCATTAACCCATGGGTTAATGCTCTAAGTTAATCTGTGATATTATCACGATACTGCGATACGGCATATTACACAGTCAATATTATCACAATATCGTGATAATATTGACTGTGTAATACGCCGACAAGTTCGATCCGTCCGACGTCCGATCAGACGGAAGTGTGGAGGATAGGGATAGCCAAATAAAAAAAATCGATAAAAAATATTTCTATATTTACAATGCTTTTCTAAAAAAAATATTGTAAATTAAATAAAATATGTACATGTACAATACCATACAAATATTAACAGCCTAAATCTACATACATGCTGTATGTTACACCTTCCCTTTATACGTCTGTGTTGGTTTTCTGATCGCTGACGGTGCTGACAGTTTGATTCGGAAGGCACCCTTAGGGTGTTTGCGCACTACGCGTATCCGGTTCATATTCGATTCTTATCCGTTTATTATCCGGTTTGGTCGTTCTAGTAATTGTATGGACGCTTACGCACCCATACGTATCCGGTTCGTTTTCGATCCGTAAATTCTCACTCCGGATTGGTTTTTTTACGGATCAAAACCGAGTCGAAGTGGCCGCCATACAAATTGTACGTACGCTTGCGCACTACACAACTTTTTTACGGATGAAGAGTGAGGTACGGGGAAGGGAAAGCTCGCGCTGCTAGTGATGTGCCAAGTTGACTATTTTTTTGAGAAACAAGTATTTTAGTACTCGTTACAAAAATAATCGAATGCACACTCGAGAGAAGAGACTCCAGGAATCTATTTACGTGAAACGAACTATACGAGTAATGTGAGCGACTTTATTACATTTTGCGGGATCTACATTACATAAGTAGGTATAATTAAAAAAGATCAGCCTAGTATTCGAATTATATAAGTACCCAAAATCTATACTCGAGTACAGTCGACTGCTCATCAGTCAATGGTAAAGTGTTAACACTTTGACCTTGAACGCTTCTTGCTTCTATAGCATTAAGGGCATCACAGACGGAGCTATTCTGCTTCGCCATTTTGTTTGACCCCAGCTTTGCGTGAAAGTGAATGGCGACGAGAGAGCTGGCTGCCTCGTGCTATAATATATATTATAGCTGCCATGTGTGATGTCCTTAATGGTCGAAATAGCTCAGTCAGTCAGCTCGAGTCGGCACATCACTACGACAATATTATGCAATATCGTCTCAAATACGAATGAAAACCGGATCGGATACGGATGAGTGCGCAAACAATAGACGTGAATTTACCATCTGTTTTTTACGGATCAAAAACGGATTGGATAAGAATCGGATACGGATGAGTGCGCAAACGCCCTTAGTTATTTGGTTTGATTTCCGGCTCAGGTAAGATTAAAAAAATCTGTCTGTACCGAAAATAAAGGTATCAATGTTTCCTTTGGGTAAAAAATGTCTATCCAGCTAAGTCTGTGATCCATTACATTACGGTTCGATCTTTCATATATTAAAAAAAAATGTACTTCCCACCCAACCTTTTTTATCGATAACCTTTTTTTGACGTTTCGTGGATAGAGTATCGATACGATATATTTTGCGCATCTAATAGCGTTTTGGTTTGGTGGCTGGCATTGGCATGGCATTATTTTTTGTGTTGTAATTGTAATTTCTTATGACCACTTAAGACTTTGGAAGCAATAAGCTTTGAATAAGTTATTTTCACATACGATTATTCCTTCGTTAGATGTTGGCTAATGGCTAAGTGTCCGTCAGTGTAAGAGTAAAAAATAATTTACCGAGAAAGCCATTGATGATGGCCAGCGAAGATGTTATAGAATTGGGGTCTTCGGATGAGGAATCGGAACCGGCTCCAAAAAAGGTACGAATACAATTTTACAAGTACAATTTCCAGTTTTTTAGTTGGAGTTATGTTTTGGGAGTCATATTTGCTTACGTTTATTTCAGGCCAACATAAGTAAACGGAGACCAAATGCTATGGTTCAGTTTCCCCCAGGCGTAACAATTAAACATTCTAAACCCGTCAATAACCACATTAACCCTATCCGGAAACTAATAGGCAAAGGATTAACTGTAACTAAAGTCAATCCTACTATAAAACAATTTTCACCCAACATTCGAAACGGAAAGCAACCGCCTACTAAACCTATAAAATTGCCTCAAATACAGAATGTAAAATCATTGAATCCGATCCCAATTCCTGTACCTAGATTTCCAGTTATGAATCCGTTTAATATTGTTAAGAAATTAAACACTCCTGCTATGGCTCCTTTTTCTAAATCTACACCTTTCTATCCAGTTAGAATACAAAGTCCAAGTTCTATCAATAATTTACCCTCAAGCATAACTATCACGAAAAAACCAGGCCCAGCTAAGATTACAGGAGTAAGGCCTTCACCAGGTAAGATCTCTGGAGGAGCTAAGAGGTCAGCAGCAACTAGCATCTCCAATGTAAAGAAGAAACAAAAAATTAGACCTGAGCCACCAATTACTGTCAATTTAGATGATGAAGATGTACCAACAACATCAACTGCCAGTCCCCAGTGGTATATGAGACCTGAAGATACAACAGATCCACTTATAGAAAAACCCCATGATGAAGAACAGTCTATGGAAAAACAAAACAATGCAGAACCAAAACAATTTATTGAAATAACAATAGAAGATAGTCCTATAAAACCTGTTCAAAATAAGCGAACACATGAGATTGGAGCTGAACTTGCTATCACAATAGATGATAGCCCTGTGAAAGTAGTTGCTGCTAAAGCAACAAATTCAGCTGATAGTGACAATGATAACCCAGAGGAATCTCCAAAGGAGAAACAGAGTAAGAAGAAACTAGAGTATCCTAAGGAAGGTGAAGTTCATCAATATGTTGAAAATACAACTATAGAAATTGAACTGGAGCCTATAAATAATGATGCCGTAGTTGAAAATAATGATGCAATTGAGAAAAGTGATGAAGTCGAGGTCAGTGAAGAAAAAAATAAAAAGGAAAAGGAAATTATATATAATGATGGCATAATAGAAGTGATTGAATCACCGGCTAAAACAGTACAAACTCCTCCTAGCACACCAAAAAAAGTAGAACCGGAGATTCATAAAATTAAGTCTATTGCAATATCAGCCCAATCTTCAGAACCTTCTGAATTCCATCCGGTTTATCAAGAATTTATAGATCTTTGTTTAAAGATAGAAAATTCTAATGATATGAATACAATAGTTGAAAAAAAAATCAAAAGTTATTATAGACAGGTTCCTAAAGAATACACAGAATCTGAAGAGTTTGTTGAATTAGTCCAAAGTAAGCTTTTTGCAATGAAAGCTGGACCTGAAAAACTATATTTATATATAAAAGATATAGTAGATGAATTGAATTTGCAGAGAAAAATGGCAAAAGCAAAACCAATATTGAAAGAAGCTAGCAGCATAGGTAAAAAATAAATTATTATTTAATTAATTATTGTGACATTACAGCTCAATTATATTAGTTAAAAAAAACATTGTTTTACAGAAGCTGAAAAGTTCCAATATGGTGAAGAAAGTGAGTTTGATCTAAAAAGGCAAAGGCAGATTCGTAAATTAGAAAAGACACTGAAGAAACTGCACCGTGCCATTCAAAAGCTAGAAGAACAGGAGGTAGATTTTGATGACGAAGAAGATTCTGTTTACCTTCTTACTGAAAGGTATGATTTTCCTTTTATATTTTAATAATGCAACATAACATTTCTTAAAAAATAAATTTGTTTATTTATATTAGGGATACAACATCAACAGAGGGCACACTGGTAGTGAACGTTCACTATCCATGATAGCTTTGATGTCAAAAAAAAAGATTTGTAAAAATCTTAATTCGAATAAAAACATTTTGACTTTGAACAGCTCATATACGTCCCCACCGAGGGGCTCGAGCCTACCCTGAATTACTGAATTAGGGCGATTAGGCCTTAGTCGACCATGCTGGCCTAGTGCGGGTTGGGCGACTTCACACACAACCTTTGAATTTCTTCACAGGAGTGTGCAGGTTTCATCACAATGTTTTCCTTTACCGTAAGAGCGTCGAATAAACGTACATATAAAATTCGAAAACACTTTGGTATGTGGCGGGGATCGGGAGGCAGCGGCCCTAGCCACTAGACCACCGACATTCTCGAAGTTACATATATTGATATATTAGTAAAATAAATAAATCCTTTCTTCATTGTTTCAAAATGTATATAAACTTAAATAAAAATTACCTAATAAGGCTACTAGGTTATTTTCGTTGGTCATTAGGTAATTTTTATTTATAAGCTAATTGTTCATAAATACATTAAATAAAATCACGCTTATGTAATGTGTGGTAATGTATTCATAATACCTGTTATATACATACCTATTTGACTATTTTTTTTTTAATTTTCCTATATTTATAAAGTACATACCAGTTTTCACTTTGGGTAGTATATTTGATAACTTAAGAAGCTTAATTGTAAGATTTTGAGTTTTTATGTATATTAATTTGGCTATATATTTTATAATATTTTCCTCTATAATTATATTATTGTTATTATTATTTAATTTTCATTAACATACTCTATTGTTGTATGTATCTATGTTAGGACTTAATGTTTGATCTTAAGGTCTGATACAAAACAGTAGAACCCGCTTAAGATAATTGTGTAAGGAATCATGCAATATTGTTATCATCATAATTATGTGGGAAAATATTAGAGTACCTACCTAGTATTATTATTCTAAGCTATCTATGGCTTCACATCCATCAGTTTCATTTTTCAAATAAAAAAATATATAAGGTAAGGTTCCTAGTAATATAGCTAAATCAACTTCTTAGCCTCAATATGTTGAACTTAAAAAATACAATCATCATCATCGTGTTGGATGTAAGGTCGACAACCGACCTCACAAACCCTCATGTCAGTATTATAGAGCCACCAAAGGCCACTTCGGGACCAACTGCTTAACGTGCCTTTCGAAGCACGGAATCATCTTTCTTTTCGGACAATCAAGTGATTCAGCCTGCAATGTCCTAACCAAACTGGGAAAAGTCTCACAGAGTGTCCCCACTGGGAATCGAACCCAGAACCTCCGTAATGAGCCTGGAAATCTCGACCACTGAACCACAGAGACTGTTCACACACAGTCAATTGATGGTTGTGAACTATTTATGTAGATACTAATCTACCTTACCTTGATACTTTTTATTATTCTTATAATAAAATTTGCATATTATTATGGTAATAAAAATTAAACCATATATTAAAAAAGGCCCTACTATACTTACAAGTATTTAAAAATATGAAATATTGTAGATTAGATTGTGAGCATAAAACTGATAATTTTAGACGGGTTCTGCTGTTATTAATAGTTTTGAACATGGCAAATAATGTGTTTCATTTAAAATACAGTGATGACAGCAGTTCCTCCATTAAGGACCTAGATAGACAACTTGAGAGAGAGCATAGTGTGTTATTAAAAAGGTGTGTTGGTGAGAATTAAATAAGACATTAATACTATTTATTTATAATTCGTTTTTAGTTGCATTGCATTATAAAATAGTGTCATCTTAAATTACTCTGTCTCAGGCGTTCTTTTTTTCAAATTTGTTTTGTTTACGAAATATTTTAAACAAATTTCAAAATAAAAAAATTCAGTATACTACATAAAGCTATGTGTCCCTTACTTTTAAAACAAAGTAAATTAACTCAGTAACTATGAAAACCTAAGTTAACATGTAGATGATTTAACAAAATCTTTATAGGCACACTAATTTTATAATTTATATATATTCCTTAGTGCGCAAGTCGGACCTGCACTTGGCTGGTTTTAATTTATATTAAGTGGCAAACCTTTATGTGTTAACTTCTATATAATAATAATTATTATTTTTAAGTTTACCGATTCTTGAAATTCATTATGCTTTTTTCTACCTAATTTCGAGTTTTTGGGTGCACCTAATAATTTCATTACTATAAAATAACAATAATAGTTTTTTTTAGGTACAAAGAAAGGATGGTTCGAGTGCATGCGAAGTTCTGTCAGTTGACTAATACAAAAATGCCGTCAGAACCTCGGATTCAAATTCAGGCTAGGCCAGGACAGCCGGGTGGCCCCGCCAAACGTCTCGAAAAATGGGTCAACAAGAAAGTGCCAATAGGCAAACCTCTTCCTTTTCCTGATTTCCATGATGTACTAAAATGTGTCAGAGATGCGAACACTGAGGACAAACTAGGGTGGAATGAAGCTGAAATCATGGAAGAAGGTATGAAGTGCATAAAATACTTGAAAAAATAGATGCGTATGTAAATTAATCTTACTTATTCAGGGTTGGCCTAGCCGGAGGGGCTAGGCCAATCCTGAATAAGTAAGATTAATTTACATACGCATCTATTCTATAATGTTATCTATAATATCGCGAGTTAGATTATAAAATTTATAAACTGACGGCGTTCACAATCTTACGGTGATAATATACAATATACATTCTAACCGAGGGGTTACAATGTATATTGTATATATCACCGTAAGATTGTTACAGTTCTTTTTGCATTTTTTGCAATATGCATAAAAATAAAATGTCTAATTGCACAGCGTAACTTAGTAACGACGCTCATATTCTGAAATAAAGAACAGAAGGAAGAACATGTTTACTTGCTTACAACTTAGGTACCAATAAAACAAAAACAAGTTAAGAATATTGAATGCGATGCGGTGAGGTCGCGCTTAGCCAGGTGTTATTGAAGACACATTCCGTGCTTTCCATTACTGGTCTTCTGCGGAGCCTTCAACTAAAATGAAAACTATATACCTATCAATCAATCAGCCTATTGCAGTCCACTGCTGGACGTAGGCCTCCCCAAGGGCACGCCAAAGCGCACGATCACCCGCATTCACAATCTTACGGTGATATATACAATATACATTGTAACCCCTTACGGTGATATATACAATATACATTCAAACCGAGGGGTTACAATGTATATTGTATATATCACCGTAAGATTGTGAACGCTGTCAGTTTATAAATTTTATAATCTAACTCGCGATATTATAAATTTACGGAAAATTGTGAACTGAGTTTACAATTTAACGTATTGTTTTTCGTTAGCTTGTAATCTATCGATGTCAAATCGTCAAATTGCAAACTAGCCCTGATTACTTATTGTTCCTTTGAATATTAGTACCTGGGCGACCGAGCTTTGCTCGTGGAACATCAGTTTTTTAACTCAACCATTATTTTTTTCATAGTAAGTAAAAAAAAAAACGCATTTCGCCACTATGTGAGTTGAAGTGCCATCTGTTGGAGAACTTTCGGTCTAAGAAAAAATATATAAAAATTTCGATTTCTCTGTTATATTTTATTTTTATTTTAAGAACTTAGTGAATAAATAAAACATAAGTAATAAATAAAAAAACATTAATTAAAAAAAAATCTTAAGGATTCGAACTCAAGACGCGTCACGCGTTTTCCCGACTGAGCTTCTTATGTTACGTTATCGAAGATAACGAAATTACCTGTTTATCCTAATCACGGGGTCTCATTCCATAGTACGGAAATTTTGCTCTAAATTATTGATGACATCTAGTGACAACATTGGCACTACGTAGAGTCTAGCAATCGTTGTCATTTGCAGCGCTATCTATTGTCTAATAGTTATATTGTTTGTGACATATCACACATACAGCGACATCTATTCTCTAATAGTTGTAATATTTATCAAACGTAGCCCTTGACACAGCGATGTTATGATAGACCAAAACATTCGCAGGAGACACGCCTTTATGCTGTTTATACTAAATGGCTGCATTTAGTTCCATATAGTGATGAAAAGCAAAAGCGAAATACTCCAGAAAAATCGTCAACTTGGCACTAGATGGTGTATCTGCGCAATTTTTTAGGTCAGTGCGCACGTAGCACCATCTAGTGAGCTAATAGAGGAAACAAAATAGCCCGAGTTTTGAGGGTACAGTTTTTTTGTATGAGATGAGGCATCTGTACGTGGTATTATATTGTTACGGCCAAGGGTTCATAATTTGGATTAAAACACCAATGACGTAATTCGAGGATTTATTCGACGATGAACAACTGGTTCCAGGGCAAATCACACTAAATTCCAATTCGCACAGTCACTCGTAATCCGTAGGTATCGCTTAGGTCGCAGGTTTCTTCGCTCTTGATCGCTTTGAAGTTTTCACTCCGATAGCTCACTCGAAACTGAACTGAACTTGCGCAGAACCGGCCGCCTTATATATGCGCCGAAATCGGGTCTAGAATCTTCCAGAAACTACCAGTGCAGTCCTACACTACGACGAAAATTCTGAAATAGATTCGCCATCTAGTATCGTGTAGACGTATTACGTACACAGCTCTCGAGCGTCTTGAGATATCTAGATAGTTCCCGGCTCTGTGGATAGATGGCGCTAGTTGCTACTGCTAGACCGTAACAATATTATCTGTGCCCTAATGATATTGCGTAGCAATATTTTAATACCTGAAAATACGGATAAAACCCGTTTCACTAAGAATAAAACCTAGCTAGATCGATTGATCGCCCCCGAGACCCCCTATATACTAAATTTAATCGAAATCGTTGCAGCTTTTTCCGAGATTCTTATTATATATATTCTTATTATATATATATATATATGTCTGTAATCTTATTTTATATATATATATATATAAAGTACTAGATAGATAAATTTATTATTAATAGGAAACAGAAACGTTACATCGTGTAAGGTGCCCATTTTAAAGCAAACATTTCTCCTTCATCTAGTTCACGCAAACACATGGAATGCTAGTTAACTTTAAAAACATTATTATATACCTAATTATTGAGATTAACCTGGTTGGTAATACGCCTGCCTAAAAAGCTCAGAGTTTGAATTTGTAGCGCAAACATTCGTGTGATGTTTGAGCTATATTTTAAAGTATTTATGTATTTATCTATAGGTATATACGAGGAGGGATCAAAAAGTAGTGAGAACGACATACTCCTTGGTAAGAAAAAAAAATACTGGCAGGCATAGCTCAGATACATATTTGTAATATTAATAAAGAAAAAAAATCTTCGATTCTCTATTGTTTTTTTCTGAATGTAGTAATTTGTTTGCCTCGTGTCGGAACGTGTTCTCGAAAATGGAGAAAAACGAAGTGGAGCCGTTATTAAATACCTCTGTTTAAAAAAGTTAACGACTCAAGAGATTCATTGCGATTTGGAGGCAACATTAGGAGAGTCTGAACGCCGTATTCTACTGTCACAAGATGGGCTTCTCAATTTCGAGTAGGGAGAACGAGCACGGAAGACGAACATCGTTGCGGCCGTCCATCGACGTCAGTCACCCAAGAAAATGTTGCGAAAGTCGAGAAAATTGTATTGAGCGATCGAAGTGTTACCATCCGATACTTAATTCAAGAAACGGGCATTTCATATGGAAGAATATGAGAAAAGTTTCCGCAAGATGGGTGCCGAGAATGTTAACCGACAGTCAGAAACAAAATCGACTTGACATTTCGAAGATATTGTTGGACAAGTTTCAAGAAGATTCTGAGAACTTTTTGTCTCGTTTCGTAACAATGGAGGAAACATGGGTCCATCATTTTGATCCTGAGACAAAACAGCAATCTTCGCAATGGAAACGGCCATCATCACCGACCCCGAAGAAGTTTCGTGCCGTGGCATCGGCTGGCAAGGTTATGGCCTCAATATTTTGGGACTCAGAAGGAATAATGTTGATTGATTACCTGGAGCGTGGAACCACTATTACAGGCCAATATTATGCAGCTTTAATTCCCAAGTTGAGGAATGCCATCAAAGAGAAAAGGAGAGGGAAACTTCGAAGAGGCGTGCTGTTTCATCACGTCAACGCACCCGCGCACAGGTCGGCAGTTGCAATGGCTGCCATTCAGCAAGCTGGCTTCGAATTGGTTGACCACCCCCCTTATTCACCAGATCTGGCGCCTAGCGATTTTTATCTGTTTTACTTAAGGGGAAACAGGTACGAAGACGATAACGAGGTGATGAATGCCGTGGAGAGCTTTTTGCAGGACCAAGACAAAACTTTTTTTTTAAAGGGATTGAAGCCTTGGGAAAGCTCTGGTGTAGAGAGATTCGGAGACTATGTAGAAAAATAAATTATTAAGTGATCAATAGTCATTATATTCCATTTCATTCTCACTACTTTTTGATCCCTCCTCGTATGTACGTACGTAGGCAGTTATTTGATTCCTATAATACAGGCTGTGTCATGTCTCACATACTTATTTATTTACTAGCTGTCCGCTCACGGCTACGCTTGCTTTGTGTAAGATTTTCCTGTGGGAATAAGACTTTCCCGTAAAAAGTATCGTATGTGTCTAGGATACAAACTATTTCCATTCCAAATTTCATACAAATCTGTTCAGTACTTTAGTTGTGAAAGCAGAATAAACATCTAAACATCCAAATATCCATACTTTCACATTTTTATTCTTGCACACATTCCAGCTCGAGATCTTTTTACAAGATGCGGTAAAAAATTGCAAAGGCGCAGACAAGAAAATGAATGGCGGTTAGCAGCATCAAGAATATCTATGGAGGTGGATCCCGCAGAAAATAGCGAAGATTTAAAAAATAAGCTTGATTCTAACAAGAAAATGTCTGCTAAAAAAGAAACGGAAGTATTTAACAAGTATGTTTTATATTGCCTATTATTACAGCTTTATGCACAATTAGTACACTTACAAAGTTTTATAGATGTACAATTTACAGCGGGATGCGGTGATTTTTCTATACCAGGGCAATATAAACTACAATGCATTTGGATTTTTAACCGTCCTCTTGTTCGTTCTTCTTGATATTATTCATTCATTCGAATGATTACGCTTCTATTCTCAAAGGGGTGAGCAGAGCTTTAGTAGGCTCCCAAGGAACACAATAAAACCACCACGTTTGGCAACATTTTTGGGTTAAGAATTGGGATATACGCACCTTGACGAAGACATATATCGGTCTTCGTGTTTATAATTCGATATTATAATTTAAAAAATCTAAAGTGTTATAAAATAATATCTCATTTCTCGCCTATTTCAGGTTCGCGGACAAACAAAGTCAGATGAATTTAGAAGCAATCGAAATAAGTGATAAGGAAGCTGATGAATCGCCAGTAGAAAGTGAAGATGAAGAACCACAAGAAGAAATATCTACCTTAGAGAATAAAGAGAAGAGAAAAGAACGGCTTCGTAGACTCATTAATGAAAAGTCTAAAAAGACGGAAGATAAAGAAAGAGAATCAAACAATGTGTCGCCTAGCCACGAAAAAGCTACATGTGAAAATGATAGTGAAAGTATTAAAATTGATGCTAGAAAAGAAGAAACCAAAGAAATGGAAATAGATTTAGTACCGGTAGAAGTAAATAAAGACAATACAGAAGTTGCCTTTGTTCCTCAAGGCCTTAATACGGAAAGTTCAAATTCTAATGAAAAAGCACACTCCATTAGTGGAGACAGTAAAGTTGATTCTGATGTTGATGAGCTACATCTTCTTCAAAAACTGCATTCCGATGAAGTAAATACTTCTACCATTGAATCAACTGACTCAGACTCTCCTGTAGACATTTCTGACACACTAACTAGCAGTGATAATAAAAAGCCTATTAATAGTGATGTAATTAGTATTGAAAATTCAAGTTATTCTGAGACAGAGTCCAAAGATGGTACCACACCAAAAGTTGAATCCGTAAAGGCAGATATTAAAGAAAATAATGATATTAATGAAGCTGATAAAATAAATAAAAATGATACCATAGCCCCAAGAAGTATATCTGGTGAAATCGAGTGCTCTTCTGCTGGTATTCAGTTAAATAAAACAAACAATCAAGAATACAATGAAAGTGTTGAAAGTATTTTGCTCGCTTCAACTGACGACGAGGGTGATGATGACGCAGATAAAAATAAAAATCCAAAAAGTACCGACGACTGTGTGAATTTAAAAGATGATGACATATCTATCGGCGAAACACTTGTCGAAAAGATTGGTAAAAATAAAATAGATAAAGAGTCAAACAGTAAAACAAGCAGATCGCTTCCGATAAAAGATATGAGATCTAGTGATAAAAACACAATAGACAGTGAAGTTCGTGAACTAAATTTAGAAAATAGCAATGAAACTGCGATTTGTAAAACTTTAATAGAAGAGAAACAAGATTCCTTAAAAAAAGTAGAATCAAATTGTAAAAATAATGCTATTGCAAAGGATGGAGAAGGAATAGAGGAAATCCATTCTGTGGAGTCTATTGATTCAGATGGTCAAGGTGCTTCTACAGAAAAATTGCTAACATCTACGGTTGATACAAAGCGACTAGAAAGCAATGTCAATCATAGTATTGTATTGATAGAAACTGATAATGTTCCAGATGAAACTGGAAGTTGCATATCAGTTGTGTCAAATGAGCAACAGTTGAAGAACGCGCAAGAAATGGACATTAGAAATGAAAACTCGGACGTAATCAACAACCCTTCTATAGAAGAATCATTAGAATCATCAGATTCTAATTCGCAAAGTGTTAAAGAACTTGAAGATGCTTTATTGAATGTTATCCAAGAATCAGAAGTAATTGAAACTGTTGGAACATTAGATAATTCCCAAGAAGCTGCTAAAGGTAATGTGACTGACAAACAATCGCCAGATATAATAGAAACATTAGAATCTGATAATTCACAAGAATTGGCTTCTTCAAAAAGTGAAAGTCCCACAGATGTTAATAAAGAAACTGCTAAAGTAAGTACTGAAATTCAAGAGTTAAATGATTCCAATAGCTCTGTCCAGCCTCATGAAATACAGAAACGTGAATTAGGAGAAACAGATGAAACTAGTAAACTTGGTAGCGTTTGTCCGGCCAGTACGAAAACTATAGACTGTTTATTAGACGATCAAGTTATGCCAGATGTAGCGCGAAATGACAATTCGACATGAACAGATAGATGTGGGACTTAGACGAGTCATATATATACTACTACTGTGGCGTACATACATTACAAAACTTGTTTTAAATTAAGGTGTACTTTATTAACATCTAGCTGGTCTAATTTATAGTTTTGTATAAAGTTGGTTTGATATCTTTCATATTCATTATATTTTTAAGTAGTTGTAAGGTATATCGCATACTTTATGTACATCACAGTTATATCGCGATTTTGTGTTCGGAGTAAACAGATTTTTTTTTATAGTTTGATTCGGTTGAGTGAGAATGGTATCGTGATGGAATTTTATATATTTTTTTGATTTATTTGATCGAATGGAAGGAAGCAAGACATTTTGTAATAAGAGGCCATTACGAGACTTGATTTAATAAAAAAAAGTATGTGCTTGCTTCTATGAATGACAAAATAAATTCTGTAACAACTCGTCACATTAGCGATTTTTATGTAAGGTACCATACCGTACCCGACCACTCGGATATGGTACAGAGGCATGGTCAACAATGCATGGTCTCCGCTTAGGTAAACAGAGAGGAGTTGAGTGGAGCAGAGATGTGTAGAAAGGGGAGCAACCAAAATGGGCTTAGCCTTGAACAGCCACAGCAAAAAAAATTAAAATCACGATACATTTTGAAATAATACAAGGTGTCCAAAAAGGGTATTTGCACTTTAAAATATCAATAAATCGTCTTAATGAGGGTAGATAACAAAAAAATATATAATGTCATACGTGGAATTTATTGGAAATTTAGTTGCAATGGATTCGTATACCGGAGCTCAGCGTGCATTTTGTGTACGAGTTTATTATCAAAACAATAATTCGATAATAACAGCTCGCCGTTTATATCGCGCGCAATTCAATGTACGGGACATTTCTTTATCTCCCAGTGCGAATATCATTAGAAAATGGATTAAGACATTTGAGGCTACAGGGTCAACTTTAAAAAACTTTGATTGCGGACGTCCGAGAGAAATAAGGCTACCTGCAGTTATTCAAGAAGTTCACGAGTCGGTAAGGCAAGATCCCTCACTATCACTGCGAAAGCGAAGTCAATCCGTAAACATTTCAAAATCAACATTGCACTTGATTTTAAAGAAGGATTTGCATTTACGTGCTTACAAAATTCAATTAGTGCAAGAATTAAAACCCACAGATTATGAACAGCGATAAAATTTTGTTCAGGAGATGTTTGCGCGCTTTACCAACTTCAACAATGTCTTGTTTAGCGATGAAGCAAATTTCCACTTAAATGGCCATGTCAATAAACAAACCTGTCGCTATTGGTGTGATAAAAATCCTCATTATAAGCATATGCGTCCACTTCACAGCCCTAAGGTGGTAGTGTGGGCAGCAATGTCCGCCAAGGGCATAATCGGCCCCTATTTCTTTGAGGACGGTAGGGGACATGCACTTACAGTTAACGCGGACAGATATTGTAACATGATTGAAAGTTTTTTGGCACCATCTTTACAGGAATTTAGAGGTTACAATTCGGCAACATTTTTTCAGCAGGACGGTGCCAAATGTCACACGAGTAGAAGGTCTATTGAAGCATTGATTGAGTTATTCCCAGAAAGAGTTATCTCAAAAAACGGGAACCTTAAATGGCCCCCTAGGAGCCCGGACTTAAGTCCACTTGATTATTTTTTATGGAGTTACCTAAAGAGTAGGTTTACATAAATAAGCCGTCAACTCTTAGCTAATTGAAAGACAATATTGCAAGTGAAATAACAAAAATCACTAACGTTTTATGTGAACGTGTCTTAGGCAATTTACGGCCACGACTTGAAGAGTGTCAAAATCGTAATGGACGTCATTTGGACAACATAATTTTTTCGTCGTAAACTTTCCATTGTATGTACTTTTTGCAAATAGTAATAAAATTATGAAATGATATATTTTTCATTTATGATTTTCAAAGTCAAAGTCAAAATAATTTATTTCCATAGGATGTTATTACATCACTTAGTATATAAACGTTTCGTATATAAACTGCCAACACCCTTTTTGGACACCCAGTATATAATGAATTTAGCCACCTATATGGGAGTATCAAAATAAATGTAAAATAATAATGTTTTGTAAGACTTTCAATCGAATGATAACGCCAAAACTAGTGTTGCCAAATACATTCTGACGAAAGTATTAAGAACTTTGATACTAATATTCCAACATTTATGTGATATCTTTATTACAGACAACTCAAAACAGTCATATTATAATAATATTTTTATGTTCATATCGAAGCCCAGAGGCCAAACATTTTGGTTTCTGCCCTTTACCAAAATAACAAATAAATAACCCGACTCCGCTTCTAACAGAGACGAGAAAAGATATTTCAACTAGATGTATTTATATAAATGAACTTTCTGATACCATTTCGATTGACATATACACGGAATATAAAGGACATATACATACCGTCCGCGCATCTCAACTCCGCTCCGCTTTAGTGAAAACACTCTCTGGGATACTAAAGCTTATTCAGTGCTTACCTACAGCCAAGATATTGATAATAATTTCATGTTAAATAACAATTTTTTTCCGTTAAACTGCCGTTTTTATCACTTGTTCGATTTATTTTTTACAACAAAGTCGGTATTTGCTTATAACGTCGTAACATGTTCATATAATCACATCTTAATTATAGCTATAGAGTTCATTCAAATAAATTGATAATAAATGATATGTGTTTCACACACACTGAATTTATGTTTTTTGTTTTGTATTTATCTCATTTCGAATACTGGAGTAGTAAGAAGGGTAAAACACTGGTGTAACTACGAGTCGGCAACGAAAAAACTTAACGGTAGTACTACCGGTACAAGGGTAACGGTCGAATACAACGTGCAAACCTCTCGGGTAGTTCAGCCCACGAAACTGACAACTTTTGTTTGTTCGATAACTTATAAAAATTCGAAACATAAATTACGTATTGTGAATTAGCTAACGATCTGTTGTATAATCTGTAGGTAGCTTATTTGTTTTTTTTTGCTAATTTTAAGTTGTGGAAGTTGATCAGTTACCTCATAACGTCGCTGATACTGCAACATGTCACATGTCAGACAGGGTCAACTTTTCAGGAGGAAGAAAATACTAAACAGAAACACAAACGTCCGTGCGCGCCATCAAGACTTGTTTGTTTGACTAGTGACATTTCGAATAGATCCGTGACGTGACGTAGCGGATAAGCTTCAGGAAAGTCGCCTCCGATGGTATGGCCATATAAGCCGCAGACCTTCAGACTATGTAGGAAAAAGATGCCTCGACCTCACTGTCCAGGGCCCTAGATCACGTGGTAGGCCTAAAAAGCGCTGGCTGGACGTCGTGAAAGCGGATATGGAAGAGAACAATTTCACACCTAAGGATGCCGAAGACCGGGCAAAGTGGAGAAGATTAAGTAGGAAAGCGGACCCCCCCAGCACTAGGCCGGGAAAACGCTAGGACGAAGAAAAAGAAGAAGTGACATTTGGAATAGACAAAATGACAAATCGCTGTTTTTATAGGCGACACTGCCAGTATTTTTTTTTGGAAGTTTTATGGTTTGGTTACTAAGACCTTTAGACCAAATATTTTTTGTTACACAACACTTTATATTTTGTTAGTTTTTTTTTTTTAGCAAATCAGAATTTGGATACATTGCGAATAAAAAAAAATTGGTATTTTTTTTTACATGTGAGTGATATTGCAGTATCAACGACGCTAAGCTAACTACTCAAGGGTTTTATGCTCACTTCGGCCCGTTTGCATGTGGATAAAAATAATATGAAAATAAATTCGTCACAACATTTATTTACATATTTACAAAGGTCTAAGCTCAAGTACAATGAGGAAACATTCTTATTTACATAACATTTAAAAATCTTAATCTATAATGTTCCTACTACGGTCGTACACGAGCCAAAGTTTTAGTTGGTGGGGGTTACTACACTCGCAGATAAATTATGCAGAAGTTACGTGAAGCAAATAGGGCCAACAGTAAATGCGAATTGGTGCTCAGCTTCGGAGAACGCCAGCGGTTGGAAGTCGCTGATCGGAAGCCTGTCTGTCCTGGACGTCTTCACCTCGAGCACTATCTGTCCTGTACCTTCCTGTAAGCATAAAATGTAATCTATTTATTCGTAACCTGAATGAAGTATATCGCAGCGTAGATTAAATTAAATAGTTGTATTCTAGTTAGGATTTTTTTTTATTATAACTAAATATTCTTAATATAAGTAAAATATTCCATGATCGATCATGCTTTAGTCAAAATAAAAGGGATCGGATTAAAAAAAAAATCTTCACGTTGTTTCACATCTAAGCTAAGATCTTTAATTAGATTACCTTGCAATCATCCTTCACAACCTGTGGGTCTTTAAATTCAACGCCGCTGTACCCAATGAGTTTGATGCTATTCAGCCGTGTCAACTCTGATGGTATGTCGGATCTGAAATAATACTCGGCGCTTGTATATCAAGTAAATTAATTTAATTGTTTGTCAGTGTCAATTCCGGGCGATCTGCAACAAAGAACAAGTTACCTAGTACTTGTTCTTTGATCTGCAACCAGTCCGATAACTATAGGCGTTTGACGTCGTCTCGTCATCTCTCACCGGCACGTCTAACCGCCCACCCTTGTATTTCGGGTTAATTATAAACTACGCTTATTGTTATACATTACAATTGATTTATTGATAATTTTACGATAAATTAAACACACTTAAACCTTAAATAAAAGTTAAATTAACTACTTTTTAACTAACATCAGCTGTAACTAATAATAATTATAAAGAATCACGAGTATTCCCTGAAATGAAGGGTGGGTGATTGTGTCGGTGAGTATACTTCGGGCTAAATAATAATAATATTAGAAATGACTCACCTTTGTGGAGCTTTAGCGTTAACGCAGTTGTAAGTGAAGTTCTGGCGCGCTCCGTTTGATAAAAGCCTGAGGAACCGAAGTTGCACCGAACCTGAGCCCTCGGCTTCGTATGATATCTGAAAATTGTGGGTAAGTAAAAAATCTGGTTATTCAAAATAATGCTAGCTGGTTATGGAGCGCCGCATTCTAGCGAGAGCAAGATATGACCTAACCTCAGAGGAACAAAAGACGTAGCGCGAGGCGACGCGCGTCAGAAATCTTTGGATTTAACACTTCGCTTCAAAACACGTAGGCTGATGTGAGCGAGAAAGGTGTGATACTAATAATAATAGTATGAGAGTAAGCAGATCATAATATGCGGAACTCAAGGATATAGGAATATTAAACTCGCGCCGGGCCACTGTGAATACATAGTTCCTCTTCGACAGCCAACGTGTTGAGAACGAAGCGATGATGGTGCGAGCTAGGTGGGAGAAGATAAGGAGGAGGAGAAGATAAAAGAAGTAGGTGCTAATGCTGTGTTGTGTACACAACACGTACACGTACGATGTACGTACGTACATCGTAGATAACATCGAATGCTAGGTCAATCCTGTTACAGTATTACCACCCATGTGCGATCTAAACAGCAATGTATAGGTAATTCGAGTAAGGCGCCAGATGTAGGTATGTAGAGATGTGTAATCGGCCTTAGCAGTTCTATTATTATATGATTACGATTACGAACCCGATATCCGTTTTCTATTTGTGAAAATTTCTGCGGGGAATCGTCGGTGTTGTAGATTATTGGATCTCTAGAATCAGGAAATAGGCAGGTATTGTGGCCTTTGCAGTATACTCTAACAGGCGCGCTGTTTCCGCCGCGGGCGTCGATCCAATAGTAATCTGAAATACGAATTATTTGCTGTTCACCAAAATTAATGGAGGCGCCCGCCCTATCGGATTTTCTGAAGGATAATTCGAAAACTGCAAGAATTCGGCAAATAATGCACCAGATAGAAATGACATTATAAGTATTATAATAAAAATCTTATCTATGGCAATTCATGTCAATAGGTACGATTACGAATACAAAGTGTAGGTAAATTGAGCTTAACTCTTGCAGGATATCAAATGTGGCAATAAGTATTTTTCGCTTCAGGGTCATTCTGACTTTAGATCCTCGTCGTCAACAACTTATATACGTCCCCACCGAGTGGCTCGAGCCTACTCTGAATTAGGGCGATTAGGCTTTAGTCGACCACGCTGGCCCAGTGCGGGTTGGTCAACTTCACACAACCTTTGAATTTCTTCGCAGGAGTGTGCAACTGTGCAGGTTTCGTCGCAATGTATTCCTTCACCGTAAGAGCGTCGAATAAACGTACATAATGAACTCGAAATTCGAAAACACATTGGTACGTGGTGGGTATCGAACCCGCGTCTCCTGGACGAAAGATAGCGGCCCTAGCCACTATACCACCGACGCTCTCCATCCATCTTCAGTAGATCCTCACCATCAATCAAATTGGTATGCAATGTGCGTAAATCTCTGCAGGAAAGCGCAGGGTTTGCTCGGGTGCCTCTAGGTCGTTGTGCTGAGTCCAATGAAGCACGGGCTGCCACCACTCCAGACATGATCTCCTGAACCCATTCTATTTCTTCTTCTGAAAATTAAAACAATTGTTTTACGATTTTATAATATCACAATTTATGTCTCGCGTCTGTCTTTTATGTGTGAATGGGTAATTCGCATTTACCATTGAGATCAAATAAATTTTCCGGTTTGACCAGTGAGTAATAATAGTTGGGTTCGACTTTTTTTTCTTAATTAATGGCGTGACATCTTATGTAGATGTATTTCGCCAGTGAAACTTATTTGTAATTTTGGAAATTTATGAGTCATACTCATCACATCACAAATCAGAGTCAGAGTCATCACATAATTGTCTTTGATAAAGTTTACTTGAAAAAGTATTTCATTTGTGGTGCTACCTTCAAAATTATCTTCAGTTGCAGATTCCATGGACTCCATGTTCACGCTTCGCCGCCTCCGATACGAAGTGAACATTTCTGGTGGGATTTGAGGCGCAGGAGCTGGCGGTCCCGGGGGTCCAGGAGTTCCTGGGGACCCTGGCAGTCCAGGTCTCCCTTCGGGGCCCGTCGAACCTTTTGGACCAATTGGACCTTCAGGCCCGGGTGGGCCCATGGGACCTGTTTCACCCTTAGCACCGGGAGGACCTAGAGCACCCTTCAGAAAAAAACGTGAGTTTAAGTTTCTATATAAGTATACTTTTCCATGAAAATGGTTTTAGACATTAGTCGCTAAACAAAAAATAGTGTTTTTGACTAAAATACAAATATATATTAATTAGCAAGTATTTTTTTTACATAAATAATTCTTATTTATACCTTTCCTCTCTGCACGTTTTGTTACTTACCATTTCTCCTTTAGGTCCAGGTTGTCCAAGGGGGCCTGGTAAACCCTGTTTTCCTTGTTCTCCCTGATCCCCTTTGATGCCCATGAGTCCAGTGTCTCCAATGTGTCCTTTTGGACCTCTATTGCCTTTTTCACCTCTTGGACCGGGCCCACCAGGCGGCCCGAGTTTGCCTTCTGGTCCGGGGGGACCTGTGCTTCCTGGGGCTCCAGCATCACCCTACAAAACAGAAGTGATTGATACCTTTCCACGCTTTGTTAAAATTATTGCTTGAAAATTTTTACGCATTACTACATTTTTTGGTTTTGTAAATAAGTTAATTCTTTCAAATGTTAGTTTTGCTCTTACGTTAGGTCCTGGTGGTCCACGAATTCCTCTTTGTCCTTCTACTCCTGGCGGCCCAGGGGGCCCTGCTGTACCTGGTTCACCAGAAGAACCTTTCGGTCCTGTGTCACCCTTTTCACCCGGTATTCCGGGGCTGCCTTGCGTTCCGGCTTGTCCTTCGGTTCCCTGTAGATTTTATTAAAAAAATGTGTTATTCTAATATTTAAAATGAATATAGTTACTTGCGTCTTTTTATATCACTTACCGGATTGCCTGGTAATCCTGTTTCACCTGGTTTGCCTGGTGGTCCAGTGAGACCTTGAGGTCCTGGTGGACCTGTGCTTCCTTCTGGACCGTCTGCCCCGGGATCTCCTTTAAGGCCTTGAGGCCCAGTCTCGCCTCTTTCTCCGGGGAAACCTGCTGGTCCTATATCTCCTTTAGCTCCTTCGGGTCCGGGAGGACCTCTAGGTCCTGGTTCACCTTGAAGTCCCGTAGGACCATCATCTCCTTTTGGTCCCACAGGGCCTCTTGATCCCTATGATACGAAATTATTGATTAAACTAAGAAAATATAACTTGCAATTCGAAAAAATACATAAATCACACATCTTTGGTCCTACGCTGACGCACAAAAACGGCAAGCAACGGTAATCTGATGGCACAGATGCATGGCTTTTGACCTTCGTCATGGACTAGATTAGGTGCCACTCAACAGCATAGTCAATATAGATATCACAATATAGATATCACAATATAGATATCACAGCATAGATTCTAAGAAGCTGTGACAATCTGTGTGTGCTGTATTTCGCTAAGATGTAAGTACATTCTTACCAATTTTCCTTCTGGGCCTTGTGGGCCTGGTGGGCCGGGTGCTCCAGGGTTTCCGATCTCTCCTCGTTGTCCTTCTACACCTCGAGGTCCGGGTTCTCCAGGTGTGCCTTTTGAACCTCGTCTACCAGGTGCACCGCTCGGACCCGGTGGACCGGTAGGTCCTATAAAAATAAATGGATTTTAAGGCAAGCGTCCGCTTTGAGTGATAAGTGTACCACATCAGAGCATTACTTATTTTATTTTTGTAGGAATTATGCTGATGAAGGGAACTTCATCCAAATGCAGCTATGACGCTGCGTTAGGTGTTACGAGACATTTTGAATCTTACCAATGGGGCCAACATCTCCTGTGTCACCCTTTGGCCCATGTTGACCTCTTTCTCCTTGCGGTCCTTTGGGTCCAGGTGGCCCTGGTAAGCCTCGCGATCCATCAGCTCCGTGAGGTCCAGGTGGACCAGGTTCCCCTTGTGGACCTTTCTCTCCAGGTAATCCCACAGACCCAGCTTCTCCTCGTAGCCCTTGAATACCTGGTGAACCTGATGGCCCCTGAAAAATAATTTGCTATTTAATTTATATATTTTTTTCAAGTGCTCATGCTTGTGCGTGCATTGCTTTGGGAACCTCACTAAAGGTGTCCTCGATAACACTTCTTCGATAAGTTCAAATAGTTAAATTGAATCAACAAAAAAATTTTTGTTAATAAATATAACCTTCACTTCATACCGAATCTTCCTATCGAATACGGAGTTCCCCAAGGCAGCATCCTTGGCCCAAGCTTATTTCTGGCGTTTATTAACGACCTGTGCAACATAAAACTTACCAAGTGTAAAATCTTCTCGTTCGCGGATGATACTGCACTCGTGTTCAATGGCGATTCGTGGGACGAGACTTTCGAACTTGCCCAACTGGGCTTCAACACCGTGTCATCCTGGCTTCGCGCGAATCTCCTCACTCTTAACACCAGTAAAACTAAATACGTTGCTTTCAGCATCCGTTCCATGATACCCAACTCTTTAAGCTCATATTCCCTAACTGCTCACCTTCCTAACAACACTTCTCTTCCTTCCTGTAATTGTCCCCATCTAGAAAGGACCGATGCCATTAAATACCTGGGTGTTAATATTGACAGCAACCTCAACTTTCGGAGTCACATCGATTTAACGACGAGCAGAGTTCGTAAGTTGATTTATATTTTTAAGTATCTTCGTCACATAGCTGATCCGCATCTACTTAAGACTGTTTACTATACCTTGTGCCAGTCCCTCTTAACTTATTGTATCACTTCCTGGGGTGGCGCTTCTGCTTCTCATCTTATAAAGCTGGAAAGGGCCCAACGCGCCATTCTAAAGGTAAGCAATTTTAAGCCTCGTCTATTTCCTACCACTGAGCTTTTTAACCTTTGTGAAGTCCTGAGTGTCCGCCAGTTATTTATTTTATATGTTATCCTAAAGGAACATTCCTCTCTTGTCTTTGACCATAAATACTCCAGATCCAACCGTAGTCGACTACCGGTACAACCCGTGATCTTTCAAACTGCCTTTAGCCACCGCTTCTTTTGCTTTTTGGGTTCCTTTTTATACAGATCTTTACATAAATCTTTTAATATCTACCCACTCAACAAATATAAATGCAAAAAGATAGTTTTTGAGTATTTACGCAAACTCTCCTACGCTGAAACCGAAAACCTCCTTCATCCTATTTCCTAACATAGATTCTCTTAAGTATAACTATTTATCTTAAAACTGTGTTCCTCTGCTCTGCGTCATTTGTGCTTAAATTCTTCACAGATACATTTTAGTTCACTCACACATACATCCTCTCGCTCTCCCCACAAATACATATACACACACATACACACACACTTCTACACACACACTTACACATACTCACACACACACTTATCTAGCGGCTTCCCCTTGCTAACAATATGAGTATTGCTTAACTTTTAGTTTTGTTAATGAAATATTTTTATGTATATTGCCAAATCACTACACTGATGTCGAATCACTGTCAATAATGCAAAGCTGTGTCAATTTTTTCTGTTAGCTGACGTTTATAGTACAGGATTTTCCTATTTTAAATGTCAGCCGTCTCACTTTTTACTATCATTAGCCATACGCTATTTAAGCTATAATATCTACATACAGTGTAAATTGGCTTTGTTTTTTCAAATAAAAATTTATTATTATTATTATACAGTATGAATAATTAAATTATTTATTCAACTCACTGGTTCTCCGGCGGCTCCTTTGAAACCCTTCTCTCCAGGTGGTCCAGCCTCTCCTTTATCACCGTCTTCTCCCGGTGGTCCTACTGGTCCCGGTGCACCAGCTAAGCCTCGTGGACCAGGCATGCCATCTCTACCAATAGGTCCTTAAAAAATTGTAACGAGATTAAAATGATGTTGTACTTTAAAGGTTTATATTTGTAAGACAATAAAAACTTATTAATACCAGGGGGTCCAGGTTCTCCAATTTCTCCTTTTTGACCTCCAGGTCCAGGTGACCCTCTTGGACCGTCTCGTCCTTGTGGGCCTTGGGGACCTTCATTACCAGTTTCACCTTGCTCCCCTTTCTCTCCTCTTATGCCTGGTGGTCCAGCTGGGCCAATGTCACCTTTCGTACCAGGTATACCCTGTAATGAAATAATTCTTCTTTATGTTTTGTTCACTAATTTAAAGAAAACAATTCTTCTAAAATTGAATTTTTAGAAGATAGGTATGCGAGGTACGGTGAGCATTATTTGTGTTGTATTGTATTGTATGCGGATACTAACGAGTGCACCCGGTAATCCGGACTCTCCTCTGCTACCTTGCGGGCCAGGCGATCCAACTGGCCCTGGTTTCCCCTCAGGACCCGGTGGGCCTGGTGGTCCTTCTTTCCCCACTTCTCCTGGAGCTCCCACTTCACCTGGGGTACCAGGTATACCAGAAGACCCTTGAGGTCCGGGTGGGCCAGGCTCACCACTTGGCCCTTGCGGTCCTGTTGGTCCTAGGGGACCCATTTGTCCTGGTGTGCCTTGTTCACCCTATAAGAAATTTAAGATTATTAAAGCATACACACAAGCTTAGAAATCGTTTTATTGTAAAACAACCAAAGTTTGGTAAAAATAAACAAATTTCTCTCGAAAATGTTCTATGTTTCTAACTTACCGTCGGTCCTCTCTCCCCAGGTGGACCAGGCAATCCAGCTTTTCCGTCTGGTCCAGGTGGTCCTATGGCACCTGGAAATCCACGAACACCTTCAATTCCTTGAGGTCCTCTTTCTCCAGACGGTCCAGGCGACCCTGGCTGTCCTGTATCTCCTTTTGAGCCTGGCGCGCCATCAGAACCTCGGCGTCCTCGTGGACCTCTATAACCCTAAAATAAGGTAATAAGACAAGTAAGAAAGGGTTTTTGAGAAGAAGGAACTTAATAATATCGAAACTATTTTTAAAAAATAATTATTTTACCCTTGGTCCGCTTTCACCTCGATCGCCTTGAGAACCCGGTAGACCCTGTAAAATGTATTGTATGATGTTAAAAAGGCAATACGAAAATACATTATTTAAAATACGCAACAATTATTTTTTTATACCATAATTCCTTTAGCTCCTCTTCTGCCTCGTCGTCCAGAAGCTCCTTTATCACCCTTTTCTCCTTGAGCTCCAGGATATCCTATTGGTCCTTGCGGCCCTGTTGCTCCTTTTTCCCCAGCTGAGCCCACGGGACCTGTCTCACCTCTTGGTCCTTCTGTACCCTAAATAGATAAAAATGATAATTAAAAAATCGTAGCAATATTTTAAAGAGAATCTAGTTAGCTTTGACATCCAAAAACGATTGAGTAATGTCCCTGATTTCTAAATAATCTACTGTTGTAATTATGATATTATTTTATTTTTTAATTTTATTGTTTATTATGTAAAACTGGTTTATTGTGTAAATATGTTTATTATGTAAATATGGTTAAACTGGCCTTTTGTCCTTCAGGTCCTTCGATGCCAGGAGGGCCAGGCTCACCTGGTAAACCACGCTCGCCTTTGGTGCCCATTTCACCTTTTTCGCCTTCGAGACCTGTAAGTATATTTTGTTAAATTTCTTTCTTAAAATAGATACACAATATAATCGAGATTTATTCGTATACTAATGACCTCGTATGCCTTTGTCGCCTTTATCTCCTTGTGTTCCACGAGGTCCATCGTCGCCCTTTAATCCTCGAGGTCCGGGAAATCCAAGCATACCCTAAAACAATACGAATATAATAACAATATTAACAACAAAATTTTTAACAATGTTAATATTATTAACAAGACTATAAATAAAACGTACAAAAGTTAATATAATAAAATACAAAATTGTTGTTGACCTGTGGTCCTTGTTGCCCAATCTCTCCTGGGGATCCTTGCTGGCCAGGATTTCCTGGGTTGCCAGGCGATCCTTCAGGGCCTGGTAAGCCAGAAATTCCTTGTTTTCCTTGTGGTCCCTGGAAAGGAAAACAATTTTTATTGTTATTTATACTATATTTAATTTAGATTATTAAAACTGTCGTGAGACCATTATTCGCTGTAATTAATAAATCGTGATTAAACCGAATCAATTAATCACAGTTTATTTAATTTAGTGACAGATGTAAATTCCTGTAGATGTCCTTTACACGAAAATCGGTGACGAGATGATACATTTATTTTAAAATTAGCCAACTTTTATTTTTGATTACATTATTGATTTGTAAAATCTTTGATTTTATTAGCAAAATATCATCTCATATTATTATGTATATGTAGTCCTATATTTTGTTATTAAGTGCTTGCTACTCACTTGCAACCCTAGAGGTCCTGTGGGTCCTTGTGGGCCTGTAGCGCCAGGAGAACCCATAGGCCCTGGCTGTCCTTGTGGTCCTGGCGCACCAGGCTGCCCCGACGCACCTTTTGCTCCTTGAGGGCCTTCGTTGCCAGGTATTCCTGGATATCCAATCAATCCTGGAAATCCTCTAGGTCCCATAAATCCTCGCGGGCCCTAAAATGTTGCATAAAAAAAACATATTAATAAAAAGGAATTCGATAATAATATATGTTTTCTTCCGCGAGGTATTAAAATTTGTTACGAAAAAGTTAAATAGTTTCTATTAGCTTTGGATTTAAACTGGATCCTTGCATGTGGCAGGTCTATTGCTTGATTATTCAGATGCTACTTACTAGTTCTCCAGTAAGACCTGGCGGCCCGGGCGGACCGTCATCTCCTGGAGGTCCATCTATGCCTGGAGGGCCAGGTTCTCCTTGAAGGCCTGGTGAGCCTCTTTCTCCTTTATCACCGGGCATACCGTGGATTCCCGGATAGCCAGGTTCACCTTTTAGACCAGGGGCGCCTGTAGCTCCTCTCTCGCCATCTCTGCCTGCGTGACCTCGGCGTCCGATTCTTCCTTGCGGGCCTTGCAGACCGCGAGAGCCCGGTGGTCCCTGAAATAAACACAGTTATTTAATCTTTGTTTGTCCTTTACCAATCAAGTGATTGCCTACCCATACCCTAGAAGGCTTGTTAATGGCATGAAAGTACAACGAACTAGCAAAATATCTGTACAGTATAAACAAACATATCACGCTTTTATCCTTAATAGGGTGAGCAGTGGTTTAATTGGCTCATAGGCAAACACTAAAACCATATTTGACAACATTGTTGGGTTAAGAATTACGCACCTAAATGAAGGTAGGCACGCCGATCTATGCGTTTCTTAATGCACCTAGTGACAGGTTGCCAGCCAGTTGTACTATGTGGCACTCGAAATGGAATGGATGGGTATCCGAAACGAAATCATCCGGCAGAGGACCAAGGTAGTTGATATCGTCCAGAAGTGCAGCAAGCTGAAGTGGCAGTGGGCTGGCCACGTCTGTCGCAGAACCGATGAGCGTTGGAGCAGACGGGTTCTCGAATGGAGACCACGTCTAGGGAAACGTAGTGTGGGATGCCCCCCTGCCAGGTGGACTGATGACCTGAGGAAGATCGCTGGTGGTGGCTGGATGAGGAAAGCGGGTGATCGTGCGCTTTGGCGTGCCCTTGGGGAGGCCTACGTCCAGCAGTGGACTGCAATAGGCTGATTGATTGATTGATTGACTATGTGGCACTAAAGTCTATCGTAGTTCTTATTTTTCTTATATTCATGTGTTTTTTTTATGATGATAAAAATCTTTGTGTTTACTAACTGGTTCGCCTTGCTCTCCTTGTTCGCCTTTGGGCCCTTCGGATCCTATTTCTCCTTCTGGTCCAGGGGGGCCGGTTAGCCCCATTGGTCCTTCCGCGCCTCTCATAGCAGCCTAAAATATATTCATACAGATTAACAAACAAACGTGCATTTTTTAAATTACATAATATATTATATCATTAATTTCGTACCATATGCTGAGTCAGCATCTGTCGAAGCGCTTCCGACTGTACATCTGGACCTTTGTCGTTTCCTGACTGATGTAACTAAAAGAAGAAAACAACAGAAACTTATCTTTATGATCGCAAAGGAGAAATTCTATTTATACCTTAGCAAATACCAACTATACATAATATGTAGAGATATTTTTTTTTACCGGCACAACAAATACGTGTCCTGGAGCACCGGGGAATCCCTGTAAGCCTTCCGCTCCTGGTCTGCCAGGTTCACCTTTAGGCCCTCTTGGACCTTGGGAACCTGGTGGCCCAGGATATCCCCTCGGTCCAAAATATGATGACCCTGCTGACCCATAGTCGTAGTAAGTGTCAAAAACGGATGAGTTACCCTAAAAAAGGAATAATAAACACATTTTTAAAGCTAAGAAAATCAAACGTGTAAAATTGTCGTTATAATACGCCCACACCGGTATTTATCTACATATTATATGGTGTAGGCAGGTACCTACATTACCAACTCATTTTCATAGTCGCAAAAAGAATGTGCCGAAATTTTCACATTAATTTACGAAAATCGTAAAAGGGTTTTATCTCACATAAGTGTCTGGAGGGTGTGTGAGCCAATCTGAGTCTTCTGTGGTCGTAATAGGGGTGTAAGATGCTTCAGTTGTGATCAGCGGGGTAATTTCCGCCTCGTCATCGTCCCCTCGCTTCAACTGGAACATTAAACCGCGCGTCACAAAAAGGCAACAAAAGGATTATGTATATTGCGAATTTCCTAGTAATAGCATTTGGTTTTGAATATTTCATTTACTAGGAAATTCCAGAAAGAGAAGCTTATATGTAAAAAGTGTAAAAAATTAGTAAATCCATTAGTTTTACCCTTGAAGTCGATATGTCTAAAGGTTCTGGTTCGGTTGATTCAGTCATGCTTGAAGGGGTAGTTAACAGCTCCTCGCCATCCGTAAAACTGCCAAAGATGCTGTTCTCATCTAAAACAGAGGATATGAAAAACAAAAACTGGTCGATACTATTTTATTAAATTATATAATTAGGTACTCGGGTTTTGAAGTTAATTAAGTTTTGATATTAGTATTACCAGCATCTGTAGGTGTTGTATAAGATGAGCTTATTTCGTAGGAGGTCACTACTTGAGATGCTGGTCGGATAGTTGTGAGTCCTCTACTGGCAGTCTCCCAAAGAGTGTCGGTTCGGTTTCTCAAAACTACTCTGTTTCTGCCAAAATGCTGTCTTCTCCTTTCGCCAACATTTAACGTGTATAATTCTCTATGTGGGGAAGTAAATTGTGGATACTGATGAGTAGTTGTCATCTCCACTCTTGTCGAGTCTCTTTCCGTTTCAATTGCAAAATGTGCTGGATTTCTTTCTTGAAATACACGAGCGTCTGATATTCTGGCACTACCAGCATTTGCAGCTGTGTATAAAGATCCAGAACCTCCACAATTGGGAGCAATAGAATTACACATTTCATAGGCCGTGTCAGGTTTGTTCGAAAACTGGAGCACTTCGATGTCGCCCTGTAAATCAGTGTTAATGTTGTTTTAATAGACATGTTGCCACACTTTCGTCTATTATATTTCACTCAATTAGTTTTATTAACTGGTATCTGGTCCTATTTTAGAGCCTGCTGTATTATTGTATGGTTGTCTCTTGACAATTTTGAATTATTCCCGTAGTCCCCCAAATCGTTTTCCCCTACGAAAACGGTATATTTTTTCCCGTAGGTTGCCCAATATTTTCACTGAAAAAAAAATCTTTTTTTCAGTGAAAATATTGGGCAACCTACTAGAATTTTTTTTTCGTGAAAAGTTGTTCAGTTTGACGGGTACTATCACTACACGGCGGGAACAAAACGATGTAAATTTCACGGTGTATTATAACTTTTCTTTAAAAAATTGGACAGTCGGTGTTCCTGAAAATTTTATGAGTGAAAATATCACGGACCAAGTAGGAAAATATCGTTCTCCGGTATATTTAAAACAAATATCGAGATCAGTTGAATATCGTGTAGCCATAAAACAAGAACAAAAAATAAATAACCTAATTCAAATATTAATAGGTAAGACAATTTGTCTTACCTCGTAATACTGGTCGGGCGTGACCTCTGCGCCGACCACGAGCGCTCCAGCCAGGTTAAATGCGCTCCCAGGCTGTCGATTCAACAGCAATGTTCCTCGCACTTGACAATCCACTAGGAGGGTCACCGAATTACCTTTGATGCTGAGACCTATACGGTGCCAACTGTGAACGAAATAAGCAATTGTTTTTGCAGACACGTTAAATAAGCGGATGGGCATCTAAATAACTCAGAACATCGTCACTTAGCTTAGACAGAGACGCCAAAGATTATTTGATCATAATCATTTTGTTATCAACCCATCCCGACTGTGGGGCCCGAGCCTATCGTGAATATGTCTTAGTCTGATCCTGTAATCCTAAGCGGTTAAAAAAAAAGTTGTATGATTTTTCAATCCTACCGTTTATGCAGAACGATAAACTTGCATTGTTATTAGAACTTACTTTATTAAGCTAAGTCATTATTCTGTTAATATGGTTCTCTACACTAATAACTGTTTTTCGACAAGTATCCATATGAAATATTTTAAAGGACTCCTACTTTTGTCAAACCATTGGATTATTTACTACGGACAGAGTACCGACAATCGATACATCTTTACGTCCATCATGTGTCTGCGTCGAGTGTGTCGCATTTGCAATCTGGGTCGAAATGGTAATTGGAAATCCCATCATCGAATCGGTTCTAGACGGGAATGTAACGAGAATGCCACTCGTCTGAACTGATTAAACCGCTGTTGACGGATCGCTTTGTAAATTCGGACTCGAAGAGTACTCGCGCCACCATCGCTTTCGAAGCGAAATTTTATCGAAAATTGTGTGGATCGATCTTCAAACGCACTTGAAACGTAACAACACTTACATTTCTGTGTGACTGAAATGTAGCTTTGAAGTTTCAAGATTCGGGAAATGTTGTAGAGTATGGCTTGCTAATAAATAGTAGTTATTGTGATTTCAATCTAATCAATGAAGAAGAAGAAATAAATAAGCCTTGTTAACAAACATCGTATATCAATCACATTCAATTTAACCACTATGAATGCGTACAAGGATATGTTACGGAAAACTTATTGATCTTTTATCGTCCTAATTTAGAGTTGACTGAGGGTATCGATGGAGAACTATTGTAGTTGGCGAATTAGTACCAGGTACGTCTGTACTCACTCTCCATCTGCGACGCTGACCCTGAATGTGAGCAGTTCGTTGTCTGGAGGATCTCCCTTCGTGTCCTCGTAGTACAGTTCTACTAGCTCGCCGACCACCAGCTGCAGCTGTTCGTCTCCAGCGTCAGAATACAGCACGAAGATCGGGTTCTGACCCGTGTCTGATAAAAAAAAACTGCAATCGTATACGTATACATAAACACTCTGCACGTGATGTTTATTGCATGCTGCATAAGAAATAAACATTATGTATTGTTTTGCGGACGATCGAAAGATTATATCGTGGTGTTACATACGTTATATCTTCAAACTAATAGAAAAAAGATTGTAAAATCGAAAAACTTATGCCGTTGCAATATTACTGTTTTCATTCTTTAGTTGAAAAACTTATGTGGGTCACGAACATCATTTGAAATGGAATAATTCACAAGATAGAGATTGGAAAGTGTTAAGACGTTGCAAGTATTTGGTAGTGTCAACCGGCGAAGTTTACAATAAAGTCAATAACACACATATTTACCGGGTTATTAGCACGATACGATCGCCGCGAAAACCTAAAAATGTTTACAATATAGTTATTAGTAGAAATTTAGGGATAACCAGACTCAATAGTAAACTATTTAAAAAGTTGTCTGAAACATGTACTTTCTCGACTAGATATCCGAATCGATTGACTCAATTCAATTCAATTTTTTATTCACTTGTAGTATTTCGCCAGTATCAAGTGGTCTTGCTAAGTAAGTAGCAGAGATACACAGACAGCCCTAATCCTAAGACTAGGGTGCTGTGTACGGTGAAGGTCAAAGTCAAAGTCAAATAAATTTATTTCCATAGGATGTTATTACATCACTTAGATCCGTCATTACATTTTTTTGGGTGAGTTCACTAACAAAATGGCGGACTCCAGTAATATGATAGCAGCATTACTGAAGCCACCACGTGGCCGCTGCAAGTCATCAATAAATGACTGCTAAATGCAAGCGTTTCAATTGTCCTATTAAAGTTTATTGATCAGAGTCATTCACTGGATAATACACTATCGAAGTTATACACTAAACACACTCGAATAAACTAAAAAACGAAAACTAAAACGGAAGCCTGACCGCCATTGACGGATGCTAACAATCGAGCGATTGATGACTCTTCCATCCACCACTGCTTGTTTTTCGAACAATTGCTATAACATGGCTGTAAAGCTATACAATAAGTTGCGAACTGGTGAGAAGGATTTGCCTGTTAACCAATTTAAAAGTGCTCTGTATAGGTTTTCTCTCTTTTAGGTTTGATAAGTAAGTTGCTGGGTTGTGCATGCTAGATACTGCTGTTTTATGACATTATTATATAATTTCTTAATTTATGATTGACATGACGTATATTAAATTTAGCCCTCTCATTATTTGTTTACCAATTTAATATTGGTTGAATGTGTGATTCTAACTATATTGTTTAACAACTATCTACCACATTTAATACAAATAAAGATTTTTCATTCATTCATTCATTCTAGTTTTGAAAATTATTTGTTAAAAATCCTTTTTCCTCCGAGGTTAAAAATAATAAAAAGTTGAGGCTTGTTGTGCAAGGCAAGACTGACGAAGAACATGTAGGATATTAATTTTACTGGCTAATTTAATACGAAACTTATAGTTCAGTATTTTGGAAACTGCTGAAATAAAAAATAACCAGTCCGAATAAATCAACTTGTTCAGTTTTGAATTTAATATGATGATACCACAAATCCATTCTTATATTACGAGTGTAAATATGAAAGTTTCTACTTTTCTATGGTTCAATGGCTAATTTTATGAAATGAACCTTACAACTTGGAGATTAGAAAATAGTAGATTTTATGACAAGAGGGCGCAAAGGAATATTTTAACGGCGAGGAGGCCGCTATTTTGAATCCAGAGCGGAGGGAAGGATTCTAAAGTAAAGTATCCTGAGTGTAGTGAGGAATTCAAAGTACCTACATCGCCCGAGGAAGAAAATATTTGCGACAGAGTTATACATTCTACTTTTCATCCCCCTCTATGAGAAAAAATATTTTAAAATGCTTTTTGCATCAACTCATGAATACCTTTATTAATTGCACCTGCTTTAATATATTCAAGGGTTATATAAAATATGTAAACAATACGAAACACTTAAAATAATTTACATCCGCCATAGAGTTAAAGACGGGCTTTTCTTGTTCTTTTTATTTGGCTGAAGGCCACCCGCCTTTCCGGCCAGTAACTTTTTTTCATACAATATTTTGTATTACATATCTCTAGCCGCAGAATTATATGCAAATATTCATGTTCAAAATTCAAAACACTTTCCTGCCTGTGGGTTTCTAATTCTTACTTTGGGCGCATTTATGTGCGAACCAATCTTTACTTTTTGAATAGATGGAATGAAATTTTTACCCCGAACGAGAAAATTCGAAAGCTTAGCTTTCAAATAATATATCTTTCGTGGCGGTACCACTCGGGGTGAAAATATTTTCTAATCTTGGAAGATCACCATCCTTATAGGATTGTGATAGCTGATTTGGGTCCTCAATTTATAGAATCCTCCTCAGGGATTTGTTTGTCAACCTCAAGGACGGTGGTGATTAAGAGTAAGCTAACTTTGATAGGATGCTGTCGACTGTCGGTAGGTATTTAATTAAAACTGATTCCTTCTGGTATCTTGAAACGCCGCCGTTTCAATAAATTAGTTTTGTTTTGTTATGTAAGAAATAACAAAAGTTGCGTAACTGTTTTATTGCTATAGCTATGTCTAATAATAATAAAAATGGAATGTTTTACCTAAACTCTCCCAATATGAGTTTATTCAAAACCTTGTCAGTCGTTTGATTTTTTATGAATACATATATAATTACTTTTTGACCGATTTTCGCTAAAATTCCTAGTTTTAGCGGCCAAATAATTATAATAAACGTTTTGTCAATATCTATGTCTAATATAAGAAATTTAAAGTGGTATATCAGATATTATCCTAAAGTAATAAACATACTCCACGCCATATTCCTTACCGCTCTCACCAGATAAGCAGAGCTTAAGGTGGCACTGAGAAACTGTAATGTCTTTCAGGCAATGGGGCTTGAAGATCGTGAATGGTGTAATGCTCGTATACCTACACTACACCAGTAACGTGGCCCTCTCAACACATAGCAGTTTAGTACTACGCCACCACACTGCCTGCTCTGTCCTTTCAAGTCGGTTTTCACTATTTTGCCTACGAAGAAAAGTCAGCAAAGAGAGAGAAAAATGTTTAAATACATGTTTTAATTCACCTGGTACTCTCACAATAGTCATTATAGAAAAGTCCTCAGGAAAGGTGTTGTAGAATATTCCAGCAGCCGGCAGATGTAGGGTTGCATTCTCGTCGAAGGTGAACGCGGAGTAGTCAAGCGGATCGACGGAGCCCTGGCACCGGCCCTGGATACGCGACACCCCTGCCGGCAGCGGCGACCCGCGGTCCCGCAACGAAGACAGCGCATCGAATATTTCTAGGTTATCTGGAAGAACACCTATATGGTTAATTTATAATATTTGAGTGATTTGTAAGTCTAACGTTTCGCGTGAGAACTTAACTCGCGTGAGAAGAAAACTCGCAAAGTTTTTAAAAGCACTGTATTTGTGGCAGTTTGGAAAGTTTTTTTTAACTTATTTTGAAGGACCGATTTAATCAATTATGCATTCGAGTACGAATAGATGGAAAAAAGGTGTTGGCAAGGTGCGTCTTCGCATTTTTTATAACGTGGCCCGGCCCTTGTATGTGGGTCAGGACACCCTTAGGAAATAAATACTTCCTTCTTGTATCAATTTTGACGTTGTTTATTTGAGAATAAAATTGAGTTATCAAATGAAACGAAAGCAATAACCCTTTAATAATTTAACTGATACAACAAAATAAAAGTTGGAATAATAATAATATGGTAAACGCTACGATATGCCTAAAATCATTATGCGGGGTCATGCATCACGAAACAAAAATAAAAAGTGTATAAAATAAAATAAAAATAAACGATATTTACTTACCATCTCCACGAGAAAATGCGCAAAACAAAAGCAGGAGAATTCGTCCTCTTGTATAGAGAGCCATTGCGGCCCGAGTAAATACGTCGGGTTGTTATTTACATTTGGTCCCATCCCGGCGCGTGTCTGGAGAGTGGGAGGCGCGCGGCCTCAGAGACGTACGGGCATATGAGCGGACTTCATATCAAGCTAGCCAGGAGTCGCGACTATGCTTGGGTGTGCCGCGAGAAGGCAGGCGCTAGGCCTGCGCCGGCAACGATACTAAACGAAGCTGTCTACCGCCACCACATCGCCTCGTGTGCTTATAGCGTATTGGTGTCAAAACAATAAAGACCAATGATAGGTTCAGGAGTCGATGAACGCAGCATTAATTTATTCATAGCATGAAATTATTGATACTAATTGCTTTTACGCTATGAAAAAAGTAGGTAATGCTTTGTGTTTTCAGTCTATGACCTGAGTATCATGCCAGCCTGAAGCTTTGCTCACTCTGTGAAGGGCATGGAAAAACAAAATAGTTTCGGCTGATAATGTTGTAAAGACGATTTGGAAGGTGATAAACTGCGAAACGGGAAAAGCTAAACTATACGACAACAGACATTAATTAAATACTGTTAGTGGTATCATTACTGCAGATGAAGATATTGCTCAAGAATTTGAAACATTTTTCACAAACATTCCATTAAAAACTACAGAGCCGCTTAATTCCTCACCTTCTTCTGCTCGCGATCTGCTGAATGCTAATGTTCAACTGCGTTTGAGTTTAGGCATATAAACCCGCAGGTAGTGATTAAAACTTTTAAGGAATTAAAGCTAAAAGATACTGAAGACTTATTTGGTATGTCGGTTAAGTTGTGTAGTTCTATAATCGAAACTCTGGCACCTTACCTAGCATTTTTATTCAATTCTTGTGTTGATCAGGGTGTATTTCCAGATTTAATGAAACATAGTAAAATAATACCTTTATTTAAGTCAGGAGATAAAAAGGATCCCGGTAACTTTAGGCCAGTGTCTATACTTCCGGTACTCAGTAAAATTTTTGAAAGGATAATACTTAATCAAATGCTGTCTCATTTTAATCTGAACCATCTACTCCATAATCAACAGTTCGGATTTACTAAGGGGCGTTCGACCACCGACGCTGCAGTTGCTCTCCTACATCACGTGTACGGGGCTTGGGAGGAGTCGCAGGATGCTATTGGGGTGTTCTGTGACCTATCTAAAGCTTTCGACTGCGTCGATCACGAGACGCTGCTAGTAAAGCTGGAACATTATGGAGTTAGAGACGGAGCCCTAAATTTGGTCAGTTCCTATCTAGAAAATAGAATTCAAAGAGTTCAAATAAACAGCACGAAGTCACTGGGATCTAAAGTCAAAATCGGCGTGCCACAGGGCTCAATTCTTGGACCGTTCCTATTCTTAGTATATATAAATGACCTGCCTTTTATGGTACAAAACCGATCTAGGATAGTGTTATTTGCTGATGATACTTCTCTAATTTTCAAAGCTAGCAGACATAATCAAGATATTGACGAAGTAAATGACGCTCTTTCCCAGATCCATGATTGGTTTACGACAAATAATTTAATGTTGAATCCCAAGAAAACAAAATGTATTAAATTTTCATTGCCTAATGTAAGGAACAACAACTTAGCTATTGTCTTGAATAACGAAAATTTGCAATATGTAAATGAAACAGTTTTCTTGGGGATCACTATCGACGCAAGGTTACAATGGGACCCTCATTTAAATGCGTTATCCGCAAGGCTCAGCTCGGCGGCATACGCAGTCAGAAAGATTCGTCAACTGACTGACGTTGCTACTGCCAGACTTGTATATTTCAGCTATTTTCACAGCATTATGTCCTACGGAATTTTATTGTGGGGTCAAGCTGCTAACATAAATAACATCTTTGTGTTACAGAAGAGGGCGATACGTTCCATATATGTATTGCTTGGTCGCGATTCCCTAAGGGAATTGTTTAAAGAAATTGATATCCTCACAGTATCCTCACAGTACATATTTGAAAACATCTTGTTTGTCCGGAAGAACACAATGCTATTTCCTAAGAATTCTGATATACATAATATAAATACTAGAAATAAAAATAAAATAGCGCACCCAAAGTTTAGACTGTGCACAGTTAATAATTCATTCATGGGGAACTGTATTCGCTTCTATAATAAAATACCAGATGATATTGTAAATCTGTCCGATAGCCAATTTAAAGCTAAAATTAAAACTATTTTATGTTCTAAGGCCTATTATACGATAAATGATTACTTAGATGATAAAAACGTCTGGTCAACTGTTGTTCCAAATCAACGGAGTAGATTGTAATTATGACTCATGTATGATTCTTTATATATTTAAAAGAAAAGTACAAAAGATACAATTCCTGTGGAGATTTTTCTGGCCGTTCTTCTCCACAGAGGGCGTACACTGGTAGTGAACGTGCCATCCATGATAGCTTTGACGTCGAAAAATGATTTGTAAAAATCTTAATTCGAATAAAAAAAATTGACTTTTGACTTTTGACTTATGGATATGATTGTTACCAAGCTTTGAAGAGGTACAAATTCGTCAACAACAATGTTACAGATTGTGTGATAACATTCGATAATATGAAATAATGTAATATCTCAGATAGTTCGTGTCTCTTGTAAATTGAATAGGACCAGCAACTCCTTTTGAATGAGCGTCTTAACGAATTCGTGTACAATTCCCCAAATTGCTAGACATCAGAATTTAATTGGAATACAGTTCAAGAAAAGGCTGACAGCCAGGGTCGTTTATATTGATCAGGTCCACTTCGTCTAAAGCTTTTTAGTGACATCGAGGTTGATGAAATATTTCTGGAGCACCTACCATATATTAAAAGCTGTAGGAATAGAATGTTCAGAATTATTCAGGATGTTGCAAAAATACCCGTCACAAATACTTAAATAAAGTTGGCCTTTTGACACAAAATCGCTCGATCGATTGCTATGGAAGTAACAACTTTATATTCCTTGAGGAAAGTTTTTTAGTTTTCCCCCTTTCGATACAATACAATACGATACAATACTTTCCTCCTTTTCGCTTTGCGAGTATCTTTGTAACACCTTGTAAATACGAAAAATATATTGTGAAGCATTTGGGTACAAAATGTAGATGAACGTCCAGCCGTCAGGCGTCAAGTGGATAAGTAATATTTTTTGAGAAATGTATGTAAATATTGGCAGAACAAAGGGTGTTCTTGCAGTTTTCTTGAATTTAATAATGAGTTGACGCCTTTACGGGGAATATGATACCCTTTCCTTATCGCACAAAATTATATTATATGGAGGTGAAAACCAAAACAAATTTCCACTAATTGCACTTCATTTTGATGTAATATTAACGAACAAAGCGCGAGACGGCTAGACTCGACAAAAGGCTCTAGACAATACATAGATAACGATAACAAACGTAAAATAACAATGTTGTAATCAAGATTTTATCAGAAAATTGCTTTAGAGTTCAACTCGAAAATCAAAATTATTTTGCCCACACCGCTGAAATCGAAAATATAAAAAAAAACTTGTTCGATCATATTATTATACAGAAGTATTTTTATTTTATTAAATTCAAAGCTACTAGTTAGTATAAAGGATAAATCTGATGCAATTTCACGAGTAATGGCAAGCTCGAATCTAAAACATTTGCAGTCAATTATCGTTCCCCCAGGCTGCCCATAACACCGGTGTTTACAACTTTTGTAAACAGTTTCAAACTATTTTGATTTTTCTCAAAGTGTTACTAAATGTTTTGTTTAGAAATGTTTACGTTTGACAATGATTTATTTATTTATTTTATTGATTCCAGACGCACTCAAAGTCTTATACGATAAAATATTTATTATTGTTCGATTTAGATATTTCCAACACAATATTATTATCTTCTAATAATCACACTTCAAGATAGGTTGAGAGCTGTTGATGCCACTAACATTTTTATTACAGCGTAACACTCGAGTGCTTTAGAGGGATCTTATTCTAGTGTTAAGACTCTTTGATATATCTACATGCATCGAATGTAAATCTAATATATTTATATTTTTTGATCAAATAAGATTTGCTTATATTATAGTACTTACGAGTACTTGCTTACCTTACAAAAAAGCAAGCAGGCTTAGGTGTAGAAAAATATAAACACAGGTATGAAAATGTTATTAATTAAATTTATATTCTTCTGGATCTGTCTACATTCGCATTCTCCATATTCGCCATGTGTAAGTATATGTTGATTTGGTTAATTACATTTCCTTTTGAAATGTACAGCGAATCCTTAAAAGCAAAGTAACAAGGCGACATTAGATCAGCGCTCGCGTCTTCGAGTCTACATTTTTCTTTATACTTAATGTCGATCTTGCCAATGTACCTACGTATAACCATAAACATAATTTGAATTACCATATTATTATATATATTTTTATACGCCGTGTATTATACTACTTTGCAAGTAAAGGGAACAACCAACTATAGATCATACTCTCTCTACACTAATACACACACAGTATGAAAGAAGTAATTAATTACTCAACCATATAAATATTTGTTAGGCAAAAAACTAGCAATCATACTCCAATCGACGTTTATACATTCATTTGGCTATATTTGCAGTGTTTGTTTACTCAGGATAATGATAAGACCAACAAAAATTAAAGAAAAAAATCCTTTTTTAAAAACAAGCTTTTATTATTTGTTAAGAAAATGAACTAAAAAGTTAAAAATAAATTAACTCTAATTAGAAGTATAACACTTTATAAGTTCATTGTAACCTCGATAATTAAGCTTCTTCGTCTACGACAAAATAATTCCATATCGTAATCATATATTTTTAACACCAAAACTTTACACCTTAATTATTAAATCTTCCCGTTTTTATTACAGTCCCAATTTTATAAATAAAAAAGCGTGTTACATTGTGATAGCTTAATTATACCATCAAAATGTAACACGCTTTTATTATTTATATAATTGAGACTGTAATAAAAACGGGAAGATTTAATAATTAAGGTGTAAAGTTTTGGTGTTAAAAATATATGATTACGATATGGAATTATTTTGTCGTAGACGAAGAAGCTTAATTATCGAGGTTACAATGAACTTATAAAGTGTTATACTTCTAATTAGAGTTAATTTATTTTTAACTTTTTAGTTCATTTTCTTAACAAATAATAAAAGCTTGTTTTTAAAAAAGGATTTTTTTCTTTAATTTTATTTTTAACTTTTTAGTATGTTTAATTCGAGATTTACTACGACGTAGTTAGTAGCGCGTAGCAGCGTTTTTCCGTTATGTAGTCCGTAGTACGTTCACATAATAATGTGCTGCTTTGAGCACTTAAAGTTTATGTATTTTATTTATATTTAAATATTTCATTTTTTTTGTTTGTAGTAGGGTAAAATAATGTTTAAATTAGTTATGTAATCACTAGTTAGTTATTTGTAACATTTCTCATTCTATCCATTTCTTTTAATGCATCAACATTACAAGGTTTCTTCGAAGTCAACTTGGAGCAGTCAAGTTCTTCGATTCGAAGTCCTGCTAAAGACTTAACTCTGCTTAAAGCCACATAAGCTTGACCAGTAGCAAATAATTTAGAGCCTCGATAAATAACAGCATGATCTACAGTAGTTCCCTGCATTTTGTGCACAGTTGAAGCCCAAGACAAGACAATCGGAAGCATTCTTCTTTCAGCTGTGCCGTAATTAAATTTAGCAGGAAATTGAATTGATTTAGGCTGTATTATGTGAATGCCATCCTTGCCGAGGTCCATTGTAGAGGGATAAGGGCTTCAGTACAACAGGGTTCGCCCTGGTACCCTGAGGCGCAACGTTAGCGATATGAAATGTTTATACACTCTCATACCATTCAGCCCTCGGCACGTGCTCACCTTGGCATTGGGTCATCCATCTAATCAATCAGACATATAATAATATTAATAATCCACATTCATAACAAACGGAACGAACTTTTTCCCAAATCTGTTGGAGTTGCATCAAATGAGCGCAAACTCGATCGGGTTGCGTCGTTTATTACGGAGTTCCTATGACCACCTTCCAGCTCCATCATCAGACCCTGGTTACCATATAGTATCAAAGTACTCGACAAGACGAATCAAATGGGCCCAAACTCGGTGGGGTTGCGTCGTTTAATTACGGAGTTCTTATGGCCACCTTCTAGCTCCATCATCAGACTCTGGTTACCATTTAGTATCAAAGTATTCGTCAAGACCAATCCAACAAGCCCAAACACGACTATGTTATGTTGTGTATTTGTGGAGTTCCTGTGACCACCTTCCGGCTCCATCATGAGACCCTGGACATCACGTAGGACTGAAGATCTAGTCAAGACGAATCCAACAAGCCCAAACATGACTAAGTTATGTTGTGTATTTGTGGAGTTCCTGTGGCCACCTTCCGGCTCCATCATGAGACCCTGAACATCACGTATGACTAAAGATCTTGTTAAGACAAAACCAACAAGCCCAAACACGACTAGGTTGTGTTGTGTATTTAAGGAGTTCCTGTGGCCACCTTCCGGCTTCATCATGAGACCCTGGATATCACGTATGGCTAAAGATCTTGTTAAGACAAATCTAACGAGCCCAAACACGACTAGGTTGTGTTCTGTATTAGAGGAGTTCCTATGGCCACCTTCCGTCTCCATCATCAGACCAGCTCCAAGGTACCATAATATTGCATTGTCATCCGATTTATACATGAATGCAAAATTTCAGCTCAATCGGAAACTGGGAAGTGGATCAAATTTAACTTGCAAGATTTGATTACAGACAACGGGACAGGTGAAACTAAATAAAAGCTTGTAAAAAACATATGCATTATTATTTTATTTTAAACGGAAACACTCACGTAATAATGGAAACTATTGTCTTTCAACGTTTCGATCCTTTACGAGGATCTTCTTCAGAGAGGGCGGCGGGTCACTCACCACCGCCCGCAAGGTGAGCCCGCCGAGCACTTTAAAGTTTAAAATAAAATCGTTTCTTTCACATTCGTAATAAAAAAAAACACCTATCAATAAATAAACTGATGTTCCACTGCAAAACTGACGATATATCCATTATTGTCACATCGGACAAGAAAAATAATTCAATTAAAGATCACGAATTTGACATTAATAATACTATAAAAAAAATAATTGAATGGCTTGACATTAACAATTTGAAAATTAATTTATCAAAATCTAATTATATGCAATTCAATAAATCTTATCAAACTAGGAATAAACTTGACATGAATATCAAATACAATGACATAGTAATTAATGAAATTAGTGAAACAACATTTTTAGGTGTAACTATTGACCATTATATAAATTGGATACCACATTTGCAGAATGTGTCCAATAAAATAAATAAATTTGTGTATGCTTTAAAGCAAATACGGCGCATTACGAACACAGAAACTGCTGTTACCGCTTATCACGCGTACGTTGAATCTGTGCTACGTTACGGGCTTGTTCTTTGGGGAAATGGTAATAGTGACAGACTGAAACGAGTTTTTTCTAGTCAAAAAAAATGTTTAAGGGCCATGTGTGGTATCGCACCTTATGAATCATGCAGACCGGTGTTTGCCAGACTTGGATTACTACCACTACCCTCATTATATATATTGGAGATAGGTTTATTTGTAAAAAAACATAGCACGTTATTTAAGAAAGCATGTGATGTAAATCCTAGATTAAAAAGAGACATTTATAGATTAATTTTAAATGAGGTACCAAAAAGCGCAAAATATGCTAAGAACTGTTTATCTATGTGTGTTAAAATTTATAACAAAATTCCAAATTATTATAAATCATTTAATCTGGCTTTGTTTAAAAAAAATATGTATGGATGGCTTAAAAGTAGAAATTATTACAGTGTTAAGGAGTTCCTCGATGACCGCCATACTTAACTAGATAAAATTGTGACATAATTTGCATGCTACTTGACTTTAGCTGAACATGTTTGCGCTGAATAAGTATTAGTAACATCTGTAACCCACCATGTTTAATGCAAATAAAGACTATTCTATTCTATTCTAAAAAAAAAAAATTTTCTGTAGCATAGAACAAGACGAAATTCATCCAAAAATTCAGTATCAGTTCACTGCATGGAATTACATCGTGCTACGTAGTAACTACCTTGCTATGCATCTGTATAAGCGTGGGTAGACATGTAGAGTGACTTTCCAACACAGAGAATGAGCAAACATTTTTATATCAGTAGACTTTTACTAAACTATTGTCCGCACAGTACACGCCTCAGGCTATAATATCTATTATATTATATAAATGTTAATGGAAAGATATCAATTTCCATGGATATTTTCAACAAACGATATCTCTAATTTTCAGGGGCCCTGTAGAATACGAGTTGTAATTACAGAAGGGGCTGAGTCACGTAATTCACGCATTCCTGCGACACCTCTCCTCCCTAGTCCCTGATGTCTTAATTTGCTTACGAAGGGCTTCGCAGAGTTCGCTAACCCTCACAGATAAAAGTTGCTTCATGGACTAGTGCTTCATTTTTCTTGCTTTTTTGCTTACATTTTTTATTTCCGGACAGGGCTTCTTCATCAACAGCTCATATACGTTTCCACCGAAGGGCTCGAGCCTACCCTGAATTAGGGCGATTAGGCCTTAGTCAGCCACGCTGGCCCAGTGCAGGTTGGTCGACTTCACACACAACCTTAGAATTTATTCGCAGGAGCGTGCAGGTTTCTTCACCGTAAGAGCGTTGAGCGTCTTCTTGCCCTAAGAAATTAATTTGATAGCCACATTTGTATGTTTCAGTTTCAGTTTACGCACAAAATAAAAAATAACCAAAACCGAACCAAAATTTTTATTTTGTAAAATACTTTTAATTTTAATTTACTTTATGACGATTTCAGTTTTTAATGACCATGTATGTAACTTTTACGTAGCTATGGATGGGGTTGGTTTAAAATAAACACCTACCAATTCATTCTTCTGAAATATGATTGCAGAGTATGAACATAAAAATAATAAAATATTAAATAGGTACATAACAAAAAAGGTAGACTTAGTGGGTGATTGATAAAGTGTGCCATTCTCACAAGTGTTATTTTTTTCATTTTACCGCGCTTCTTTCATCTAGGGCAGATTTTTGAATTTGTAAATCCTTTATTGTATTCTATTCGAAAAATGTTCTGAAAAATGACAATTTTGAAATATGTACTAGTAGTAAGTACTTACCTACATTTGTGTGCTGTTGCCTTAGATCAATATAGGCTGTTGCAAATTATACAATTTGCACAAACTGTAGCATTTACATAATATTGTGATTACCTTACCGGCGAGTAAGGTTCTTAGCTCAAGTTGGTGCAGCTCGGCTCTGGCAAATTACATTAGAACTTCTAATTTGTAGCAATTTTGTGAATATGTGCTGAAAGTTTGTCTTCAATGTAGACGGATACCAAAATTTAATTAGCTTTCAGTCGTTTGTTATATTATCTAGGTACTGAAATTAATTAAGGATTTTTAGATACCCTGTATACCATCTCAATTAGCCTAAATAAAAATAAATAAATAAACACTTTGTTTTCAAAATTTACTCTGCTAAAATACAATATAACTACAATATAAGTAGTTTGTAGGCAGTCCACTGCTGGACGTGGGCCTCCCCAAGGGCACGCCAAAGCGCACGACCCTGTATACCTCGGACGAGCTGTATGTATACCATCTAAAACTAATAAAACATATCAACAATTCAACATGTCTGCCCTACCCTACCTAATACCTTCAGCTGCTTCAGCCGTAGATACGTACCTGCACGTTTTTTGTTTTGGAGTAGAAATACAAAAATACGGACAGGCACGTATTGACAACGCGACGACGACGACGGTGTGAACACATTATTATTGAGGACAGGTTCATAATAAGAACTAGCATTTCTTTAACATTCCAGTCTGACATATTATCGTCTGTCTATTTTTTATATGAAATTAATCATCATACCTAGCTTCAGTCAAGTCTGTATTAGGATTAATGGTGCGCGAATGTAAGCGGCGAGCTGCTATTATCGAATTATTGTTTTATGATAATAAGCTCGTACACAAAATGCGCGCTGAGTTCCGGTATACGAATCCATTTCAACTAAATTTATAATAAATTCCACGGATGACATTATATATTTTTTGCTATCTACCCTCATTACAACGATTTATTGATATTTAAAAGTGCAAATATCCTTTTTGGACACCCGGTATTAATCACTCTTAGAAGACATTTTGGAAAGTAAATATTTTGTTAGGCCAATGTTATCAGACAGCTAGGATCTTTTCTTGCGATGGTAAAGGCTGATACGCTGATTCTCGCTATGTATGTGTCGTGGCCTTATCGTAGAATTGACCACATCATGAAATTTTCGATCATTTTATGAAATGGTCGCATTTCATGATGTGGCCAACTAAATTTGACCAGATCATTAAATCGTGTGCATTTCACGATTTTGTCGTCCACGATTGGCCATATCGTGAAAATAGGGCGTCCATTAAATATTTAAAAAGAATCTAAATTATGTTTGGTACTTATTGTTCTTTAAGTCCGACAGACATTTTCAGAGTACTTTTTCATCATAACTCTTTTTTTCTTCCTCATTTTAATAACGAATAATTCACTTTTTCGCTACGAGAAATAACGCAGCCGCCATGTTGGTACATAAACAAAGTGCTTCCAGCGCCTCTATCGGCAATAAATGTAATAATTTTACGATATGATCAAATAATCTTGACTATTTCATGAAGTAGCTGCGTTTTTGTTGAACATATCGTCAAACGATTTCTTATCATTGATCTGGCCAAGGCACATCATGATGTGGCCAATGGAAAGTGAAAACTTCATGAAATGTGACCATTTCATGAAATGATCGAAAATTTAATGATGTGATCAATTCTACGATATGGCCACGACATATATATAACTTGATTTCACATAAATGCTGGTTAGATCTGTTCTGTGAAACAGGGTTCTTATCTACTTCTGTTTGCCTTGACTCACACGGACGAATAAGATCTCCCACCGTAGAGCGTTTCTCCGTATGCAGCTGTGACCTAATTATGCAGCTCTAGTCATTATGATTTATGCGTTTGCATGCAACACAAACTCCATAGATGCACTTCGTGGAAAGTTGTTTGATTATCTGCTGCATTAAATAATAAGATATGTTTCATCATATTGAGACTAGCGATTCAAGAGTAAATTTCGCGTCGTTGTCGAAGTGGATGATAAATAAACTAACGCAAAGGCTGTTAAAAGACCTATTGACCCCGATTCACACTGTCACGCTCTAATCCTTAATTTAAGTTAGTCTGTCCTTTTTACCTTTCAAAGATTGAAAAGGGACAGGAGATGGCCATTCTAATATAAGAGCTGTCAAACATCGAGTTTGAACCTTATGGTCGTGTCGATTGATTGCATAATTTTAGAGAGCACTTAAAACATGCGACTTAAAAATCTACTGACAGCTATGCCCTTTTTCGTTCAAGTTAATATCATTCGTTCATCACCTCACTTTCATTGGTCATAAAAATGAAAAGGATAGCTGAATTTTAAATTTAGAATTAGAGCATGACATCCCGAATCGAGGCCGATATAACACAAAATGCGCTGGCCTTTTATTCCTTTGGCTTTTATTTTTCCCTTACGAAATGGATTCCTCGTTTGTAAAACTTTGCTCTATCTTCCTCCAGAACAATTGCTACGAAATTGAACCTTTGTTGGCTTTCAGGGGTTTCACGATTCGCAACCGTTATAGTTAGTTATAGAATAGAATACATTCATACATAAGGTACATAGTTGCGCACTGTATTTATAAATAAGTAATTTTTGATGCATTTTCAATGTACGTTAGCAGGAAAAATGTATCTCTTCTAAAGCCTTATAATGTAAACAATAAATAAAGAATATCTACATTCTACACATTGTAATATTAATTAGAAAATCATTATGTCGTCAGTGGAAAGGTAAAAGTACTAAAGCGCCAAATTGGCGAAATTGAGTTACAGATTGCATTTTTTTTGCGTCGTCGATTAGTTTAGGTGATTTGTTAATCTGAGGACTTTTCTGGCGTTTTAGCCATCCTAAATTTTGAGTCTGATCGTTAGGCCGATGGCTAAAGCGACGCCTTTTTGGTGTTAATCGTCTCTCCTGTAAAGTTGTACTTTGGCGCTTTAGTATTTTTACCTTTCCACTGACGTGTGATTTATGTACAGTTCCTGGCCGAAAGTGATGCACATCGGGTTTTCGACTTTGTAGAGCATCATTTTTTTTTAATATTGTATGGGTTTGCTCTTGACCCCGATCCAACCCAAGAGCAGGGATGGGATCTACGATGTAGCGAGCTTACCCAGAAGGAGCCTATTCACTCTGGCTTTAAAGAGAGTCGGATTATATGTGCTCGGAAATACAGACGCCGGCAGGAGATTCCACTCCTTTGCGGTACGCATTATAAAAGATGTTGAGAAGCGTTTGGTGCGCAAGCGAGGAATAGTCACCAAGAAAGGATGGTAACCTGCCGTGCGTCTGGACGTCCGATGGAAGAAGGGGGAAGGCGGAATGAGTTCATGCAACTCTTGAGCACACTCCCCGAAGTACAGCCTGTAAAATACTGATAAGCAGGCAACCTTGCGACGATGCCAAGCTGTGAAGCTTAGCTTCCACCAGTTTTTTGTCGCCTATAATTCTCTTGGCTCTGCGTTCCACAGAGTCCAGTGCAGCAAGTTGGTATTTGGCCGAGCCGTCCCAAAGGTGACAGCAATACTCCATGCAAGATCGGACTTGGGCTTTGTACAGAGTTAGAAGCTGTCATCGTCTTTCTCGCACGTTGCACGAACAGATTACTTTTTCTAAAACCTGATATGCATTATCTACAACCGAGACCCGACACTTTGACTACTTGATGTGACTAAATGGACTTGATGTTGTATTTTGACTAAATCGAATCTTTAAAAAATCCTAATAACAAAAACGGTCTATATGTCTTCTTTTATCACAGTCAAACAATAAAAAAAAAATGCTTGAAATGTACCAATTGATCAATAGGGGATCGGACTGTTCCTAAATTTACCATATTTTATGAATTATTTTTAAAATATATTAAAGCAGACGATTCGCGAAGTAAAAAACAGAATCGGTTGAAAAACGAATTTACAGTGATTTTTTAAAGTTTCAATATGTCTGTCTCTTTCAAAAACAATTTTTTGTATGGAGATTATATGGCGTTACTAACAAATGACGTCACAAGTAGGTATGTGCCTCTCTGTCTAATATTAATTTTCAAACCTTTATAACTCGGTAAATTTTATAGATAGAGCAAAAAATATTTTAGTGTTCGATAGCAGAAACTAAGAAGTTTGGATTTATAAAATTTTAAAAAAGTAGTCCGATCCCCTATTGTTGAAATGAAGAGGCAACCCTGGCGCCGAGTCTTTTAACTTGTCGTCGTGGTTTAACGCACCTATAGGAAACCTGATACTGTTCTGTTTTCTTTAGAATTGGATGGCGTCGTTGCTATACATAATGCGGTATCGGTTTTCACTAATTAAATAGTTTTCTCAAGTTAAATGGGTTTGGAATTGAAAACAGATGGAATTTATAATCAAATGCACTGCGTCTGAACTCGGTTCGTTATGTTATTTTTTTAGCTTTAAAGGTTTAGTAAGAAAGGATCCTATTATAACCGGCGCCGCCGCCGTCGCCGCCGTTGCGATGGATGAAACAAGTGATTGTACTCTTCCTCCTCGCGAGTGTTTCCTCATTACTGAGGGTCGTGAGGTCCCCGTTGGATCAGCTTCTTGCTAACAATGTTCCGCCATCTTTTTCTGTTCTTGGCATCGTGTAGCGCAACATGCAGTTGGGTGTCCAGAGTACACCGGACCTGATCTTTGTACTCCTAGTTTATAGAATTGTAGGGTAATTAAACAAAAGTCGGAAATTACAGAACTGTATGTTTTAAGTAAATGAAATAAAAAAATATATATATATCATAAGATAATGACTATTACTACTGACTAGAACTTTTTTTTATTTAAAGTTTTAAGTTAATTAAACTAATAATCTTCAAAATAATTTATAAAGGAAATTTCTTTAAGCCTTAATAAATTAATATTTATTTCGTAAAATTTGCAATTTTATATCATTACTGAATATATAGGTAAGGAAAATAATTCTCGTAAATAAATTTTCTTTATCGCTTTTTAACTCAGCCATTTTATTAGCGAAAAGATAAAGATATTGGTACTTTATATTTTATTTTTGGAATTTGAGCAGGAATAGTAGGAACATCTTTAAGATTATTAATTCGAGCGGAATTAGGGAATCCAGTCTTTAATTAGAGATGATCAAATTAATAATACTATTGTTACAGCTCATGCTTTCATTCATTATATATTTTTATAAGTTCTGCCTATTCAGTTCGATAAAAATAAGAAAAGCTACTAATGCAACATTGCTATTTAAAACATTACCCCTGTTAGTGAAGTCACAACAGTGAAAACTTCGGATGCAGGAAGAGGAAACCACATATATTATTACGCCGCCGTCTAACAAGCATGAGGGTTGAATTTTTGTGGCAAAAGCAAAGGAAATGTGTCAGAAATATTATACATCTTGTATTCGTATCTAACAAAATGCTTACACTTCACTCCTAGCATTTTGGACGAGTTGAAGGCTTTATATCATCAAGTCATGCATTAACTTTTATGTTTTTATAATATTGGAACTTTTAAATAAATCAAAATTAAAAAAATCCTTACACAAGCTTTAAAAAATTCAATAAAAAATTCGAGCCCAATCTACTAATCGCTGAGAAGTATCCTCAAGAGAAGATATACCTGGCTGCAGCATACCGATGCTAAGACGGTTAAGACTATATTATATCGCATAATAAAAAGGGCCGCGCCGCTTTACCCACTTTGTGATTATATGTAAATTTTGGCTTTTAAAATTTTGACGTGGTCGATAGGGTGCGTCCAGATCTGACGAACGTGCCGCTTGCGAGCTGCTTGCGAGCCGCTCGTGAACTGCTCGCGCGCTGTTACTGCAATTGTTTGGCGCGCTTCTTCAGCGCAACTTGTGCAAGGATCGCATAGTAAACGCGCGCGGCGCGCATGCTATTCCGTATGTTTTCGTACTGTATGCCTCAGTTAGTTGTAATTTTTTTTTCGAAGATGACGGCTCGCAAGCGGCGCGTTCGCCAGATCTGGACGTACCCTTAGGCGGGGTCGGATACTGGCCTCGATTCGGGATGTCACGCTCTAATCCTTAATTTAAGTTAGTCCGTCCTTTTTACATTTTATAGATTGAAAAGGGACAGGAGATGGCCATCCTAATATTAGAGCTGTCAAACATCGAATTTGAACCTTATGGCCGTGTCGATTGCACAATTTTAGAGAGCACTTAAAAAATGCGACTTAAAAATCTCTTAAACTGACAGCTATGCCCTTATTTGAAGTTATCATTCGTTCAAATTAATATCATTCGTTCATCACCTCTCTTTCATTGGTCATAAAAACGAAAAGGATAGCTGGATTTAAAAATTAGAATTAGAGCATGACATCCTGAATCGAGGCCACTATCTCGAACAGTGATTAAGAGGAAGCCTTTGCTCAGCAATATGTTTTAATTTAACGTCAAGTTAGAACAACAGTTGTTGTTGTTGTAAATAGTTCATAATAGTTTAATATAGACAACAATTAGCATTTTCCATTAGCAGTCGCGGGCAGGATCAGTTCGTAAATGGGAAAACTTGAAACATTATTCGTCACTGGCATTTGCTTCAGCAACAAACTTCCAACTACTGATTGTAAACTGCTATTGTCTGAACCACAGGACAATAAATTTATGGACAGCGAAAAGCGGGAGAAAGGGTTACTCCAATAATTCCATTGACTTGGTGTATGTAACCCCAACACTTCTTTTTCCAATAATACACATTATGTTGTCACTTGATGAATGAATGAACATCTGTCGTAAACTTAACCAGTAATAGATCTGTTGTTAGGCAATGCTTTATCTGACCCATATTTAGCTAGAGAGATTGGATAGCGGATAGATACAGGGTTATTTTTTAGTCAGTGCACAAAATATGTCGCATACATGAATTTTATTAAAAATTAAAAGACCCGTGTTTTTTAGAAATAGCGAGTCCATTCCGAAAAGAAAAAAGAAACTTATATTTTTACGATTTTTTTTATTTTTAATTTTGTGTCCCTGATAAAATTTGTGCACTGACCTAAACATTTATTTAATTTTATAAGTAGGATTTTGTATTAATACAATTAGACTTCCGCAGTGTATCGTTTTTGTCATAGCTGCTCCGAGTTGTGCTGTGATTCGATTAAAGTTTGTAGATCGCAATAGCTTGATTCCATTGAATATAGAGCAGCCTTGGCGGGCAACTAACTTAAATGAATCCAATCACTACTGTATAAACGCCATACGTCGCGCACTCACGCATGCTGTCATTTTTTGACACTTGTTAATAGTAATGTTTAATTGTACGACATGTTGTTGTTTTATTAACAGATTCTCATTTTTTTATAAATTTAAAAGTCGAAAGTAGAAAATTTCAATAATGTTATAAATATAATGTCTATGTTACAACTAATATGAATGTACTTAATGGGTGTTACAATAATAATGCATTTATTAAGAGATGTCTATTTATTTTTGTGGTCAAAATTTATCAGCTTGAATTAGAACTTAAATTATAGTTACAAAATATAAACAGTTTTTTTATTTGAAGATGTTATCCATGATATAAACACAGTAATTTATTTAATTTGATCATTCAAATTATAACAAAGCCGCTCGATGTTTATCTTTTTTCGTTACTTTGTCCGTTATATCTTCGACTTGAAGTTCTTCGGGTGAGTTTCTTCGAATAACCTTTCCTTCAACAAGTTTCCGTATAGCCTGGATACAGTCGGGTACTTTTGTATGTTTAGTTTCAATCTGAAACGATAAAAAAGATTCTTTACGAATTCTTTTTCCCATAGTGTAAAGTAATAGTAAATTGTTAACCAAGAGGTGAAAGCGATCAATTACACCCGAAGTATTTTGGCACACAAGCGAAGCAAGGGCGCTTATAGTATGAGGGTGGAATTGTCTTTCCTACGAGGCGAACACTGATTTTCATCTAGATTTCGAGGAAAGTAAACAAAACAGTTTGTAAAAAATATACCTATATATGGTCTACGATACATACCATTACACGCCATATTAGTGCACCGTACCCTATTTGACACACAAACTTGTGTCAGTTTGTTTTAATTTTCTAACATTTATGAGACATTTTACGGGCTTACCGCGATATTATTTTTAAAATTATATATTACTGCGTATTGATTTTTTAAATTCTCGCAACAAGCCTAAATCAACTTATTTTTTACTATTTCATGGCTCAAAAAACAAAATAAGTTATCATAACATTGATTTAATTAAACCACAGATACCCATAATTTTTTCACCTACATTTTTTTCCGTCTTTTTTTAAAGCTACTGTAATTTTTGCCAAAATTTAGATTTAAAAGAGTAATTGTTTATTTTATAATTATTAATATTTTTATTATTATTTCTAGGTGAATACGTGAATTTCGTATTCATCTTGCTTAGTTAAAATATATTCAAGCAAACATTTTTTTTTTATCGGAATAAAATTAATTGTAGAATTATCTAGGCCGTATAAGCTTTGCCATTTATTATATGCAATTTTCTATGCAAATAATAAAAAGAATGGTTCGGATTCCAAAGTTACATAAATCCCTTGGAATGTAAGTTAGACTTACATCCTTTCTTTGCGGTCATTATTAGACTACTTTCAGAGCATGAGAAATGAAAAATATATCAAAAATCTGATACATAGACAGATCTGTTGTGTATTTTTAAACTGATAAATTTAATAAAATATGTTTAGTTGTAGTTACAGATAGCGAAAATGCTAGAATGGGCCATATTTTGTTTTCTCGGATTAATGATTTTTTATATCGAAGTAGCGCTAGCGATCAAGGTCATTGGCATAGGGGAGCCCCTTAAGGTTTCTCTTTAGATTGTACAAATAAAAACACTTCTACCCTTCTACCGTAGACATTTGCTACGATCCGTAGATGCTTCGTAGCAAAATTCTACATTCAATGCTACGTACACCTGCCGAATGTCTTTTTGTTTTTTTTTGACACACTTTTATTAGCTTCACCTGTATGTTTGTTTGTACCCGACTCCTCTGGACTCGAAGCACGCTTTCACAGTACATCAAACTAAAAAGTGAAAAATAATTCTGAAAACAATAATGAACGAAAAAATACTAGTATTATTGTGAAAAAAGCGGGAGATGCTTTGTGCCATATTTTTCATATATCGAACAACCCACGCTTTTCCTCCTCCTCGGTAATAATAGCTATAAAAAAGCTCATATAGGCTATAATTTATTTTGAAGATCGGAATACCTGATGTGAAACCATAGCAGTCCAGCTAAACTATGAGAGATAAGAAAATACGCCTTAGGATAAGTTGTTCAACGCGATGAGCATTTTTATTGACGTACAAATATCGAAGATCTGCTACACCTGATGTGGAACTCTAGCAGCCCTGCTAAAGTATAAGAGATACGAGTATAGCGCCTGGTTTAAACGTGTGCAGTTCCCAATAAGTGTGTGTTTCTGTATGACTATCAATAAAGCTCAGGACAGACTATGAGTCGTGTTGGTGAAGACCTGCGGAAGCCCTTTTCTCACGGCCAGCTTTATGTAGCTTTGTCACGAGTAAGCAGTGCACGAAGCCTGTTTATACTCACTGATACACAAGACAAAACTTCTTACATAGTTTACGAAGAAATATTATAACATGTTATAAAATTTCGTATATTAAAACAATATAAAAACTTCTTCGTAAACAAAAAATGCTTGCGCGAACGAAGTCGCGGGCACAGCTATATTATACTATATAATAAAAGGAATTTGACGTAATTTCTGTGTAGAATCAAAAGTTATTGCTTGCAATTTTCAAAAGTCAAACTCGCTTTTTATGTTTATCTTGGTATAGCCGAATATTACACCACCGTAGAAAACTTATAATAGTTTGGGGACCACCGATATTCCTTTAAGTCTGTGAATTTCATATACAATAAACTTGGGTACGACCAATAACACGTCAAGTGTAACAACACAAAAAGAACCTTTAACATAAGGACGCAGAGTACACACCGAGTTTGTGTACGTTCCTACCACGTCATCGTACCTAGTATTTAACGATATAGGGTCACGACCTTTATTTGAAGCATACCTAAAGCTATAAGCACAAAGATCCCATACAAAGTGTAACAATAAGCATATTAGCTTTATAAGTATATTATTTAGAAGTTAGAAAGGCATTTATTTAACTTTAGAAAAAGTTTTCTTTTAGATTAGGTTGTCGGATGGTCTCGGAGCTGATGGTAGACAATGCACGACAGTAAAAAAAAAAATTTGGATTATGTAGTGAGTATTCACTACATAATCCAAATTTTTATACTACAAGAGACTGGATACTTACTACAAGAGTGTAAAAGACCTGAAGAAAGTGAGAAGCTAGATAAGGCTGCGGTTTGTTAATATTTGTAGTTTTTATGTCCGGATCATTATGCAAAAATATATATTCCTCCCCACCGAGGGGTTCGAGCCTACCCTGGACTACTTCTCATGTCCTGCTCACTTTGGCTGCTGAAAAAAAACGCAATAATACAGCCATGTGCACCCCCACTCGCCTCGGTAGGTGCGCCGCCGCATACGTTCGAGGAATTTGGTAACAGCGCATCTACGACGTAGGGGCCGCGCAGTCACATTAGGAAATTATTGCACCCACGAGGCGGGTTTACCCGCACGGCAGTCTTAGCACGCTCCACCTACGTAGGAGGTGCATAGCAGGTATCGTGTTCAATAACTATGGTATCATCATAGAGATTTTTATTACTACGTGCAGCATCATGCATGCCTATTTGATTTATCTCGCGATGACTTTTCAGTTGGTGTTCGGACCACAAACCGATATTGAAGACTGATATTGCGGTCAAAAGATTAGATATGTAAATAGGAGGTGGTAGTTGGTACCAGCCGTTCTAGTTTTTGAGCGAATTTTCGCCAAATAGCAAAAATGCACTGTGAAGTTTATATTCTGGTTTAGTTTATACTTTTTTCGAGGAACTATAAAAAACATATTCTTTCTCAAGTAATATCTTGACACCTTGTTATATTTTAGTTGATCTTAGTAGGATACCTATCAAGATATAAGAATAAGATCCTGCGCACGAGACTATTACAGTCTTGAATTTACTATTATTTTACGGCTTGTCTTCTCTAGTCTAGATTGCACGCTAGAGAGCTATGGAACAACATACTAATTATTTTATGAGTCCGCTACATGTAAAGGATAACTATCGGAATGAACTGATGCGAGTGCGCCTGAGCAGCGACTAGTTTTACGATCCCACTTGAACTATTTTTGTATCTTAGAGCTACGAATACCTTTGTTCGCATAATATTATTTTCGCAAAATATTATGCGAATATAATATTATGCGAACAAAGGTACGAATATACGATACGGCCAACCGCATTTCATTCTGTGCCGCCGCTTTTATAGGTGACTTACCTAATTCAAAGTTGTCCGCGCCCTCTATACGAGTATAAATCTGTGATATTACCCATGTCCGCGCCTGCCCCCACTTGGTAGCGATTACAAGAATTTTAGAATACTGGGAATAGAAAAAAAATACACGTACCTTGTTGTTGCATTATACAGCTGTGGCACGAAGCACAAGTCGGCCATTGTAAGCTGATCTCCAACACAGAACCGGCCGGCGTACTTGCTGACTAAAGCTTCCAGGGTCTGCAGACCGCGGTCCGTGAAATTCTGGCCAAACCGTTGAAATTCCTCTTCTGATGAGAAGCTGCTCTTCAAGCCAATGTTTTGTAGAGGTTGAATACCGGATACTATTGTCTGAAGAAAAAAAGTGCGCGCGTCATTTTTAAATCTTCCTCTTCACTCGTCAGTGAAGAGGAAGATCGAGCCAAGTGGCGTTCTAGAAAAAATATTATGACTGATGCAGGTTGATGATGGAAAGTATACTTCATCATCATATACGTCCCCATCGAGGCGGCCTTCGTCGACCACGATGGCCCATGCGGGTTGGTAGACTTCACACATAACCTTGAATGTGAAGGTTTCATCATGATGTTTTCCTTCACCGTAAGAGCGTCAAATTCGAAATTCGAAAACGTAGTGGGAATCGAACCCTCGGAACATCGGACGGGTAGTATACATAAGTAGACCAATAGAAAGATTATAATTTTATCTTTGCACTTATATTTTGTTTTATATTGTAGGTACAATACTTACCTCGCAAATCTCTCTCACGTGTGCTCGCTGCAAGGGCTTGTCGGGGGTCAGTGTTGGGTTTGGACGCGTATCTTCCAAATACTGCACAATCGCCATCGATTCCACTAGAGTATGCCCATCTATGAGTAGATTTTTGTTCGGTTACCCATAATAATAATATTACGTTTACGTTAGGGACACCTAAGTAAACTGTACATTTCTATTAACTCTGTAAAACTCTTTTGATGTTCCTAAAGTTGAAGTATAGAAAAGAAAATGATAATGTAATGGTACCTAATTATAACGTGTATTAGGTCTATATAATATCAGTCCAAAAATCGTCATTTCTAATAAAATGCTTAACCAACTGATCTGTATTAATTAGGCATATTACCTACCTACCCTACTATTAAAATTTTGTGTAACGAGTACGAGCTGATTCGATGGTAATTTAATATTTAGCAGCTATACTTTGTATATTTCATTCATTAATTTTAAATAAATCTGAATTCATATAAATTCTGAAGGAACATTCTTACATAATATGTAATGTAGACCGGCTTAGCTTTGATCAGTGTTCCGTTACTATCTCGTTCCGTTTGCACAATCGTTACTTACATACACTCCATTTTGTGGGTATCTCCACTGTATCCTTTTTCTTCAGTTCAGAGTATCCTTTTTCTTTGTTGCAAATATAGATAGATACAAAAGTTGGTGTTAAATGTAGTGTAAACTCTACTTACTCAAGTAAGTAGAGTTTTGAATTGGGATGAGGATTACTACTGAGTAATCCTCATCATATTTGCAACAAAGAAAAAGGATACTCTGAACTAGCGATGCTTTCAGTTTCAATTTGTATCGAGAATAATGTTATTTTTGTGTTACATTTTTGTGTACCTCAAACATTTTAATTTTCGCTTAATAAATATTTGTTATTTTGTGTTATAAAGTCTATCATAATTAAAAACCTATCGCCATACAATTCATCTGCATGCCGATTATCGATTGAGGTTGCCGAATTGTTTGCATTCCCATATTTGACTTCAGAATTAAATTCCACGTGCTGTTTAATGTCTGTTATTGTCTGATCATGATTAATTTGATCATAGGTTATGAACTCTACAGCGAAAATATTTATTCAGAGTAAATCGCAACCTCGAACATTTAATTAAGTTCATTTTTTTTATTATTGACATCCAATACGCCCTTTAACAATCTTATGGAGGTCTAACACCTACTATTATTGTTATGATTCTTAATATTACGTGGGTTTACGTCTACGTCACGTCGGAGAGCGCCCATGCTGTAGTATTTCCCCAACGACCACACACACACACACATAAGCACCTGGGACCGGGAAATAGTTATCATTCCAGGATGGCCAGGCAGGACGAGCTGATTACACGTTGATTGAGTTACGAGGGTATGCCATATTCAACAACATAAAAGTTGCTTAAAAATATATATAGGTCAACTTGGTGCAACTTGGTGAACTTGGTTCCTTCTGTTTTGTTAACAAAACAGAAGGAAAAACGTTTCAGAAACATTGTTACTAGGAATTACTTGGCTAATTGGATACTTATGGCTGTCGAGTAACATACTCGGGGTGGAAAAAAAACAAATAATCGGGGAAAAGTACTCAAAATTTTAATGTTGATAAATTATTTTGAAACGAACTAAAATAAGCAAATCGTGCATTCAACATTTTTGTGAAATCATTTGCTTTGCTTATCTTTTGCTTAGGAATTCAAACCGGTGAAAAAACATTCTGTATTTTCATGGACACTATTTTTTCAGTCCTATTAATGAAAATACCGTTTCTTGTAAATTGTCACGGACGGATTGGAGGGATAATCACTGCTTCTTTTTGATAGACAATGTACTCACACTTATTTTTGTGAAATAGGAAACGTTACTTTTACTCGTTTATTCAGTGACTGTGCCTCACAAGGCAAGATACATTGACCCAAATAGTTCTTAATTCATACATTTTTATACGCGTGGAGACGTGGTCGTTAGAAATCAATTCGGGATTGTTGACCGGCTCATTTAAGAACGTCTGCGAATCATCTATTCGTAGATCAACGCCCGAACATTCATATCAATTGTGTGTAGCAACGTTTGCTTTATGCTATGCAAATTAAATTAAATTAAAGCGCGTCTCTACATTTTCGTTTATGCGTATTTTCTAGCCTGAACGATCTAGCTTTTTGTTTTATTTTTCTACCTATATAATGTTTCATCTTTCTGTCTGGCGATTTTCACTCCTCTAGAGCTAGAGCGTCGGTGGTCTAGTGGGTAGGGCTGCTGATTCCCGTCCGGGAGACGCGGGTTCGATCCCCACCACGTACCAATGTGTTTTCGAATTTCAAATTCATTATGTACGTTTATTCGATGCTCTTACGGTGAAGGAAAACATCGTGATGAAACCTGCACACTCCTGCGAAGAAATTCAAAGGTTGTGCGACTAAGGCCTAATCGCCTAATTCAGAGTAGGCTCGAGCCTCTCGGTGGGGACGTATGTAATTAGAAACTGCTGCTGCGGAGCGCGGCGCGGCGCGGCGGTTTGAGATTTTATAAGATTATAAAAATGTGGTCTTTACCATAAGAAAAAGTACTAGAAATAACCATACGGTCATAGGTCACCTGGGGGCCGTTTCACGAAGCTACAAGTTACAAATTACAAGTACAATTCGATGTACATTGTGTAGACAGTGAGTTTAAAACGATAAGGCCTTATAACAGGGCGAATTAACTACGCAATGAATATCAAATTGTAACTTGTTGCTTCGTGAAACGGGGCCCTGGCGGATGTACCTAGTTGATATTTTATTTTTCCAGAAATTTAAAGGACAGCTTTGAAATGAAGTATTAATTATTCTATATTAATTATAATATAAGTTTAAGTACCGATGTAATAAATACACACAAATACATCAAACAGATAAAGATGTACCCTATGTCGAACGGCATCATAAAAATACCGTTCTTCGCACCGTCAACGGTTCGATTTTTCAATCAAGTGTAATACATTCAAATATTTTTGATATTTATCTGTTTGACAGAATATGACAGAATACAGTTTTACTTATAATTCCAAAATTAATATTTAGCCTTTTTCCCACCCTCTAAATGTAATGTAACTAATTCGACAGCCGTAAGTATTAACCAAATAACTTTTTTATGGATTGAGCTTAATCTAAATTATGTCAATCTACTTACCTTTACTAATAGTATTCGACTTTTATTTATTGAGATCGGGAGGTATAATGATAACATAATGAAGGGGTCTGACCTTTTTATAAAGTGAAAATGAAGTAATATCCGCGGGTATGCAGCCCACTTCAGTCATGATGGGTTTCGCCTTTACAAAAACGAGGGACGGGTTGGATCATATTGAGGGTGTGGGCATTGCGGTGCGGTGACTAATAAAAATACTACCTATATGAATGAATGAATGAATGAATATACTTTATTGCACACACAGAAATAATAAATTATTTAAATGACAGAGTGGAAGTAAGAGCAGGTAGTCATGTACAGTTAGGCGACCTTATTGCTTCATAGCAATTTCTTCCAGGCAACCTATACTATATATATATATATTAAATAACACTACCATCCTAAAATATAAATATAAAAAATAATTTTATGGAGTTTGCCTTTAGTTTCTTTGGATCTGGCAAACTAAAGTACACATACATGAAATCACATTGCGGTGCGCTAACATGACTTATTTTCACTTGATGAAAATCCACACCATTTTCGTCATGTAGGTATGCTCGTCGGGTTTTGAAGATTTTTTTTTCAGCACGTCGGTCGTCAATGCATGCGACAACGTTCGCTTTGACCTTATTTTGCAGGTTAACTAACATTATTTTAGGCCATTTTCGTTCAATTATTTTTATGTCTTCACCTTAAGACAAAATAAGGCTATTAATTATCTACCTAAGTAAGAAAGGTTGACTACTCCAAAACGCGTGTTATCTGATCCTCGAATCTTAATGAATTCTCGTTTGCATATCTATGAATAAAATCTCTGAATCTTACAGATAAATTGAATTGAATTTAAAATAAGAAGGTCCGTTTTAATAGAGAGCGTCGGTGGTGTGTTGCCTCCCATGCAGGACCCCACTACGCACCAATGTTTCGAATTTAAAATTCATATTTAAAATTGACGCTTTTAAGGTAAACATCGTGAAAAAACTTGCATATACCCGCGAGGAATTCCAAAAGTTGTGCGTGAAGTCGACCAATCGACCCACATTGGGCTTTTGTGGTCAACTTAGACCTGATCTTCCTAATTTAAGGTAGGCTTGGGCCCTTCAGTGAGGAATTATATGTGGGGCATACTGAAAGTCTCTGGGTTTTCCCACTTCCATTAAATTATTGAAAAAACAATTATGGAATTCGAAAATGGAACTCTTTGGGAACATGTTAATGTTACTTTTTAATTTGCAAGACTGTCATTTGTTTTTTCATTGTGACGTCCTTTTGAAAATTGTGTGTCGCTATAAAAATGAATTTAACTCGTGAACATTTTCGTTCAATTATTTTTATGATTTTCGTTGCGGCGGCAAGAAGAGTGTTGCCAGAGACTTCAATTGGCATTTGGTGACGAAGCACCATGTCGCATGACGAGGTACGTGAAGGTCGGCCGGCGACTGCGTTTACATATTGACATCGTACGACAACTTATTGAAACTGACAAAAAAGTACTTGCCAGAAAATTCATGCTTTGTTAGGCATTGGAATGAGCCAAGTGCAAAACATATTACATGTGCATCTGAAGGTTCGGAAGCTTTGCACTCGATGGATACCGCATGACTTAACGGAGGACCAGAAACGACTGTGTGTCCAGTGGTGCCGTAAAATTATAAAAAAAATAACGGAAGACAGTCGCTGTCTATAATATCGTGACAGGTGACGAAACCTGGGTGTACGGCTTTGAATTGAACCCGAAAGAAAAAGCCAGTCGGTAGAGTGGGTCTTTCTTTTTGAAGATTTGCCGACGAAAGTTAAACTGGTAAAAAATGGTTGCTTCTTTTTTCGGCAAATCAAAACATTACACTACAGTATTGCTTGAAGATCAAAGGACAGTGACTGCAGATTGGTACGTCAACACTTGCTTGCCCAGAAAAAGTTCGCGAAAAGCGTCCTTGAAGTAATGTCCTCCTTCACCACGATAACGCATTCTCACATTCCGCTAACCTTAGAAACCTACCTAACAGAAACCTATTGGAAGGCTTCAAATGTGGAACGGATGACGCATTCGCCTTACAGCTCGGACCTCGCGACTTCTTTTTGTTTCCAATAATTAAAGAAAAATATAGAGGCACACGTTTTACGAGCCCTGAATCGGCGGTGAATGCGTTCCATGAAGCCATTGAAGAGGCCCCTAAGGAAGTCTGGTCCAACAGCTTTGTACTCGTACAGTGGTTTCAGCGAATGCAAAAATGCATTAATTGCGAGGGAATATGCTTTGAAAAACAAATGTATCAAAAGTATTATATCTAGTCTTATTTATTAGAATCCAGAAACTTTCAGTATGCCATCATCAGGCGGTTATATTGTTATGCTTAATTACTCTAGAGCCTATAGTCACGTCAGTAGCTGCTGGGCCCAGAGAAGAGACGAAACGATTTTGTGACGTCATGCATCATCGTGGTTGTCGTCGATTTTTTTGTTGTAAATGACGCCATTTTGATCATACTGAGACTGTAAAGAGGCTGTACAGTATGTCTGGTTACCGGTGTCCGACTAGTTAAGGCTAAGCAATATGATCAATTTCATCGGCATATCCATCACAATAAGGCATTTTACACGTACCGTTTTGGAATGGTAGCCATTTTGTTTTTGTATTTACTGCGTTCGGGTGGGTTCATTTATTTAGCAATATCTAGCGATGTAGAGATTCAATAGGCATAAAAATAGTTTCGTTTGATAGCTACAAAAGTAGGCTACACATTGACACTAAAAGGTTTATTGAGAACTTCCATTAAAATATTTAAAAAAATACTTAGAACGTAAAAAATGTGATAAAATTTTCTTGATTTTTTTCTTTTTGTAGTAATAATAGAATACATGTATATTTTACTTCACTTCGAGAGTGTCATTATTTAAACATGAGAAAAAGTGCACTCTTATCTTATGAATCTATTTATTTTTGTGTATCTTCTATCTCTGTCTATCTATCCATCTAAATCTATAAGTATAAAGTCAAATTGAGTGTGTCATCTAAATTACGTCGATGAGCTGGCATTATTAGGCAATAGGAGTGCACTCGATTGCTATTGTGGTGACATGACATCAGCGAATAGTGATCGCGTGCTACCCATTGCAGTTTCCAGCAGGGATGCTGCTACTGCTGCTATATTTTGAATAACATACCTACAAGTGCCTACATCTTAAAATATGAAACAACCTTGATGTAATTTTATTGCAATAGATCTGAGACAATTCTAAGCTTCGCCCTTAAAGACTCTGAAAAAAGCTTTTTTTAATACCTCTAGTTTTCTTGAGCCCCCATTCTTATATATAGATATTTAATGTCGGCTAAAAATGATTTTTCAATAGAACTATAAATGGCTACCCACAAGATGAAGTGTCTGAGCAAAACAACATTGTTTCTAGGCAGCCCTGATGATAACGGACGCCGAAACAAAGCACACTTGATAGCGATGTGAGAGCTCCATTAAAATCAGAATGTAGGCGCCTGCGACTCTTGTTGTGAGTGTTGTGCCATTGTTTAGAGATCTTTGTAACGTTCAAATGAAATATTTTGATGACAAGAATAGCTTGCACAGACTGGATAAATGGGTTCGAATATTTTGACATACCCATCAGCACATCCACCATTTTCAAAAATGCGGCGTACCTACGATGAAATCTAATACATCTTACTGGTTAGAAGTACAACGTGTTATATAAATAACGCATAACCTCCCGTGAAACTAAACAACTTTTGGTCCACAACTTTTTAAAATTAGTTTTTTTAATTTTATACAAATTGACTCGATCAGCGATTTATGATAAGTAAAAAAAAAAACATTTTGTGGAATTTCTTGAACATAAGTTGTTCAGTTTCATAGGCTGAGCCACCACCTGAGAGGGTTTGTATTTACTATTCATTACACGTTTATTTTACACGTTTTATTTAGGTAAGTTGTATTTAAAACCACAGACCAAAGAAAAAAGTTCTGTGTTAAAACTGTTCTTTTCTTACGTTGCCTGCTTGAAACAGTATTTCGGTTCGTTTTATTATTTATTATTTTTCGCAGCAATACCATGTTCTAACCTGAAGGCACGGTCCTCCATCTTCGTGGGAACGAATGGTGCAAATACGTCTACGTAGATAGTATGATTGTTTTCTTCCAGATATTTTTCAATTTCACTCATGATTTGTTTGCAGTTTATTTCCTCCAGCTATTTGTATTTATTTACATCGGAATCTTCAATCCGAAGTGAACCAACGCATGTGTGTGCCCAAGATGTGTCACGTAAAACTGGGTCATACTCATATGTAAATCTTCAGGTCGGGGTTGCGCAGGTAGTAAATGTTCTATAGGTAGAAGTACAGACAGCCTTATGGGAAAATTCCGTAAGCAAAAATCTGCTTTGAATCCTAAATCATTTGCAGATTCCTTAGGGTCAGCGCACACCGAACTGACTGCTCGACCATGCAGGCGGCATGCTCGCGCCTCCGCGAGCAAGCTCCGTGGGTTGTCATTACCGCCCTTTTGACAGAGGAAAAGGAACATGAAGAATATGTAATAAGGTCGAGCGCGCTCGCGCATGTAGAACGCATACTCGAACACGCATCCTGCATGGTTGAGCATCAAGTTTGGACGTGTATTTTTTGCAATGTATGGAATAGTAATAAGATACATTTTTCAGTACTCTCAGAAAATGCTCTGCTCGGATCAGCGCACAAGAGCAGAGCAGAGCAGAGCATTTTCTGAGAGTAATGAAAAATGTATCCTATTACAATTCCATAGAGTCAGCGCACACCGAACTGCAAAATGCTCGCGCATAGTCGAGCAGTATTTGAACGTGTATTAGTTTTTGCAATGTATGGAATAGTAATAAGATACATTTTTCAGTACTCTCAGAAAATGCTCTGCTCTTGGTGTGCGCTGACGCTTAAGTGTTTGCCATTTTCTCCGGTGACCTTTTCGACTCTGCGTTTGTGCGCGCTAAGCTAAGGATTTCAGTATTGTGTGTATGTTTTCGTAGGAACTTGCTAAGCTTTACTTATCTCTACCTCTCTTATCCCTTTCTATATTTGAAACAAATATATTTTGTATGGTAAAATATAGAAGTAAATAAAATGTTCCATTCATGTTTTTACTTTTAGGACGCTGTGGTTTTTGTCTAATGAATACGAAACAAAACTGTAAAAACGCAATACATTTATAAAGTGATTAAGTACTGTAAGTTAGTCCGGGATCGGATAACTGTACAAGAATAATAAAAACCTTTTTAATTAAAAATATAGTTAGTTAGTCATAAAATTATTCACTTCTGCAACATCCGTGCCGCGCTAACTTTAATGCAACTCTAATTAATATGCTGCTTTTCTCTTGCTTGTCAAACTTCCGAATGCAGAATATTGTTTTTTTTATTTTACCAGTAAATGGGTGGGACGTATATCGCCAGGTTAGATAGGCAGAAGTTTGCTTTTAGCAACGCCTCGTCATGACCACGGACCACGACACGGACGACACGGACGTCGTCGTGGTCTGTGAATCTCGTAAGTATCTTAAGCAAAACCTATTATCATTCGCTAATAATTTTGTGTGAAAGTGACGATTATTTTAGAACACAAGATACAAAGAAGTTTCAGAAGTAGCACCCTCATAGAGCCATGGCATGTAACGTTTGTATTCGTAAAAATGTCTGAAAAATTATGACGTTAATATTTTTGTTGCCTCAGGGAAATTAGCTCATTGTGGTAACGTCAAGTCAACAAACAACATCATGTACGGCGTAAGGTAGGTCGTGTATGTTGTATAAACGCTTCCCCAAACGCTTTGATAAACGGTAGCGTAGATAGGTAACGTTTTTTGTAAAAGTTATAAAATACGAAAACAAAAATTAAACACCACCACATATTTTCAATACTGCTTTGAAATTTCAAAGGCTATGATCGGACTTTCATACATTTGCGATCTTTTACTATAGAGTATCGATTTTTTTGTGGTAAGCACCCCTAATGGTTTCTATTATTTTGCAAAAGTCTCGGCTTCTAATGTTTGATAGTTTCCGACTTACATCATTTTTAAGATTAAATAAAAAATAATTATTACTCACAAACTACCCACAAGAATTTTCTGAAATTCTTAGTCAATGTTCTATAAATTAAAACTCACCTCTACAAAAAATTTTTTAATACTAATTGTATTTATACTAATATTAATTACTAATTGAAAAGTTCAAATAACACACACACACACACGCACACACACACACACACACACACACACACACACACACACACACACACAGACAGACCAGAAAAAACACACACAAACAACAGTCAGACAAACAGTTGACAGTTCCAAAGTTCCAGATTTAATAATAGTAGTCATGGTTCTCGATTTTCACAAAAACTTCACTTCTGTCTGCTTTGTAAGAATAGAGCCATACCGTCTAGGTCCTTGGTTGCCGTACCGTCTTATTATACGACACCACGCTTATTTCCCAGATCACTTTTATAACTAACCACTTATTTTAAATATTATTTATTTATCTAGTTTATTTGATCAAAAACCCAAAAACTTAACTTTACGGTTCAAGAGCATTCTTTACTTCTTCATTGTTGTCTTTTTATTCTTTACTGGCTTACCAATGACGAGCGCGGGGACTTTCTGTACCGGATTGACGCAGCGCGAGCTGGTGCATCTCCCGGGTGATGTCCACTGCCCTCTCTTCGTAGGGAATGCGCTTACCAATGACGAGCGCAGGGACTTTCTGTGCCGGGTTGACGCTGCGGTACTGGTCGGTGAGCTGGTGTTTCTCCCGGGCGATGTCCACTGCCCTTTCCTCGTAGGGAATGCGCTTCCAATGCAGAGCCGCGCGCACACGCCACGTGCATGACGACAGATAGAAGCCGTGGAGTATTGTGCGAGGGCTTGCCTAAGAATATTGCAATTTTTGTACTTTTCTTCTCATTCAATATTTTGTTGTTAAGACGTTATAATTAAGATTTATAACATTAATAATTATGCAGTGTTATTGTGTGTAACCAGTGAAAGACGTATTTCTTATCTTGATATTATAAAATAGATCACTTTAAATATGCAGTCCACGTTGTTTTCGATTTCTCCCCTAGGAATAATATTTTTCCCGCAATAAAATATAAAAAGCCCATGTCACTCTCTGTCTAGTCCATAAACTAACTAGAGAGAGATAAATAATAATACTTACAAAAAATCTCATCGATTTCGTCGTTGTATTGCCTCCAGCAAGAGGAACAAATCAATAATAAACCACCATACACACTTTTGCATTTAAAATAATTATTACCTACTTAGTACCTATTATGAGGTATATCTTGTATGATTGCCAGTTGTTTGCTGTAGTAGGTAGCGACCTTGGATTCTACCTACCAACTTTGGATTCTAGAGACTTTTGTTCTAAACACTAAATGCAATTTAAAGTAAAATGTTGCAAACTTACCATTAGTTGTGTTCTAGTTTCTGATGTTCAAAATAACACAAATTATTTTTATCTTTAGTTCAATCAAGTACTTGTGATAAAACCAAGCCCGTATCTTTCTTCGATGTAAACAAACACGAACAATATGATGTTAGGTTATGTTTTGGATCCATTTACATAAGCTTCACTCTGTCGCCAACAGGTGGCAATGATGTTTCTATATGAGCGGCAAATTTAAAATTGATTTAAATTGGTTAGGTATTCGTCGGGTTAGGTAAATAAAAAAACAATTAAAGCTGATATACATTGTATTTATTTACAGATATATTGAATATGTAATTACTTTGTTATCACTATGAAAGTTCATAAAATATTATGAAACGTTATAGACACAGTAGATTATTATATAAGGTAGCATCCGAAATGGAAGTAAAGGGCTCTTTTTTTAACACGTATATTTGTCCCTTTATAGAAGACTAGATTTAAGGCATAATTATTATGCACAAAACGCAAACATTAGTTAACATTTAATTTATAATACACATAGCATCAGTTCTACACAATATTACATTACACAATAATACTTTTTTTATTGCATATTGTATCTAAATCGTCATAATTTTTTGTTTTCACAAATAAATATCTATTTATTCGTCTACTATGTTCTAAGAAATAATGATATTTTGGTCTTTTTATTGTACTATTCAGCTTCATGATGAGGCGACCCACCTACCTACTGGAAACTATACAACATATGAACGTAAAGAAGCAAGGGCTATTTATCTTAGGAGGGATCTAGAGCCGTGTATTCAGTCGGCGCTGTATGGAGTCCTGGTAACTATCTACGTGCAGAAATATACCTATAATTCTAAGAAAGAATAAATAATATAGAACTGCCAGTGCTTTTACGAAGGGTACAGTTTGCATTGAAAATAATAAAATATTGATATTTTTTGTGAACTTTTTCTGAAGAACTTGGAGATGTATTTCTAAGTTATGTTTCCGAAGTTGTCTTAAGGTATTTCAGATAAGTAAATATAATGACTTAAACATTTTCTAACTTAAATATTATGCTTGGAAAACTTCGTAGGCATTTCTAATATACTTCTACGCTTCAAATGTTTGAAATTCCAGTTACAAAATGTTTTAAAAGTTGTAAACAAACTTTCAACTGCATGCAGGAAATTAATTTTCTGCAGAACACAGAAAAAAGTCGTTAAATATGAGTTTATTTTTAGACTTTGTATAGGGTTACCAAAATATCTTTTTGACAAAATGTTTAAATGCTTATTTTAATCTTCTAGTGAAGGCAAGGTATATAGTTAGTTACTATGGTAGTATTATTGGTACAACCAGCCATAAGATAGAGTTAAATCTATATTTTTAAAATTTCTTAGTATAGAAATGCGCAACACAGTATGCCTATTTTATTAAATTATGGGTAGGATATTATTAAAATATTAACTACGTTATACAGCTCAAGTAATAGTGTTAAGTTGCAACCCAAAAGCTAGTAGCAACCCTACTTGCTCACATAACTGTAACTCCTAGGTATAACTCGGACCAGAACTGCAATGAAGCTGACACTTGGCCACAGTGAAACTCTCGTATACAAGCAAAAGTCAAACGAAACTGGTTAATTTGATAAAAATGTTGGTTATGTATGTATACCTTTATGGGTAAACAAAAATTACATGCAAAAACACTCGGATTATTTTCAGCGCCGTCTGATCAAAGATGTCGTCAACGGCTGGGTGAGGTACATGGCTAGCTTAGCCCCACCGCAACGGGGAACCAGGCGGTCTCAGCATTGCCCTGGTTTCAGCAGTCAGTTTACCTCCCCCATCGCCCTCTGGGAGCCTGAAGAACCCTGAATGCCTTCTGTGAGGCAGTTCATGACCCTTGAGAGTCTGTAGTCTACTCCACAACGAAAATAATCGCTTCGACTTGACCGGTGTATTCTCATCTGGAAAGAATGGGATAGAGTTATTTATTCCTTATAACCTCAAGCTCAGGTAGGTTAATTGCTTCCTTGCTGACCTCTTTCATCAAAAATACAAAAGGAGGGTCGATTATTGGCGGTTAGATTAAGGTCAATGGATATTAAACGTTCGGAAACGGTAATCTCGTCAATCCTTTCTAAGTCTTCTATTTTACTTTTAGCATTTTAAATTACGGTATAATATAGTATGTATTACGTACAGGATAATTTATAGCGTACCTGAATCGGCTTCCTGGATAGTCATGTCCTCTCGTTTCACTTTTGATGCGGGGTTTACTTCGTTCGCAAATAGCTTTTCTTCCAGACCATTTGTCTCATTTTCCTTGTTAAGTTGCGTCTGAAAAAGCTTTGCACCCGCTTTTAATAATCGGATATTTTTTAGACGATTTCTGAGGGATGCTAAATGTACTTTTAATATTAATAAGGGGTTAGTATCAGCTACAATCGAGTCCATATTTTTTACCTCGTTATCATCAGGGAGGTATTCGTTGCTTAAGGTATCACCCAGGTTTTTTTCTTTAGATTCCGTTGAATCGTAATATTCAATGCCAGGGTCGTCGGTGTCCGAATTACGTTTCAAATAGCCGTTATGGTAATGTGTGAGGTACTCATGGAGTCGATCCATTTGTCTCGGGTAGTTGTGCCATTGTTCTTTCCGGAAACCTTCATCGTCGTAGCTATCTTCCTCGTTGATGACGTCGTTTACGTTCTCCCTTGTCCGGTCACTGTTAACAATCAAATACTTCGAAAGCTTTCTCATCAGTCGACTACTTTCTGATGACCCAACTGGTAGTGTATAAATTATATTATTGTGAACAGCTTTACTGTATCTATTACTAAGTATATTGTCATTTTGTTGGCCATACATGGTGTTTGGGTCCAGCCTATCGGGCATCATTGGAAGTATATTGCTTGAGGAGAGTGCCACCGCCGCGAGCAACAGTACTGGAACCAGTGTTTGCTGCATCTAAAACAATAAACAATTGAAAATGAGTAGACATTCAATTGATAATATTCCCGTTTGCAAGGAGCGGGCTCGTTATAAGAACAATCAGGACTTGGTAATTGGAGTCATCATCTCGCCTGCGATATCGAAGTTTGCTAATTAATATTCAGATGTCACTCAGATCGCGTTTGACTTGCTGGGAATATTCAAGAGTTTGTAGGTGAGGGCACATCAGAATGCCATTTGCATATCTTTAGTTTTGTTCAAGAAGGAAGATAGGCGTGTAATAGATTGTCATCGAACTTTGAGGTAAAAGCGTAATAATCTAATCACGTTTAAAAAATATAGGTATATTATAGCTTTTAACTCTCATTACGAAGGTTCAGGGTTTGAATCCCGGTAGGGACACTATAAGACAAAAATATTTTGCGCGACTTTCATCAGTTTGACTCTAAGGTGTGTGTGACTAGGATAAAACACCAGGGGGCCGTTTCACGATACAAGTTACAAATTACAAGTACAATTTGATGTACATTGCGTAGTCAACGAGGTAAAACGACAAGGGCTTTCAGTTTCGTCGAATTGGCTACGCAATGAATATCAAATTGTAACTTGTTACTAGTAAATGAGTGTGATACGCAATCACGAAACACTAAATCCCGAATCACTGTTTACGGAAAGAACGCAACCCACCCAGAATATCGTAATAACGAAAGCACACAACCACGAATCACTACACAAAATAATAAAAAAATAATAATAATAAAATAATTAATAAATAATAAAAAAAAACAAATCTATAAATAAATCAATTAATCAAGGTTGCCTATTCACTCAGGAGGAGGATTGAGAACACTAAAATTTTTGTACTGTTCATACAAACGAAAGGAGAGCATTTTACTTCTCAGTAGCAAATCTTTCGCTGGAAATGACAGGGTGCGGAAAACTAATCCGAAGGCAGAAGGTCATAGGTTGAATATCTGGGCACATTAAATACAAATTGCAATTTATATTGAAATACAATTTATCTTATCTTATCTTTATCTTTGCATTACTTCAACACACCTTATAAAGCTATAAAGGCTGAGTACTGGTGCATGGCTGACCACTGGGTGTTTTACCCAAATTGTAACTTGTTGCTTCGTGAAACGGGCCCCTGATTGTCCGAAAATTGAGATGATTCTTTGCTTCGGAGAGCAGTCGTTGGTCTCGGCTATTATTTGCGCAAAAAAGTCGTAACCACGCGCCCGCTTCATTACCACTTTGGTAAAAATAGCGAATAAGTAAAAAATAAATGTCGTTATATAAAAAGAAGACTTAACTAGCTTTCTGATCGCGATTTCATTCGCATGGTTTTAGTCTTTTTACTGCGAATAAAATTAGTTTGTGTTGTCATTTAACTAAATAAACTTATATTAAATCAAAATCTCTTTATTTCCAAGATTCACAAATTGTCTAAAGAAAGTAAGTATCTGGTAAATCCAGAGTTTGGAATTTCATGTTTTAATTTGTGGATGTAATTGGCTGCAAGTTGCCTTGTTGTTGTTTGATGGTGCAATAAAGAACCTCAAACTGGAATAACAGACGTTTAGACTGGAGGGGTCGGCTGTAAAAGATATTAATGACCACAGGAACTGGTGAAATAAACGAGGGGACGGTATGGAGCCGACGTTTTGCAAAGGTGAACCGCTGAAAGGTCTCATACATTTTCAGTAAGAACCAAATTAAAGTTGAAAGTGACGGACAGGGGGCCGTTTCACGAAGCTACAAGTTACAAATTACAAGTATAATTCGATGTACATTGCGTAGGCAGTGAGATTATAACGATAAGGCTTTACAGTTTAGGCAAATTGACTACGCAATGAATATCAAATTGTAACTTGTTGCTAGTAAATTGATGCTTCGTCAAACGGGGCGCAAGAAGTAACAAGCAGTTTATCGGTGTAGTGTAAAGTTAAAAATTAAAATAGTTCATCTTTCAAATTGTAAAAATGTATTTTTATATATTTATTCATTATATTATAGTACATTTACACATTATATGTTAAGTACATGCCACAGTGAGAGAAATAGATTGTAGTGTTTATTTATAATGAATGTGTTTTATTTTCTTCGACTAGACGATAGATCAGTAGATAAGATCAGTCGCTACATTTTCTATTTTGATTGGTCTGTATTTATTTTTGTCTGTAAATATTCAGTATTATACAATGTCTAAATACTTTATCCATATAACAATAACCTAAATAATAAAGCATAAAGTAAGTTTTTTCATTGTTTTTAATACAGCATGAAATTTACATCGTTTTGTTCCCGCCGTGTAGTGATAGTACCCGTCAAACTGAATGGAGACCAAAAATTTTTTTGTCGCAGGATTTTTTTTTTCGTGAAATGTTGTTCAGTTTGACGGGTACTATCACTACACGGCGGGAACAAAACTATGTAAATTTCACGGTGTATTATTGTTTGACTTTTTTTCTGACATTGTATTTTTTGTGAACCATAAAGTTAGGAAATATTTATAGCCAACTATACGTTTATATTCGCCATGTTTTATGATTAGGTTAATTTGTACCGCTCTACATTTTTGAGAATAAAAATTCAGCATCCTTTTGATGTACGAATATCAGGGAACTCTCATTATCTCCAAATTTGACCCAACAAATGATAAAATAAGATGTAATAATAAGATAGATGTAATAATAAGGTGTAATCAGAAAATCTAAATAAACTTAATAAATCTTAATCCTGTTTCATAGTAATGCCAATATTTACAGCATTCTCCTGTAGTATGAATAAGATCTGTAACACTGTAATCATAGATATTTCATGGATCTTAATAATACCTTATAATGAGGTAGTACTAGATACATAAATTAATATAAAATATTATCCGTATGTTGGGAAAACCGTAAGCAAAATTTAAAGTAGTTTAAGTTTTTCCATTCATTAGGAATTACATATATTCTTCGCCCACCGCACCGTTATATACCGCATATATATACCTCTACAAAGCACTCCCATTCGTCTCTATCCTTAGTTTTTTTTATCGATAGAGGGCCTAGTCATACTCATTAAAAAAACTATTCTAGTTAAGGCAACTAGGGCCCTGCGTAAAGACTATTTATAATAGATTGAATATGCAGTTAGGTGTTCCATTTTCGATATAATTATGTTAATTTAGTTTCTTTAGTCCATTGTCCAGACGCAACGACAGTTACATTATAGACATTTTATTTGTAGCGCAGCAGTGGACATGCAAAACGCCTGTATATCATTATGAAAAATTCAGCGTGTAGATAGGCTCAGGTTCAAGCCCGTCACAGACGGAGCTATAATATATATTATAGCACGAGGCAGCCAGCTCTCTCATCACCATTCACTTTGTGTGCAAAGCGGGGGTCAAGCAGAATGGCCGGTCACTGATTGATTTGCCATTTTGTTTGATTTGCTTTGCGTGAAAGTGAATGGCGACGAGAGAGATGGCTGCCTCGTGCTATAATATATATTATAGCTGCCGTGTATGATGCCCTTTAGACTTAAAGCAGCGATTACTCTTTTCGAAATATCGGAACAATAACAAATACCAATAATTGCTTTTGCAGTACTAATTTATCGACACAAAAGCACAGAAACGTCATTTGAAGAACTAAAAGCACGTCACTACGTGTAATCGGTATTTTAGGTATTTTCCGCATACGCGCGGTCCTATTTAAACTTTAAAAAACTATCTCTCAAAAAAAAATCTTTCTAATAAATTTAAATTTAAACTTTTACTTACTTACTTTATTTAAACAAAAAGCTTGTGCATTTAGATTTTAAGAATGCCTATACTAAAACCTACGCGGCGGCTGTAAAATGAGGTGCATCAAATCTATAACGCATATCGATGGATATCAAGCTGATTCATTGTTATGTCGATAGTTACGTTTGCTTAGCAACCGGACATGACAACACTAGCTATAGGTAGGTATTTTGAAAAAAATCTAATCACTTATTTCTATAGAAAATACTGTTCACGGCGGCACTGTTCATTCGCGTTGTTGGATTAAAATTCGTGATGAATGTTCCAAGGAGTCTTCATAAGAACGACCAGAATATTGTTAGCTATTACTTTGGACATACGGAGCCGAGACGTGGAACATAACGGCCCATCGGCTACATGTCACTCAGCGAGCCATGGAAAGATCTATGCTTGGTATTTCGCTACGGGATAAAATCCGAAACGAAATAATCCGGCAGAGGACCAAGGTAGTTGATATCGTCCAGAAGTGTAGCAAGCTGAAGTGGCAATGGGCTGGCCACGTCTGTCGCAGAACCGACGAGCGTTGGAGCAGACGGGTTCTCGAATGGAGACCGCGTCTCGGGAAACGTAGTTTGGGACGCCCCCCTGCCAGGTGGACTGATGACCTGAGAAAGGTCGCTGGTGGTGACTGGATGAGGAAAGCGGGTGATCGTGCGCTTTGGCGTGGCCTTGGGGAGGCCTACGTCCAGCAGTGGACTGCAATAGGCTAATTGATTGATTGATTGATTACTTTAGATTTCAGTGTCAGTAGTAACAACGGTTAGAGCCGCTAGTTTCCGTGTAAGAGGCGACATAGATCGAATTCCACTTTCGCCTTCATACATATAATTCGAAGATCGTAAGAAGAAAAAACAATGTAAAAAAACTGTACGTACACGCTTGTGAAAAGATTCAAAATTTGTATATGAGAAGTTGACTCCCGTACTAAGCCAGCGCCTCCTCCTCCGGTGCGTACTCATTTAAACCCAGAGATCACCCTTACCTGATATGGGTAGGCTCTATCGGTGGGAATGTTATAATGAACTGTTAATACTACTTACTTATTTTCACGTAGTTTAAAAAACTAATATGGTTTCTGGAAATTTGAAATTAGTTTAAACTTTAGGCTTAGCATGTAATGAAGCAAGTTCCAAAGCAAACATAATGTTAATAAGCAATTAATCTTCAAAGTGTATTAGTATGAAATCGATAAACAATTATACGTACAAAGTACGTAAGCGCTTTTTACGATAATGTTTGTTGTATTTTTCTTATAAATAAGAGAGTTCTGATCAAATGGTAAATAAAAACTCAGGATTATTTACTTAAAAAAACGAATAACAAATACGAGTACGTAAGGATTTGATAAATGTTTAAATTAATTAGCAGTTCAGTTTACAGTTAAACTATTAATATTGCAGTTTATTGATATGCACGTAAAATGTATAAGTATATCCTACTCATAAAACTTTTGTGCACAAATATACGAGGGGATCAAAAAGTAGTGAGAACGACATACTCCTTGGTAAGAAAAAAAAAAACTGGCAGGCATAGCTCAGATACATATTTGTAATATTAATAAAGAAAAAAAATCTTCGATTCTCTTTTGTTTTTTTCTGAATGTAGTAATTTGTTTGCTTCGTGTTTGAACGTGTTCTCGAAAATGGAGAAAAACGAAGTGCGAGCCGTTTTTTTTTTTTTTTTTTGTTTTGGCATAATGCTATTTGCACATTGCCACATACAAAGTGAGGAAACGTAACGCGATCTATACCTCTGTTTAAAAAAGTTAACGACTAAAGAGATTCATTGCGATTTGTAGGCAACATTAGGAGAGTCTGCTCCGCCGTATTCTACTGTCGCAAGGTGGGCTTCTCAATTTCGAGTAGGGAGAACGAGCACGGAAGACGAACATCGTTGCGGCCGTCCATCGACGTCAGTCACCCAAGAAAATGTTGCGAAAGTCGAGAAAATTGTATTGAGCGATCGAAGAGTTACCATCCGATACTTAATTCAAGAAACGGGCATTTCATATGGAAGAATTCGATCCATATTGAAACAATCTTTGAATATGAGAAAAGTTTCCGCAAGATGGGTGCCGAGAATGTTAACCGACAGTCAGAAATAAAATCGACTTGACATTTCGAAGATATTGTTGGACAAGTTTCAAGAAGATTCTGAGAACTTTTTGTCTCGTTTCGTAACAATGGACGAAACGTGGGTCCATCATTTTGATCCTGAGACAAAACAGCAATCTTCGCAATGGAAACGGCCATCATCACCGACCCCGAAGAAGTTTCGTGCCGTGGCTTCGGCTGGCAAGGTTATGGCCTCAATATTTTGGGACTCAGAAGGGATATTGTTGATTGATTACCTGGAGCGTGGAACCACTATTACAGGCCAATATTATGCAGCTTTAATTCCCAAGTTGAGGAATGCCATCAAAAAGAAAAGGAGAGGGAAACTTCGAAGGGGCGTGCTGTTTCATCACGACAACGCACCCGCGCACAGGTCGGCAGTTGCGATGGCTGCCATTCAGCAAGCTGGCTTCGAATTGGTTGACCACCCCCCTTATTCACCAGATCTGGCACCTAGCGATTTTATCTGTTCCCCAAATTGAAAGAATACTTAAGGGGAAACAGGTACGAAGACGATAACGAGGTGATGGATGCCGTGGAGAGCTTTTTGCAGGACCAAGACAAAACTTTTTTTTTAAAGGGATTGAAGCCTTGGAAAAGCGCTGGACTCGGTGTGTAGAGAGACTCGGAGACTATATAGAAAAATAAATTATTAAGTGATCAATAGTCATTATATTCTATTTCATTCTCACTACTTTTTGATCCCTCCTCGTAATAATACCAGCTGACCCGCTCCTGACAATAACGAACACATAAAAGAAAGATTTATCCAATTTGGTGCAGTCGTTTGCAAGTTATGCGCGTACAAACATTTCGGTGATTCATTTTTATATATATAGATTATGACGGGATTAGTAATAATCGTATCGAATTATCAACAAGATGATATACCTATACATTAATATTTTTTGTTGTTATATTTATTACGTCCCCAACAAGGGGCTGGGTTTCCACAAATGATATAAGTATAGATAGTTTTGTTGATAGCTTGCTTGACTTAAGAATTATTAAAGAGAGAGCTAGTTTTTTTTAAGTAGATAAGTAAGCAAATGGAGGTTGTAATAAGTCTTATGCTATATAAAGGATGTGAGTAGTTTTGTGGATAGTATGAAAGCCACTAACCGAGCGGTGTTCACCCCAATGGGCAGAGTACGCCGGCCATTCAAGCAGGTAATCCGCGAGGGAGCTGCCTCAATAGCGGCATCGTTAACACGTGATTTGAGTTTTTGTTGTACGGAAGTTTACATGAATATACAGAGCAGAAGAGCCCTCACAAACTGATAGGGTCACTTGCATCATAATTAACAAATTACTCTTTGTTGTCTTTATCATTTAGCTATTACTTACAAGATTTTCTATAAATGAAATAACTTCACCAGTGCAGTGTGAACCGCTTCCTCACAACTTACGAATTAAATTTTGCATGCTGCTCAGTTTCATGACAATACGCTAAAATGGAAAAATTTACCTGATCATCGTCGGCCATAGTCAGGACTGTTTCTCGCGAGTTATTAGCACATTACTCGAAACCTTGCACATACTTACTTTTAATTTTGGTCATCATCTTTATCATGTCCCGAGGGAACTCCTCAAAATTTAGTAGCATTGTAGCATGGACATAAAACTTTATATTTAGTGTAGTCTACTTACAAGGGCAAGGCTTGTGTAGGGTTTTTAATTAAAACTCATTGTGATTGTTTGTCGTTATTTGATTAAGTACATTATTTCAGGATAAAATTACGTTTTCGGTTAAAAGCGTATCCTGATAGTACTTTTTTGAATAGCGATTTATCTTACAATTATAAAGTATCAGTTTGTGGAGATATGCCATTTATCTCAAAAATATGATAAAGTCAAAGTCAAAGTAAAAATAATTTATTTCCATAGGATGTTATTACATCACTTAGATCCGTCATTAAATTTTTTTGGGTGAGTTCACTAACACCTAGTTTTATCTAATTCATACCTAGTTCTATCTTTAAAACTTAAAAAATATGAACGAGTAAAAGCCCTGCACGTTTTATTATTTAAAATAAAACAGTAATAAAAATGTAAAGAAAAGAGTAAAGTAAAAAGGTAATAGCCAATAAAAATTTATTTTTCAAATGGCAACACAAAGCATCACATGAACTGCAAAAGATGCTCCGTGCTTCGCCCATTTCAGTCGGATTGGAAATTCTATAGTTTTGTTGCGTTTGGTGTTGCCACTTTCAAGATTGAGCTCAGCGCTCGTCGTATAAGATTTAACATAGAGGAAAAGCTTATCAGTTCTTGCTCGCTGGACTGAATTGAAAGAGGCACACGTCACGCTCACAGACCAAAGAAACTCGTCTAGTAGTGGTCTGCATATTATATTGTGCTTAGTACGATTGTGTGTTTTAGGTGTGTTTTGTGTATAATGATGAAGACACGTCCCAGTTATTTAAAGTAAGTAGGTACCAACTTATATCCAAATTTATAAAACTATCATCTCAAAATAGTAGTTTTTAAACAGTTTAGTACTTGAAAAAGATCCTTTATCAGCTTGAAAAAGAACAAAATGCTGCTCCGTGGTTTTAAGGCTTTTAGTCATCAAAACAAAAGAAGGAATTCATACTTTAAAACCAATTTTCTCGACACTCTGTCCCTCGAAATAAAAAAAGTCGACAAGTCGTTAATTGGTGTTCGCAGTTTGTCATCTTGTCTTTGGAATTAATGAATGGGTCTGTAACCATTAATCTTTCGCGCCTCCTCGTTAGTCTCTTTTATTTATTCATAATGTAATTAGCTGAACAATGTTAAAATTGAGAACTAATTAACTTGAATGGTTTGGCATTAGTTCCATAAAAAGTAATACCAGTTTTTTATTCTGTGACCGCACTGTCGTGGAGCATAACGTGCATAGAAAAATAAATATGATAACGTGTTTGTTTCCAGTAAATTAATATCTCAATTTTTTTAAATACGAAACGACATTAATTTTTCTCGTCAAAATTAACCTTTGTAGATACGGTCAGCTACGACCACTTCCTTAGAGAGCCACCACTCAAATTTCTTGTTCGACCACTTCCCAGTTCGGCCACTTTCTTGAAGGGCCACTTCCAAGTTCGACCATTTCCTTGAACGGCCACCACCCAATTTCCTTGTTCGGCCACATCCCAGTTAGGCAACTTAGAAGTTCATATTTTATGTAGGTAATAGAATAAAAAAGTTTATTTGATTTATTTAATTTTCATATAGACATATAGATTACAGACATTTTCGATTTGAATATATTTTGTCGATTTGAATATTGTACCAAATCAATTTATAGTGCAAATCTACGAGAATATTCTCAGGCATTCATAATAACATACACATGTCACGCGCAAGATTTCTCTTTACGTCACGCTCGTCGTATTTCTGCCGCATTGGCAAAGACATCAAACACAGCTGCGCTCAAATGTGATTCCTTGGCTCCATCAGCGGCGCTCGACTGGAAAGACCCATATCTCGGTTTCCCAGGAGTGCGCGTCTGTGGAGAATGCTCACTTCATACGAGACTCAATTCCATGGCCAATGAAGGCGGTGCCTCTCAATCTTACCCGGTTTCAATGAGACCGTGTTTATTTTCTTACTAGGAGAGAAAATTATTCTTTGCCTTATGAATAAAAGGAGCTAATACTTTTTAATATAGATGTTTTTTTTTTTATTTAAAGATAAAAATATAAAGCTGATGGTTTTTCAGATTCGGACATCCTGTTGCCATACGTCGCTTCAGTCATAGCAAAAGTTTCTACTATCTATCAATAAATTAAATTACTAATAGTCATTTAACCTTAGACTGGCTACGCATCACCACCGTAGCAAATTGCTACAAGCCATTGTTAAAATTGCTACGAAACTTCGCCTTCTTAGACAAACCGACGCACCACTACCGTAGCAAGTTGCTACACGGGATAGGCTTCCGTCCGTCAACAAACCGAGCGGCTACGCTCCACCGTAGCAAGTTGCTACATGGGATGGGCTTCCGTCCGTCAACAAACCGAGCGGCTACGCACTACCGTAGCAAGTTGCTATATGGGATGGGCTTCCGTCCGTCAACAACCCGAGCGGCTACGCTCCACCGTAGCAAGTTGCTACATGGGATGGGCTTCCGTCCGTCAACAAACCGAGCGGCTACGCACTACCGTAGCAAGTTGCTACATGGGATGGGCTTCCGTCCGTCAACAAACCGATCGGCTACGCTCCACCGTAGCAAGTTGCTACATGAGATGGGCTTCCGTCCGTTAACAAACCGAGCGGCTACGCACTACAGTAGCAAGTTGCTACATAGGATGGGCTTCCGTCCGTTAACAAACCGAGCGGCTACGCACTACCGTAGCAAGTTGCTGTATGGGATGGGCTTCCGTCCGTCAACAAACCGAGCGGCTACGCACTACCGTAGCAAGTTGCTATATGGGATGGGCTTCCGTCCGTCAACAAACCGAGCGGCTACGCACTACCGTAGCAAGTTGCTGTATGGGATGGGCTTCCGTCCGTCAACAAACCGATCGGCTACGCTCCACCATAGCAAGTTGCTACATGGGATGGGCTTCTGTCCGTCAACAAACCGAGCGGCTACGCACTACCGTAGCAAGTTGCTACATGGGATGGGCTTCCGTCCGTCAACAAACCGAGCGGCTACGCATTACCGTAGCAAGTTGCTATATGGGATGGGCTTCCGTCCGTCAACAAACCGAGCGGCTACTGATCTCAAAAAGTAAGGGTACACTCAGCTCATGATTCTGAATCATAACAAGCACTGGTAAACAGAGATATTGTTTTATGAAGTTTCACAGCTGATTCTAAATGTTTTTTGCCTGGCTGATTACAAATCTAAAGTCCGTTTTTCAATAGCTGCTCTAGTACCGGGATACAAAAAAAAACAAAAAATACAAGCATAAAAAGTGATAAAACAGCAAAATATTTGAATTCCTTAACGACTTTTTTGTAGCTCTAGGAAGTAATGGAAACCCAATTTACTAATTGCATTAACGTTTCCGTACTTTTTTCGTGTTGCGATTATCTTAGCATGATATAGGTACTTACAATACAAACATTCTACTACTTAATGCACTGAATCATTTTGTAGAGACTTGCCACTTATTCTTACTTACTTACCCTACTCAAAACAACAGCATACTATCTGAAAATCTGATAATAGCTTTAGTTCTTTTAAAAATGGTTGCCATCTAATAATCTGTCTGCGAATTTTCATGACCCTGTCCTAAATATGTAGGTAGTGTTAAAAAAAAAAAATTCTTTATTATATAAAAACACTTATGTTAGAAAAGTGGGGCAAGTGTCTCCCAAAAGGCTTATCGCCTGTGTCGGGAGGCACCGCTCTTCATAGAAACATAATATAAGTTAATGTTATGACAAGTTCATACAGATGGAAAAAGAGGTTAGTATAATTAAGATAAGTTTAGTTTAGGTCTAAAGTAGTTAAGCTCATATTATTAGATTATAGGTTCAACTTACATTCCTTCCTACAATCTAAGTCTAAGTTTAACTAGGTACATAATAACTAGAAATAGATTAATTCAGTTCAGTTAGACATGCCGAGTTATTCTAAGTCTAAGCGGTCTATTCATGGTTTAACATACTTTCCTTCTTACAATCTAAGTCTATGTTTAAGTAGGTACATAATAGCTAGAAATAATTTAGTTTAGTTAGACATGCGAAGTTATTCAGAGTCTAAACGGGTGTGTGTGTGTGTGTGTGTGAGGGGGTGAGTATGTATAAGAGAGTGAGGAGTGGAGTGCTGCTGAGTGGTTATCCCTACGGCAACTACGCCTTGGGATCGGGTTATCCTATACAGTTTAATATCATTACACTGTCCACTAACCAGTCAGCAGCCTCTCCACTGCTTGATAGTGTGTGTGTGAGTGAGTTTGTGTGTGTGTGTGAAAGAGGGTGTGTATGTATAAGAGAGGAGTGGAGAAGAGCTGCTGAGTGGTTAGCCCTACGGCAACTACGCCTTGGGATCGGGTTACTGTATACAATTTAATATCATCATACTGTCCACTAACCAGTCAGCAGCCTCTCCACTGCTTAATTGTGTGTGTGTGTGAGTGATTTTGTTAGTAAAGTGAAGTGAAGCCTACTTAATTGTTAGATGGTTAGCCACTAACCAACCAGCAGTTCCTCCAGTTCTTCATATGATTTGGGTTCAAGCCATGTTAGAATCACCTTACTACAATCATAGCAATTTTTAGTGTAAATGTCTAAGTCCTTATTTAGAAGATTGTACATCTTAGGAGATCTTATGTAGCATTGCCTACTCACGAAAACAGTTTTTGTGGGAGGTACTTTAGCTACAATAAACCTCCTTCTTCTAGTTAGGATTGTCGGGTCAAAACGGATAGTTTTATGTATTCTTGTGACCATATTATAGATGTGAAGTTTTCTGATAGACATAAGTTTTGTTATTATATATAGATCTTTGGTAGGGAATCTGCGCTTTTTAAAGTACATGACCTTAATTAGGCATCGCTGAGCTCGTTCTACAGCAAGAAATTTGTTTTTTGTGTCACCACCCCAGATTGAGATACAATAAATCATAATGGATTGCGCTAGTGCTAAATAAATTTCCTTGAGAAGATCTCTAGGGTTTTTGGGATTAGTTTCTCTCGGCACAACATATCTCAAAGTTTTAAAAATCCAGATGACCTTTCTAATCCTTGAGGTTACGTATTCAAGGTGGGGATGCCATGATAGACGTTGGTCAAGGACAACCCCAAGGTATTTTGTTTGTGCAACTTTTGAGATAGTGGGACAAGAGCAGGAAAAGGAACATTGGTTTACACATAAGGCAGTACTACAATTGTGAATTTGAATTTTAAAACCATCATTATAGATACTGAAGCTGATGTAATTAGTTTTTTCTGTGTTAAGGGTTAAAACATTATCTTTTAGCCAACTACTGATTGCCTTCAAGCCCTGTTCAGCATCCGACTTAATGCTATCCCAGGTATCGCCAGTGAACACAACGGCAGTGTCATCAGCGTAAGCAAAGAGTTCCGCGTTCTTAACCTCCATGTTACATAGGTCATTGATGTAAATTAAGAATAATGTGGGGCCAAGAACGCTACCCTGAGGCACACCATATGTCACCACGCCATATTCACTGGTACACCCTCCAGTTTAACCATTTGCTTCCTATTTGTCAAGTAGTTGGTCATTAGAAGTAAAGAAGTTCCTCTGATTCCTACTAATTCCAGTTTTTGTATAAGAATGGGGAGAGAGAACGCCTTTTTAAGATCTAAGAATACTGACAGACTTTTTTTCTTTTGATCGAGCTGTTCTATGATCAGTGAACTGAGTGCTGATATAGCATCCTCAGTCGATCTACCCTGACGGAAACCAAATTGACGCTCTGATAAAATGTTAAAATTATCTAGGAATTTCAGTAGTCTTTTATTAATTAGTTTTTCAAAGATTTTAGAGAACACGGGCAGAACTGAAATCGGTCTGTAATTGTTAATAATGTCTCTGTCCCCATTCTTATACACCGGGGTTACAATCGATTGCTTGAGTGCAGAGGGGAAAACACCCTTTTCAATTGATAGATTGACTGCATGGGTCAAAACGGGTATAAGATCCACTTTGGCAAGCTTAAGAAAAGAATTTGTGATACCATCCCACCCAGGAGCACTATCTGATTTTAGGTTTACAATTATACTGTTTACTTCATCTGGGTCTGTTGGGAGGAGAACAAAAGAGTGTGGATTAGATAGGAGATTACGTAAGAAGGCATCAGTTCCACCAGAGGTGGGTGCTATATTTTGCGCAAGTTTTTTTCCAATATTAATGAAGTAATTATTTACATGTTTTGCTGATAATTTAGGGGATGATTTTAAATTTAGTAGTTCAATGTTTTTATTATTTTGCATACTATTGTATGTGATGTTTTTAATATTTTTCCATAATAATTTATTGTTTTTGGTAGATTTGGCCAAAACTTCTCTTTCATAGTCTCTTTTTAGCTTTTTAATAAGTTTGTTACAATAATTCCTACATCTATTGTAGATAATTTTAAGAGTTTGATTGAAAGGGTCCTTACATATTTTTTTTTCTCGAAGCTTATTGCGATGTCTTATACATCGTAGGATGCCTGGGGTAATCCACGGTTTAATTATACGAAATTTTGATGGATATTTTTAATACTAGTGTTGTCATTTAAAATCCGAGTTATAGTATAAATTAAACGATTTATCACCTCATTAGGGTCATCACAAAAAAGTAATTCTGGAAGATTGGCCTTCTTAAGCTGGCCTGGCTGGCTTTTTTTGTTTGCTTAGCCGAGTACGGATTTTTTTATTTGGAGAGGCACAAAAATGTCGTTAAGTGATCGGTTATTGTCGTCTTCAGTATGGCGATAGTAGCCGTTAGCCTTTTTAAGTTTAAGTTAAGCATAAAGTGGTCCAAGCAGTTTACTCCTCTAGTGGGTATTTATTGTATGTCCGGCTAATATCCCATATAGAGACAGCATATTTAGATAATAAGTTCTGTTTTTAATTTCGTAGTAGGACGTAAACTGTTTCGCTTGTTACCGCTAACTGCAGCTTTGCCGACAACTCCATGGGGTTTATCACTCGTGTTTATTTCCCGAGCAGTTACTTCGCTTTCAAACGACAATGTTGTAAAATAGTAAGTGTTCATGTTGTGTTGGTAACAGCCTTATTTTGTAAACAAAATATTGGATTGACAATAGGAATTAAAATAAATGAAGTAATAATGTTACCAATATTATATACGAGCTTTCATTGACTTTTCACTGACTTGACTCACATATATATGTATAACATAGATGAACGAAATAAACGTACCGTCTTTTCTTTTTCCTAAATGACCCACATACAGCTAAGACTATGTATACCAAAGTGGTTGAAGTCCTTACCAAATCGGTGCAGTGCGCAATTTTTTCATAAGAAAGAGAGAATAATATCAAATATCCAATACCTAATATCCCCAACTTTGTAATGTGTGAACTATACTGTATGGAATCCTATGATGTGATTGTGTTTAGCTACAACAAGAGGTCAAAGTTATTGTTATTTTTTATCTGAGTAGATAAAAATATGACGGTGTGCAATTTAGTGCAATATTGCTTGATTGTAATGCACGGGAACAAAAGCTAGTCACGCCACTCTTCAAAAACTTGTTTTGCTAATTATCTTCGACTTGTTCTCTCGCAATAATGATAACACATAGATTGTAAATATGTTGACGTCATTTCAGTTATCCATTATCACACTGTAGAGCGCTCACGTGAGGCAAAAGCTTGTCTGGTAGCTACGCTTGGCTTCATAAGATAGTAAAAGTAATAAGATATCATGATAAATTGTTCCGCTATATTGTGATAAATCGAGGTCCGTCATTGTAACTAATAATAACATTTTCAGCTTACTTTTATTTATATTTCATGCGTAATTGGATTAACGGTATCGTTAGTGTTTACGCACGCTAAAATCATACATACAATTACAATGAGACGTGCTAATTATACACTGACATTCACACTCAAATTATTCAATTATAATATGCAAACTAATTTAATGGAGAAATGCTATTGTCCAAAGTAAATAAGATACTATTGTTTCGTATGATGACCCACTAATAATACAGAAGAGACTAAAGGTGACTTAAGAATTACATTTTCAAGTCCGCACCCGCTATATAATCGGTCTAGTGGCAAGGGCCGCTGCCACGTACCAATGTGTTTTCAAATTCATAATGTACGTTTATTCGACGCTCTTACGGTGAAGGAAAACATCGTGATGAAACCTGCGCACTCCTGCGAAGAAATTCAAAGGTTGTGTGTGAAGTCGATCAACCCGCACTGGGCCAGCGTGGTCTACAAAGGCCTAATCGCCTCATTAGACCAACACTAAAATGATGCGATGAGAACGATGAGCTGGTAGAGTTTATGCTTAAAAAATGAAATAGGTATCTAACGTTGTACCACATCGCCATTAGTATGATACGCTTTTCATACTCTGACAGTATTATCTGATTACAGATGATTTGGGATAGATGCAGGATTCCTTCACCATTTCCCAGAAATTATATTTTTTTGGAAGTCACGCGTTTTCCTTACCAGTATAACTGGATCCTTGACTCCTACCGGACAGTAAGCTGAAAAATATAAAAACAAACACATGCAAACAATAATAATAATGCGTTTTTTTGCAACGCTGTTGTAATTGTTTTCCTTCTTCTCCCTTATAATATTTATATAATAAATTTGGATTTTATTTTTGGAATGCAACAATTTCTCATCGAGAGAAAAAAATCGCGTGCAACTTAGAATTAATATTTAATAATTTATACCTATATCATCAACAGCTCATCATGTACGTCCCCACCGAGGGGCTCGAGCCTACCCTTAATTAGGGCGATCAAGCCTTATTCGACCACGCTGGCCCAGTGTGGATTGGTCGACTTCAAACACAACCTTTGAATTTGTTCGCAGGAGTGTGCAGGTTTCATCACGATGTTTTCCTTCACTGTAAGAGCGTCGAATAAACGTACATAATATGAATTCGAAATTCGAAAACACATTGGTACGTGGTGGGAATCAAACTCGCGTCTCCCGGACGGGAGGTAACGGCCCTTGCCACTAGACCACCGACACTGTATCTGTTTAACGAAATACAAAATGTTATCGTCTACTTTCATGCTTTATTAAATAAAATAAGTAACCTGAAAATGTTTACGCTGTCATAACTATTATGTACACATAGGTACATATTATCTGGGCAGTAGTTTATGACGCCATCGAAAAGTATGTTTTATATTTATATTCCCTCTCTGTTGCTTATTGGCTGGTCTCATATTTAATTGGTCGCGTCGTTGCCGTACATTTTTCTCAGCGGCAGCGGAAGTCCTTCATCAATCATCTTGCCGCAAGTACTCAATCTGTCCCGAAGACATGTCAATAAAGGCTACATTACTTGATTTCGGTCTTTTATCACCTACTGCTTACAACACAACGCCCACTGTGGGAATTATGTCTGCTTAGTTTTTCGTTTTTTCCCAAAGTAGAGTTAGGCAAAATTAAAACTCACTCGATAAAATCGGATAGACAAAACGAAATTAAAACATCCATACAGAGATACATACAGATGATGCAGATCTGATCTTTTATATGAATGAATGAGATATACTTTATTGCACACAGACGAAAACTTACAATAATTACAAAAGTAAAAAATAGTACAATTTATTGGCGGCCTTATTGCTAAGGTAGCAATTACTTCCAGGCAACCGGGTGGCATGGAAACAATAGTGAATAGGATAAAAACGATGCGGGTCGGTGCGCCTACCTATTCCAAACATTTAACAACTATTCGATATTTAATTAATACATATTTTAGAATACATAAATAAATAAAACTAATATAAATTTTCTTCTTCATCGTGTGGGTTGTAAGGTCGACAACCGACCTCACAAACCCTAGTGTCAGTGTTATGGAGCCGTCAAAGGCCACTGACATGGCTTGTGTAACGACTAGATAGTAGCTGGGACCAACGGCTTAACGTGCCTTCCGAAGCACGGAATTCCGCGGAATCACCTTTCCTTTCGGACAATCAGGTGATTCAGCCTGCAAAGTCCTAACCAAACTGGGGAAAGTCTCACAAAGAGATTTTTGCTTGATAGTGTCCCCCCGGGAATCGAACCCGGAACTTCCGTAATGAGCAGCGAAATCTCGACCACTCTGCCACGGAGGCTGATTATAATACAAACATACATAGATATCGGATGATAATCATCCAAATAATTCTTCTACTAATAATTATTTTTTCCTTAAGTCACTGTAATCATCTCGGTTTAATTATGTATTTACAAACTTTGACATTATAATATCCGTTTCACTTAAACTTGGCCAACTTTGGTGGTACAACTTTATTCAGTAGACTAGTCTAATAAATGTAAGGCACCTGCTTATTTTAAAACACATTTTTTAAATACGTCTAGTGTTTTCCTTCTTGTGTTCTTTTTGCATGTAATGTGAAGTATGCGCTTAGATTTGATATGAGGGAATAAGAATCTTCTTGAAGATAACAAAGATTTTTCCGTGTTTATAGTGGTAGAATAATAATAATAATAATAAAGTATTTATTTCCTCAACAACAATCACATTAATGAAGAACATAACAAGTGATACATATTACATTATATTGTTGAGGCTGGTCCCTAAACTAGGAGATCCTGTACTATAGGAAACCAGGCCTCCACCTCAGAATTGAACACAGGGTAAGAATATATAACTTGTTCGAGCAAGTAGATCATAACAACATGTTGGGAGAAAACAAACAAAAGAGGAAAAAAAAACAACAAAAAAACTAAACAATTATAACAAAACCAATAATAAAAGCATGTGTAAGTTTGTGTATATGAGAGTGCATGCAAGTGTGAGTGTGTGTGTGTGTGTGTGTGTGTGTGTGTGTGTGTGTGTGTGTGTGTGTGTGTGTGTGTGTGTGTGTGTGCGTGCGTGTGTGTGTGTGTGTGTGTGTGTGTGTGTGTGTGTGTGTGTGTGTTGAAGTAGCTAGAACTGTTGAAGTAGCTTTAAATTAATTACTTATTTTTACATAGTGTTTTACTACCTACTAAGTGTCCTTAAAACTCTAGATATTCTGGTGTAAAAACAAGATAGGTAATAAATATTTATCTCAACATCTCATTTTCTTTTTATTTCTTGACTGAAATTAAAAAGAAGGTATAATTTCAGGTTCAGTTTAGAATCTCATGTATTTTCAAAAGCCGTATCTGAATGTTCGCAAATCTTTATTTACATAGCTCAGCTATAATTAAATTTTAATCCCATATTGAAATACATGAGCGATATTATAATGAGCTCGAGCCCATGCTGTTTACTCAAGGCTGTTTTGCATACGAGGAAAAATATTTTTACAGATTATGTTGTATATGTACGTATAGATTTTGATTTATTTTTATCTTTTATGTTGTCTCTAAACAATTTAAATGTTCTGATAGATAAATAATTGGGGAGCGCCAAAGTGTAATCTCAGAATAAAAGCACAGTTTCTGCGAAAACAAAATTAGTAACAAAGCGAAAACAAAAGTAAGTATGTTTTATTAAAAAAAAAGACAAACACTAGGTGTACCTATAATATAGTTGTTAATTGATATAACTCCAAGAGTGTCTAGTGCACAAGAAATATGTTAATAGGTAATAAATTATTGATATGAGGAGGTAGATTAATGTGGTGTTGGTTAGGATATATACCTACTCGTTGTAATATGTTTAATAATAATAATTAAATTTAAATATTTATAGAGATATTCAGTGCACGAGTCGATGGATTTCAAAATAAGCATGCGCGGAGCCCTCTGCGGTGGGAAACCGCGAATGATTGCAACTGCACACAATAGCCTCCGCACTGCATTGACGCGGCCATTTTCATTCTACTATAGGAGCCAACAAGGAATGGAATGAGGGATACGGATTTTTAACGGAACGCATATTACCCACCATTTTTTCAAAGGTTTACCTTTCCATCTTTTACATTTATTTATTTGTTACCTACATTTATTTGTTTAAAGGCCCTAACTAATGATTCTACAACAAAAACTAGTGATTATAATGGTGATTTTAATTACAAAATATCTTCTCTATGCACAAGTTTTTTTTCTACCTTGAAGAAAAGTTAACTTATTTATTTAATTTTATATCGCAACTGTCTATAGATCCGCTAATTACAGTATGTTCAAATTGCAAGAGTTTTCAATGTAATTTGGTATTGTAATTAAAACCAGAAAATGAAGTATTGTAACTAAAAACTTGTTGTTCCTTTAAAAACAATTTTATAAACAAATACTAAAATAGTTATTGAGATCATTACATAACAGCTTATAGATTATTGAGATGTTTTTTATGTCACACGAACTTCTTTCGTCTTTGGTATTATTAGTGAGCTTTGACTGCAGAAATGGTTCTGTAGAATTTGATTTTGACTTCTATCTTTATGTTTATCTTAATATCTGGCTTAATTTCAGACTGTATGGTTTTATATCGATTCGTATCTTTTTCCCTTTAATCTGCTAAAGTAAGTTCGTTTGGGCCTCGATAACGACGTTTCGAAGTTCGGACTAAGCGGGATCCCGGGCGATTTCGCTACAGATTAAATAATACCACTTCTTTCGCTGTAGTATTTTGTGCTAAAGTGTAATATATTGAGTCCTCTATTCCCATTACTGGCACCCAATGGTCTTGATTGAATAATGTTGGGACGAGCAAGTAATGCAAGTAGATTTCGTAGATGTGTTATTATGTCCTCTAAAAGGTTTCGGTATGGCACTTGGATGAAATGTCACAGACTCACTTAATTCATAATGGGACCATACAGACACAGAATAAATAAAGTATAGTAGTCCTTCACATCTACTTCCAATGAAACTTTCAGGGTATTAAAAATTGGACTATAAGCACAGCTATACCTAAGTTGTCACTGATGTTATATTTTTAAAGTGGTGCCTAATTTGAGTTTTTTTTAAGTACCTACTACATTACAACACACATAATAAGAAGAGGTTCCTATTCACAAAGCAATCACCGTTACCTCTGATTAAAAGACATAAGTCTTACGAAGCGAAATTTTATGATAAGCTATACATTACTCATCAGTGGCAAAGGGTGAAATTTTGACAAAGGCAAGCCGGAAGAGCGCGGCCTACCTAACTAAATGACATGCTTTTTGTTTTCAAAACTGTGAGTTCGGAAAATGGAATTCATCGCTACACAAGTAGTCAAATAGTCAGTTGATCAGCAATCCATATGAATTAATGCCATAATAGCATACAGAACTCACAACACTCACTCAACAACTTACCGTATTGAATAGATCGTGAAAAACACAGTAAAAACAACAATTTCACTGTTTACAAACAAGCACACATCAAATTAGCGGACACGTACTTACTAATTAAATGTATTGTATCACTTTACTTCCCCATATAAATCCTAATTTAACCAATCACACAACATCACACATTTCGACCCCGCGATGTATTTTTTACTGCAACTCTTCTTTTTCAATTTTGCTATCTTATCAATTCCTCTCTCGCGTATGCGTTAGAAAGAGAAAGAAATTATGGGAAGCCGACCCGTCTCGGCTTCTATGGCGCCATTTTATGGGTGTGTTTCAAATCAAACTGACAGCGCCGGCAAGATTCGCGTGAGAAGGCAAATATGGAAGTAATCCCTTGGAGCGCCAGAGACAGAGTATACGGCAATTCACGAACTCGGTCGGTCGTGCGACTCGTGCGTGATCAAGTATACATTGACGTGCTTGTAGAGCGCCGTCCATCTCGACTTGTATTAAAAAAGCAATGTATCTTGCGCTCGCGTGTACGTAAATTACTATCAGCATTAGAGGCTGTTGGAGCGGATTTTCGAAAGGTAAGCCGAGGGGAATCGGCTTGTATGGACCCTTCGCCACTGTTACTCATATAATAAACTTAACATTACTCATAAACATCATCAGGCGCGGGCGTGTAGTAGATATGAATGAGTAGGAATGGTGAGCGTAGCCTATTTTTCTTTCTGTAGAGCAAGCCATTTATCTTTTTTACTATTGTAGCAGTTTGTCAGTGGCTTTGTCCACGAGGATTTCAAATTTCACTAAATATACAAATAACATCTTTGTTGATAATAAAACCACTTTTCTTTCTTGACTCACTTACAAGACTGAAAACCTAACATAGACGTACGATTTCCACAAAAGGTTTTTAAAACAATGTTCTTTGTCTTGGGTTACTCAGCTTGGTTGAATCGAGAGTCTTAGGCTGGGTTAGGTTATCCAAGCACAGTCAATAAAATCACTTCATAAGCCCCGATTTTGGTTTGGATTTGAAATTGCAGGTTAAATCACCTGATGTTCGAAAAGTAAGATGATTCCTTAATTCGGAAGGCACGTTAAGCTGCTGCTTATCATATACGTATACCTAGCTTTCGTGTGAATGATTTAAGACCTTTAAGGTCGAGTTGATATCAGATTCTAGTCCCTGTTATTTATGGAAGTAAGTCGTAATACGAGTCATGTCAGAGAGGCGGGATGCTCCGGATAGGGTTAGTGAAGTCGATCGACCCCCTTGACATTCTTTCAAATAAGAAACACAATTGAGGAACGAGTCATATGTCACTCACGCGGGCCGTTCATCAGGGTTTTTTTTTTTTTAATTGGCATGGTGCGGTTTGCACACCGCCACAGTCATTTTGTTAAAAAGGAGGAAACGTATAATGTATTATAAATATTGAATTAGGATCGGAATTTGGATAGGTTTCAGAAGGGATTATTATAGGAAAATAAACAGTAGGTAAAAGAGGAAATATTATACATAAGATTTAGATAGATAAACAGAAGTTGATAATATATTACTTAGCAACAATGTACACAAAATATTAAATGCGAATATTATTAATAATTATAAAACTACTTATAGGTTTATATATTACAGGATCGTTAGTGTTTACTACAACAACACAACCACAAAAAAAAAATTATCTATAATAGTTTGTTTTTCGATCAATTTCAATTCTATTTTGACTGTCAGTATTCTATGTTTGTATACTTACTTACTTTAAAATTATTAGGTACTATTGCTTTGTTTTTGTATGAAAAAACGTTTTTTTTTTATGCATATTCTCTATTAAACCTGGAATCCCAATGTAATTAGCTGCTGGAAGTCCAAACCTAATTTCTAGCGTAACTTGCAGTTCCCAGGAGCTTCGTCTGCAAAGTTTTCCCCAGGTCTAAGTTCATTTATGAATAATGTTATTAATGATACAACTTCCCAGGTGTGAGGAATTAAGATGCCCAAATTGATGTTGAGGAGTTGAGTCGTGGAAATACGCAGTTTAAACTTCAAAATACGACCATTAATTGGATTTAATAAATGTTTTTTTTTTATATCTGCAGTGGGGTGGGTGAAGGAAACTAACGACGCTCTTAACTGCGCTCGTGATAAAATACATAATTAAAGTCACAGTTCTTTAATGGATGTTCAGCGCTTTAGTTGGCGTTATACGTTATACGTTTGAGAAAATTGTTGGGTAAAATTCGGTAGAATACGCACCTAAATAAAGAGTCGCCGAGCTTTGTTTTTAATAGTGCAACTAATGATAGGTTACCAGCCTTAAGTATTAGTTATGAATGTTTTAATAAACCAAAGTCCCTCCCCTGGTCGTATAATCAAGATGATACTAGGAGGCTCAATTTTAGCCGGAAATCACGTAAAAAGCAAAATGAAAAAATCTTCTAAAAAAATATGTTCAATAATTAAATGCTACATTCTAGCCCATGGCAGAATTTCTTACTTTGTGGCAAAAAAAAAATGGCTGCTTGAATAGCTATTATTTGTACCGCTAACCAGAATTCAAAGCAAATTGTATTATTTCTCAACATAATACTGCTGCTATCGCAAAATAAATGAGCTTCGGAATCTTCCATTTCATTATGTAGGTATTATGTAGATAGAGACATTAATTCTCACCCCCAAGGCGTCGACTCAAAGAGATTGTGGATTAACAAATAACATCTTTATGCTGAGGTAAAAAATATCTGACCGAGCTTAGCTCATTAGCCTTTTGTAGTTGGTTGAATTCAAAAGAATTACAGATATTATTATTATTGTACGATAAGAAATTGTTAATATAAATAGCTACGATTTGCCCACGAATCTGTCATGAAAATAATCTGCCCTTCTTAAAATCTGTCCAAATAAGAATCTGTCCTAACCAAAAAAAAATACGGATGGATTACAAAACTCTTAAGTGTTGGTTTAATGCAACAACGTCAAAGAGTCTAATATTTATTAGTCTGTGCATCACGGTCACATGTATAATATATTCATAAGTGGACCCCACTATCACACTCACGTGCAGCTTTGTCTTTTTAATCTGGGGGCACGTCAGTGCCCCCGCCAAGTCGAGCAAAAAAGCGGCACGGCCGTACCATCCTTTTCTCGAAGCAGTTCGGGCCATTTTTGACCCCCCTATAACTTCGTTGTGGATAAAACTAGAAACCTGAATTTTCAGTAATAAAGCAGGAATTGTATAAACCCAGTATGTTTTAAATTTCATTTAATTTGAACCAGTAGTTTAAGATTTATAACTAGTCAAAGTTTCTTAATTTTGTCACTCACTCACTCACTCACTGACTGACCGATCATCAAAACTCTAAGGCACTTCTAGAAGCTTCAAATTTAGAACAGAATTAGTGTTTAGTGTATAAACCAAGGAAAAACTAAAATATTTTGCGATTTCGGCCCAGTTTTCTAGATACATCGTTTGCTAGATAACTTTGTAACCCCATATAAATCTTTACAAAGTTACATTTAATTTTGCAGTAAATGAATCAGTGTACCTGTATAATGGAATATAATTGAATAAGAGGTGTAGGTAGGTGTAGGGTAGGTGTTGGGTAGGTGTAGGGTAGGTGTAGGGTAGGTGTAGGATAGATGTAGGGTAGGTGTAGGGTAGGTGTAGGGTAGGTGTAGGGTAGGTGTAGGGTAGGTGTAGGGTAGGTGTAGGGTAAGTGTAGGGTAGGTGTAGGGTAGGTGAAGGGTAGGTGTAGGGTTGGTGTAGGGTAGGTGTAGGGTAGGTGTAGGGTAAGTGTAGGGTAGGTGTAGGGTAGGTGTAGGGTAGGTGTAGGGTAGGTGTAGGGTAGGTGAAGGGTAGGTGTAGGGTTGGTGTAGGGTAGGTGTTGGATAGGTGTAGGGTAGGTGTAGGGTAAGTGTAGGGTAGGTGTAGGGTAGGTGTAGGGTAGGTGTAGGGTAGGTGTAGGTTAGGTGTAGGGTAGGTGTAGGTAGGTGTAGGGTAGGTGTATGTAGGGTAGGTGTAGGGCAGGTGTAGGGTAGGTGTAGGGTAGGTGAAGGGTAGGTGTAGGATAGGTGTAGGGTAGGTGTAAGGTAGGAGTAGGGTAGGTGTAGGGTAGGTGGAGCGTAGGTGTGCATTTCTACATTGTGTTTTCATGCGATCTACAAAAAGAAATGAGATGCCATCAAAACATAACTTGTAAAAAAACCAAGTCTCGCACGCAACTTAGTCTACCGTAAAAAGTTGTGAGATCCATGAAATACCAAGTCGGTTAATTTGTTCAGTCCCTACTTAAGAGTCCTTCTGTCTTAAGTTATTACGTAATTAGCTCACCTAACAACATCTCATAGTGACCAGATCAAAATTAAAAATCTCTTATGTCTTAAATAAATACATAGATTGACTTGGCAATCGCACTAAACAATCAAATTTGATATAATAATGTATTACTTGTGAGATACATTGTGTTTTCATGCGACTGCCAGGTCAATCTATGTATTTATTTAAAACATAAGAGATTTTTAATATTGATCTGGTCACTATAAGATGTTGTTAGGTGAGCTAATTACGGAATAACTTAGGACGAAGAACTCTTAAGTAGGGACTGAACAAATTAACTGACTTGGTATTACATGGATCTCACAACTTTTTACGGTAGACTAAGTTGCGTGCGAGACTTGGTTTTTTTACAAGTTATGTTTTTGATGGCATAACTATTTACTTATTTTGTAAATGAAATCCAGTATTCCATAACAATAAAAACTCTGAAAGATAACATAGAAAATAATGAGAAAAAAATGTGTAAAAAATACACATTTAAATATGAACATACAAATTTTCTAAAAGTTATTTTCTCAAGTTCTTTGTTGTAACGGATGAAATGTAGGAAGAACCAAAGTATAGGTTAATTATTAGAAATATTTTGATCGTGCTTGATTACAGCAGAATAATAGTAAGATTGACCATTAAATATCATAATGTAATTTAAAACCAAGTCGTCTCTCTCCTTGTGGTGTAGTAGTGAAGTACATGTTATAAAGCAAATATTTAGGCAAGTAAACCAAAACGTGATATAAATTTTATTGAGAGGCATTATTTATTGGGAATCCAACGATATTTTGTTTAGGCCTAATAGGTATCAAAGAAGTAGTCAAGTAGGTATCCAATTAAAAGACTCTTCTAAAGAACCAAACCAAACCAAACTCGCAAAAGTACAGACATGTGAATTTTAATTATTTTCATATGACACAAAAACTTTAAAAAAATAATACTGAGCAAATAAAATAAAAAATCACAATAGACAATTAAACTGAAAGTCAACTACTTCACAAAGCAATTCCTTAATTAAATTTCAATTTCAAAAACATTTGAAAACAACTTTGTCGCGATGTATTTCCAGCCACGAATTTGGATAAATTATGTTAATCAAATCCAGAGATTAAGTCGACAGAAAAGCTGTTAATTTGCCTCTTAACATCTTATTAAGCTTTTGTATTTGAGTGGATTTCAGTGAAGGACAAATAATCTTGTATTTTTAGTCAATAAAATTGTTATATCATTATCTTTTGTTATGTTATTGTATGTATTTCTTTATTTTCTACTCGTATACCGATTGATCTTACAATTACGTAGATAGCTGATTGCATGCCAATAACTGGGGCGAAGTAGTTGGTAGCTCTAAGATTGGTAGCATTGTGTCACAGCAGTAACTGGGGCGAAGTAGTTGGTAGCTCTAAGATTGGTAGCATTGTGTCACAGCAGTAAACCGGTGAAAAGCGCTCGTAAGGGTGACTCTCCGTAAAACTGGTGCAGGCCGTGACATACATTCTACAGTATTTATAGCTATGAAACATTTGATGCATAAGTCAACATTCGAAAATATAAAAATTTGATTTACACGGTGAGTCTACGAATATAGTTCTCGCTATTTAAAGTTTCACAAGCCAATAACAAAATGTTCTGTGGACAACTTCGCCTGTTTAGCTCACAGCACAATTTAGTAACTGACAAAATAAAAGAAAGCATTAAAATAACAATTGTAAAAGTATATTTTTATTATTTTTGTCTAAGGCCTTACATACAGGCTGAAAGTTACAGACAAAATGTAGGGTACTTTCAGCTCATGTTTCCGAATCTTATTCCATGAATATGATTCCAAAAATGTTTAATAAGAAATCGTTCTTTTTTAGATTCTAATACCTGGGCGACCGAGCTTTGCTCGTGGGACATTCAGTTTCATAGTCAGAAAAAAGAAGTTCGCATTTCACCACTATGTGTGTTGAAGTGGCATCTGTTGGGGCACTTTCGGTCTAAGAAAAAATATATAGAAATTTCGATTTCTCTGTTATATTTTTTTTATTTAAAGAACTTAATGAAAAAATAAAAAGTAAGTAATAGTAAGTAAGTATTATGTATTTTAAGTAAAATAATAAAAAAAAGTTATTTAAGGACTGTCTAATCTAATGATATTGCGTAGCATTATTTTAAAGCTTAAAAACACGGAGAAAACGTATTAGATTAGATTACATTATTCTTACAGAGTTTTCTTTAAACAGTACCACTTTTTAGCTAATAAAGTAGCGAAAATTTGAAAAGCAGTAATGTGTCTATGAATTACGAGTCGCGCATTGACCGGCCACCCAGCCCCAGTCTTGCTTAGCGCCGGCCAATACATTGCGTAGGAGAAAATAAATAATAGAAACCTGTAGTTATCTTAACATTCTTGAACTTTTTCGCATGCCGATTATCTTAGCATGATTCACTAAACGCAATGAACTCGTAACTAGTTTAATATTTCTTGAGGAGCCGTCGTCGGTGGTTATATGAATTACAAAACTATGTGCAAGAATAGTATATGTATTTTATGAAAAATTATGCAACGTAGTCGTAGACAACATTTTCATTATGGTAAGTATTGTGTAGCAAAGAGCTACGTCATTGCTACAACATTGCTACGGTGACATAGCAGTTTGCTACGAAAGCCTTGCCGGCGACGCGCTGCTGCCACATGAATATGCCGCTGTTACGTGATTCTCAAAGACAAAGTCAAAGTCAATTTTTTTTATTCGAATTAAGATTTTTACAAATCATTTTTCGACGTCAAAGCTATCTCATGGATGGTTGTCACCTACCATACATTTATTTTTGACTCTTGAAGCAGAAACGTTATTGAGTTGTGATCACGTACACCGTAAAACGCAGGATGGTCTGGGCAGACAAGGACCGAAAATCTGGTAAATAAAGGTCGGAAGGCCGATTGGGACCTTATCCAATAATATCGACTACTGTCGGCAAGATGAATTCTTTATACGTTCTGGCCACCTGATTCGATTTTAATCAACTTGTTACTTTATTTATATATCAAATTTGTTACTTTATATAATTGGATACATTTTGTTCTCAACTCTTTGTATAAATTTTGATTTACTAATTAAATTGAAAACTGTCTTTAAGTCGACGCTTTTAGGAAACTTTAATTCACATTCCATTGAGTCGGGATTGTAACCATTATTGTTCTTATCAAAAGACTAACTTAAACGATGAAATCATTAAATGTTTATTTCAAAACGGTATTAAAATTTTAAAAATGTTAGCGTTTCTCGTTTATTTCTTGTTTCATAGATATTTAAATACAATGACATAAATCATGTTATTGCAGTCTTGATATTGTAGGTAACCTTCTATTTCTTTTGGCACTTCTATAAAAAACGTACGTAAAAAACGTTGTACGTCTGCTGCATACGACCTAAGCGAAATGTCCTGTAAGGCAACTTTACTTATGGCTACGAGTACCACAAGCGGATACCGGTGCGGCCACATCTTTCGAAATATATTTATTTATTTATTGAGCCACTTCACGCATCCCCACTGAGGGGCTCGAGCCTGCCCTGGAGCAGGGCGAGTAGGCAATAGTCGACCACGGTATGGTCCCGTGTTGATTGGTCGACTTCACACACAACCTTTGAATTTCTTCGCTGGGGTGTGCAGGTTTCATCACGATGTTTTCCTTCACCGTCGAATAACCATTAATACATATTAATTCGAAATTCAATAAGATATTTGTACGTGGTGGGGATCGAACTCGCGTCTCCCGGATGGGAAGCAGCGGGCCACTACCACTTAAATATCTTCCAGAAGACGACCGAGCAACACATCCGTACAGATGTACTTATAATCATTATGCAACATTTACACGAGTCATTTAATTGAGCCAGTTCATTTATTGGCGTTGTTGGTATAAATAAATAGAGACAACCTGGCAAATTGGAATACAAATATGTGGGGACATCTTCACACACGGCCATCTGATCCCAAACTAAGCAGAGCTTGACAATAGTATCAGACAACTGATATACTTATGTATATTACATAAATTAGATAAATACATTAGTACATACTAGTAGTATATATACATAAACAACAAGCAGACACAAGGCAAACACATGAGCTCATCACATGAATGTTTGCCCTGGGCGGGATTTGAATACACTACCACTGCGTCGGAGGCAGATACACTACCACCTGGGCTACGGAGCCGTCAAAATATACAATAGAGTGCATTTGATAATCAATCAAAATAGAACGATTTCTAATTTATTGGATTAATGGGTACGCTTAGTTGGATGGCATGTCTAACAGCTTCGTGTAAATTTAACGTAGGCTGAATGGAGCCGACTTGGTCATGTCGACAAAATAAATAAATAAAAAAATATAAAAGTGAATTGTAACGTTTGACATAAAAATAAGTTGTTTTGATCTTATATAATTTTGTAAATTTTAGTTATACGAGTAAATTGTGCTACGATGGATGAGTCTGAAAGTGTCAGAGGTTATAATTTAAAAATAATAGAGAGGGGGTCGCCCAAATCCCAATCTGCTGTGACGTTGACATGGGTCCACTGGTTGTTCTGCGAACGGTACTACATCCCTTACATCACATAAATATCTAACACAGTAAATATATGACTAAATTTTGCATGTCAAGTAAATACAATCAAAAGGAGACTGTATGTGGTAGTAAACACAAAAATGTTACACTTTGCAAACAGTTCAGCGTAATTAACTATCAGAGTAATTACACGGATATGCTTAACGTGCCATCAGGTTAAATGTTTTAATAGTACTGAGTTTAGTATGAAATGCGAAAATTTTTGATGTTTGATCAACAGGGTTTTTAGGACTTTTTGACAATTATTATTTTATTTATTTATTTTATTATTAAATATCTATGTTATTTGTTTTATACCTATGCAAGGGAAGTCGAGGCCGGAAATTAATGTTTTAATATATGAGTTATAAGTAGTTTTTAAATATTAAATTTCTTTGAATGTCTTTTACTTTGGAAAGTTTGTTATATATTTGGGCGCTTAGGTATATGTTATGTTATTTTTACCATAATTAGTTCTTGGCGGGCGAGTTATGAGGTCATTTGCATTCCTTAAAGTTTTTTTTAGTATTTGGCTTTTAGTAATGAAGTTAAGGTTAGTGTGTATGTATGTCTTTTCTTATTTTTTTCTAATTAGCAAGCATGTAAAATATTTGAATGTCTGATCTATAGTCATTAGTTTGGTTTTATTATATGAAATTTTGGTTGGAGTTTGATTGTCGTAGTTAAATAAAACTTTTACCTATTTATTTTGTGCTATTTGAATTTGATTCAGATTTGTTTTAGCTGCTATCCCCCATAGTTCGATTAAATACTCAAGATGTGGTTTTACCATCGCATTATATATACTAGCGGCACGACAGCGGCTACGCCCACTTTATTTTTAAAATTTCCCGTGGGAAAAACATATTTGCCGTGGTAAAAAGTAGCCTATGTTACTCAGGGATAATTTAACTTTCTAATGGTGATAGAATTTTAAAAATCGGTACAGTAGTTTTTAAGTTTATTCGTTACAAACATACAAAAATACAAAGGTTTCCTCTTTATAATATTAGTAATCTTACCTTAACTGGTAGACATTGAATTATACCCCTAAGGGCACCGGTTAGTGAGTGAATTTTAGCTTTGATTTTGTTGATTTGAGGTCTCTAGTTAAGCTGGCTGTCATTAGTTATTATTAATTAGCCCTAAATATTTTTCACTGTAGGTTCGAGTTATTATTTGATTATTGATGGACAGGGGTGAAAAATCTTTGGCTGCAAAAATAACATAATGCGTTTTGTTAACATTCATTCTTGAAAGATTGCAACTAAACCATGAGTTGAGCAAGTTTAGATCAGCTTGTGCATCCTCAACAATTTGATCGATATTGGCACCATAGTAAAAAAATAGCAATTCTTCTTCAGGTTAGAGAACTTCAACTATATAATAAATATTATTAGTAGAAAAGAGGGGGAAGTTTGGCCTAAAAGAACAAACAAAAAAAAGATACATCAACGGCCCGTTACAGTCCACTGCTGGACTATGAGCTTCCTCCACTTTAGTGGAGGGATTTTCCATTATCTCCACGCTTGGCAGGCGGGTTGGAGATCGCAGATTAAAAGGTTACTGTATCAGAGAGCGCTGCTGCCCGTTCTCTGTTCAATGTGTAGTCCCTAAGTCGCCTCTTACGACACCCACGGGAATAGTAGGGGTTGGTGACAAATGTATTCTACTCTGCCGTCACCACACGGCATAACGGATGATGTTTAATGATTATGTAATATTTAAAATAAATTATGTTATACAAAAGTATGGTTAAATTGTATAATTACGTATATGGAACTGACTAGTTAGTAAACGAAGCTGAGGCGGATATACCAACTAATTAGTAAGCTGTAACTTACGTAAAATGAATAAAACCTTTGGGAAAAATAAAGAAAACAGATGAGTACTTATTTCATTGCAAAGCGAAGTAAAAGATAAATCAAATTAATCACATCACCTCACACTAAATTATAAATGTGAAAATATATTTGGATGTTTAGATGTTTATATGTTTGTTCCGCTTTCACACCTAAAATACTTAACGGATTTGGATGAAATTTGGAATGGAGATATTTTGTACCCTGGATTAACACATAGGATTCTTTTTACGGGAAAAAGTCTTATTCCCACGGGAAAATCTTACATAATGCGAGGGTAGCCGCGGGCGGACCGCTACTTATTAATACAAGTATAAAGTGTCTTATACTCGTATCAGAGTGTGCGTAGTTGATAGGTTCTTAAAACCGACCGTTAGTTCAACGATAAAATGCTGACACTACGATAGCTTGGATGTTAAATATGTATTTATATTAAAATCAAGACAATGTAAGATTCAAATAAGATTGCCAAGAATAAACGTTATTTATTAGAAGTTATCTCAAGATAAAGATCGGCAAAGTTAGAAATAAATAACTCTATTAATAACTTCAAAGAAAACTGTAGGCAAGTTCATCTACGACCGTTGTTCGAAAATAGCTGTGCACGGGAAGACAACCCTATTTGCACATGTAAAAAAAATATGTATGATCTATGTGTGGACTAAAGTAAACAATTATAGCTGGGTACCCTCAGAGGAACAAAAGACGATCGGTTCGCGCGACGTGCGTCACATATCTTTGTGGGTACCTAGCAAAAACAAAAATCAAAAATGACTTCTTATAACGGCATGATATGTGACATTTCAGCAGAGAAAATAAGACTTATTCATTTTTACAACATCACGTATTATATACTCACCGGCACATCTAACCACCCACCTTTGTATTTCGGGTTAATTTTAAACTACGTTTATTGTTATACATTACAATTGATTTATTGATTATTTTACGATAAATTAAACACACTTAAATAAACGTTAAATTAACTACTTTTTAACTAACATCAGTAATTAATAGAATTATAAAGAATCACGAATATTCCCTGATAAAAGGGTGGGCGATTAGTTGTGCCGGTGAGTATATTGGTATTTAATGCTGTATTTTTTCATGTATACAAGAAACACACATACATACCTATAGGTGTGTATGTGTGTTTCTTCATTTCAATATGTGATGATGATGATGATGTACATGTTTTTTAAAACGGCTGTACGGCGCCATTTACAACAGTGAAAATATCAAATTGAAAAAATGTTTGTCTATGAAATTGATAGCCTTGATAAGCTGACCAAAATGTATATAAAATGTATAAAAAAAACTCTTCTTATAATATATAATTAAAAAATAACTAATTTTGTTTAATTTGTTTATTTTTAAATTTTCTTTTTGTTTTATTCTTGGCTATGTATGTTTATAAATAATTTCAAACTTTTTTCAGCAACGTATCCTTTAATCGTAAAATCTGCAGCAGCCAGCTGCTTACGGAATAAGTGCCCATCAAAACCAGTTTACGAGCCATTCTTTAAATGGCTATTGAAAGGATCGAATTAAGGTATCGAACACATATTCCTGTTAAAATTATTTGAAATCGTTCCGGGCGATACTATTTTTTGTTTGTTGTCAATAGAATAGAAGAATAGAATAGAATATTGTTCAGTAAAGACAATAGATACGCCGCTAGCGTAAGTAATTACGTTTTTCTGTCTTTTTTCGAGTAGCCTATTTCGTGTCCCTATGCTGGGCGTCTAGATCAAAACTTTATGGTATGTTTCTAAAATCCAATACAATTCTAATAAGCCAGTTTGTGAGGACTAGATTACTCGTATATTGCACTCGAGTATTGTTTTGTATTGCATTGTACTGAGACATGAAAAATTACACGTCACTCGTACATACCTATTTGTCTATATCTACACTAATACTATAGAGATATATATAGAGATGGGACGACCTGGTGAGGATCGCTGGGTCTCGTTGGATGCAGGTGGCTATGGACCGGTCGCGCTAGAATGCGATTGGAGAGGCTTATGTTCAGCAGTGGACTTTAACAGGCTGAAATGATGATGATGATGATACTAATACTAAATAAAGAGGAAACCTTTGTATTTTTGTATGTTTGTAACGAATAAACTCAAAAACCACTAAACCGATTTTAAAAATTCTTTCACCATTAAAATGCTACATTATCCCTGAGTTACATAAGCTATATTTATTACTAGAAAAAATTAGGGATCCTTGCTAAAACTTCAGTAACGTGAACCAAGGTGTAAAAAAATTTGCTCAAAAAATATACATTACATAAATAGATAAATACATACTTATATAGATAAACAACAGACCAGACACAAGGCAAACACAAGTGCTCATCACACGAATGTTTGCCCTGGGCGGGATTCGAACCCGCGACCCTGTGCGATACACTACCACTTGGGCTACGGAGCCGTCAATTGACACACAAACTGGGAAATTTTCAGGTGGTTTTAATGAAATTACTGTATATTGAGTTCTGATATTCCTAAACAAGTCTAAATCTACTTATTTTTTACTATTTCATGGTTAAAATAAACATAAATTAAATTATTACAGAATAATTTATCAAAACATTGCCACAGAAAACAATATTTTTTTCATTAACATTTTTTCCCGCCTTTTTTAAGGTGCGTGTTCGTGTAATTTTAGCCAAAATTTAAAAGAATAATTGTTTACTTTGTGATTTTTTAATGTATTTATTGTTATTTCTAGGTATATACGTGAATTTCGTATTCATCTAGCATAAATTCAGGTACATTTAAATATTTTAATTTTTACTAAAATAAAATTAATTGTTGAATCATCTAGGCTGTATACGTCTGTTCCTTTGCCATTTATTGTGTGCAATTTTCTATGAAAATAGCAAATAGAAAGGTTCCAATTTCAAAGTAACTTACATCCCTTGGGACTTTCATCCTAGTAAGTTGGACTTACATCCTTTCTTTGGGGTCATTATTAGACTACTCAGAGCATGAGAGATGAAAAATAACAAAACCGGTTTTGTTTACTTGCTTCCCATTGTATTTTTTAGAAAGGAATTCGTAGGCAGTCAATCAGTCATTCCAACCCAAATATTAATATTTCATATCTTTGTATCATTGTGTATGCCTGTATAGACAAAATTATACCATATGGTAAGAGTTGTATGTTTTCGAAGGAAAAGAAAGGTTTTACAAACAGCTTCTTATAATATAATACAAATGTGACGTTTGTTTTTTTTAATAAGATGTGTAGTCTGGCAATAACCCAATAACTCAATTGATTAAAATAAATATTTTAATATAATATAATATTGCCAGACTACATAATACTCGTATGTCAGATAGGCTTTCTACCGATTCGTTATTCGTCAGATTTACTTTTAATCAGATTACGTCGACGAACTCAATTGATTAAAATAAAAATTACAACAAATACAACATGCATGCAGTAATTACAATTACATTAATTATTAAAATTATCTTGTATACGTATTAATGCTTAAGTGATTATGTTTATTAGTAACTAGCTGACCCGGCAGACGTTGTCCTGTAATTTTTCCCAACACCTACCCTACACCTACCCTAAACCTACCCTACACCTACTCTACACCTACTCTACACCTACTCTACACCTACTCTACACCTACTCTACACCTACTCTACACCTACCCTACACCTACCCTACACCTACCCTACACCTACCCTACACCTACCCTACACCTACCCTACACCTACCCTACACCTACCCTACACCTACCCTACACCTACCCTACACCTACCCTACACCTACCCTACACCTACCCTACACCTACCCTACACCTACCCTACACCTACCCTACACCTACCCTACACCTACCCTAGACCTACCCTACACCTACCCTACCCTACCCATATTTTCTCACCTTCCCTGGACTAAGACTAAAATCAGCCAAATCGGTTTAGCCCTTATCGAGTTTTAGCGAGACTAACTTAGGAGACTAACGAACAGCAATTCATTTTTATATATAATATTAAATAGTGTGTGTGGCGTACGTAGGTGTGTGTGTGTGTGGGGTACTGTGTAATCCAAAACAATTTAGGATTAACTACTTACAATAATAATTTGGAATTATAGTAGTTCTTACTGTAATTGACACACAAACTGAGAAATTTTCAGGTGGTTTTAATGAAATCACTGTATATTGAGTTCTGATATTCACGCATAAGCCTAAATCAACTTATTTTTTACTATTTATGGTTAAAATAAACATAAATTATCACAAAATCATTTATCAAACATTGCCACAGATAACAATATTTTTTTCACCAACATTTTTTTTCATGTCATTTTAGACAAAATGTGTGTGAAGAATTGAAGATGTCCCCACATATTTATTTATTATTATTATTATTTATTTTAGCCACAATTTAAAAGAATAATGTTTACATTGTGATTTTTTTATCTTTTTATTGTTATTTCTAAGTAAATACGTGAATTTTGTATTCATTCATAATGAAAGTAAATTCAAGCATATTAATTTCTTTATTATTGAAATAAAATTAATTGTAGAATTATCTAGGCTGTATACGTCTACCTTTGCCATTTATTGTGTGCCAACTTTGTATGCAAATAGAAAATGAAAGGTTCGAATTTGTAAGTTACTTCTCCATCCATCTTTATTTGGGGTCATTATTGGACTACTTTCTTTCTTTCTTTCTTTTTTCTACTTTTGAACTATATTTTCATCTCTTTTTTTTTCTCTTGTTTCTTTTCATTTTTTTTTGAGATGAAAATATAGTCTCTAAATGGGTTGCTGTACCTTTTTTGGTCTAAAGCGAGAATAGCTCACGTTAAACTTATTCATGATAACGTGGACAACGGGAATTTAATTATAATTAAAAAAATCCCTATACCAACAAGAATAAATAAAACTATCAAATAATTACACTGTGTAAGCATCTCATATTACGTTTTATTACTAGAACTTATAAGACTTTGACTTAAAAGTAAAAAAAATATCCCGTCCAGAAAACCTGGCAACTCTGGTCTCTGGGGAACCCCGTGGGAAATTCAGACTCATTTCTATCCAAATTCAATTTCTGCGACTGAGAACTGGTGTTTAGATAATTATAGGTATAGCGCTTGGCGAAGGCCCGGATCATTCAACTACCTTTGATGCTTCAGATCTTATCTAACGAAGTGAGAAAATGTATCTCCCATATTTTGATTCAAATTAGATCTTGTGTTTGTTCAAGGCAGTAGAAAAGATTCGAGTTTAGGTAGGTCTTAAGTATTTTTATATTATATATAAATGTCACCGCAAGATTGTGAACACCGTTAGTTTATAATCTGACCCGCGATATTATAAACTTACGGATAATTGTAAACTAAAACCAACCATTTACAATTTATCGTATTATTTTTCGTATCGTTTCATATCTCATGGTTTTCCTTTAATTTAATTTACCATGTTTCTTAGAGAGATTTGATCCTTATTATTGACTCTATCAATTGACGCAATCAAAATGAATACAGGGTGTTATTTTTTCGGATTTTAGCCGGTTCGATACCTGGGTGTGGCAAGCGTATTATCAAAAATATTTGAATACAGTTTTTTTTTTTAAAGAAATTAATGTTTCCTTTGAGTGAAATTTGCAATTTCCATTGTTTAGAGTAGGTACTTTTCCTCCAGGTGGCATTAAAAAATTCCACTCTGTATTTATTCCTACACGAATTTATTCAAGCTGTTTAATTACGCAATAATGATTCAGAATACGAACCCGGAAAAAAATACGAAAAGGAACTCATTTTATGATACGAATTTAAAAAAACATTTTAATTATATGCGTTGAGCCGTGTTCGAGACAAGAGAAGTCAATTACATATTTATAAAATTGTTTTGTTGAGAGAAATAAAAAAATAAATTGCTTTGTGGACAACTGCCTTTTTAAAGAAGAAAGATTTCCGAGCTTACATTTTTTGCAGAGCATCCTTGCTGTTGAAAAAAAAAATCTCGTTACGTAATATTTTTTAATTTTTTTTATTTTCTGACACAGAAATTATGAAAGCTGAGCTTTTAAAATCTTCCTATTGATTGTTGTCAATGCGAGTCGGCCAAACAAACAAACGTTTGAAAATATCTATGTGTACGTAAAACTCCTTAATAAACGGATAAAGAAAACAATAATGTATAAATCACAGCTATAGATAGTCCGTAATTGATTGACGTATCCAAGAACTTTTGCACAGGTGTTCAGCAATATTGCATGCAAGTACATAGTTGATGTCAAATCAATAAGCAGGTGGTGTGGAGGTCGGCTGCTCATTGGCCATCCGTCCAACTGTAAAAATTTAATGCGCCACTACACTATCGATCATCGAGCCTCCACGGCGTCGTCGTAACACACGACTCGCAGATATAATGTAGCATTAACGTAGTACGAGGATATCCTCTAAACTATCTGCATCAAAACATACCTGTATTAAGAAAGAGAGGAATTCAAGTGTTAGGCTTCATTCCTTACTTGATCTAATTCCGATGTCAAGACGCTAGCGAGCGAAACACTCTTACTTAAAGCATTTATTTTTGACTACGAAGGATGCATAAACGCAATTATGTGACAACTGTAAATCCGGGAACTTCTACGATTATTTATTGATCCTTATATTTTGATCGATGTTTCTACTACAAGGCATATCAAAAGTACTCTTCTTTAAACGAACTAAGCGTAGGCCAATACTACTGTAGCAGTACTGCTATTCTACCTTCTTCTGCTATTTTGTTTCTGGCAATTCAGTACTTTTAGGTACTGGCAGTCTCATCATTCATTTTCAATTTATTTTCAAATTTTGAATCCATCCGTTTCGGTTTTGTCATTTTCATCAAAATTTCCTCATTCCACCTCAAGACATCAGACTCTACCGACCTTTAAATAACCGGATCTTATGTATTTTCATTATTAATAGCTTCTAAAAGTGCTATAAATCTTTGTTGTTTTAATAAAACCCGTTTGTGCAACAATTACCCATTTTTTGTGTGCGTTTATTCTGGATTGGACCCTGTTTCCCTGCCACCATATTTCTATTCTACATCGTGCGGCCAGCAGCGTGTGGCAGCTTCTGGGCTACACTACGAAGGAGAAAGACCTGACAAGATGTGGTGAGGTGAGACTCGAGTCTAAATCCCCTTGATGTTTGTATTTTGTACCAGCCGGAAGCGTTGCATTGGCATGTTATTTTTTTAATGTATTTAAACTGACTGATTGAAAATTGTATTCCTCTAAATTAGTACCCTACGATATTCTTCTTCACTCCAGTAGTACAAGTTCCTCTTAAGCCAGAGCCTGAGTTCGAGAACTACAAAACGCGCGTGTGTCATCCACTTGCCTCCGAGGTATTTTTAATTCATCCTACGGTCAGTTCCAAGAAATTTATGCTCCATCGTTCGGATCGGGGAAGGCGCTTGATCGCGATCTGTTATTCTAAGTAAGAGGCTCAGAGGGTGTCGTATACTATAACCTGCGATTAGATTAAGAAGAGTTGGGTATATCTTTCCTTGAATAATTTTAGGTATTTTATTTGAATAGTTTTTTCAAATTCAAATTCAAATTCAAATAATTTATTTCAGATAACAATCCATATTATGTTAGTAGAATCTTAAGAACTATGTTAGTTATGGGTGATGTAATTAAAACCGCCTAGACGCGGGAGCTGGGGCAGCGTGCAAGCTAAGCCAATGCTCCAGCAGTGGCGAGTCCCAGCGCTCCGCCAGCGTACTCAGGATACTGTTTTTGGTAACACGTTATATTTTAAAAGGAAATCAAAGGAATATGAAAATAGCTGTGAGCAATAACAATAAAAATGGGCGCGGTGCGCTAAATATTTAGCCATGGTATATTATGAGCTGATACACCTAAAGTTTTGAACGTAAACTTTACAATGTGTTCTATCAAACAGCGCCAGTCAAAACAACGCACGGTAGGTAGTATTAATATTTTAAATTTTAAATTTCTAAGCTTATTTTTAGTGTCAGTAGGAAGCAAATAAATACTCGTGGATTTATTAGAAAATGACTATTTTATTTACACGTCACAAATAAGACATAGTTAGGTTAATTGGATATTCAGAAGCTTTATCACCTTCTTTTTATTAAAAAACGTTTTAATTTATAAATGTTTTTTATTTCTGTTCCGACGGTACCATACATACATACCATACATACCATACAGAACTCGACGTAAAAGTAATAGAAGCGCAAACGACATGAATAGAATAGAAAGCGTAAAATCGTGTTTCAGGCTCGACGTTTAGGGAGCATATCGGTAAATTTAAGATTTAGTTTGTATTTTACATCGGTAAATATATAAAACCACCACACTTAAGTGCGTCGTAAATAAGGATATACTCCCATAAAAATCTGAAGTAGCGGCAGCGGCGGCGGCGGCGGCGGCGCGAGCGGTTAAACCAATTTACTAAAAGTGACGAATTTACTGCACTTGCGAGGCGAAGGGTTCTTGATGTTTTCCATTTATACATTTTTTACTGCGGCATCCCTCTGATTCTGGTCCCTGAATGCCTACATCATAAAAGTCCTTTGACTTGATAGGAGATCGGCACGGACGACCACTCAACTCGACCCAACCTTTAGAGAAATTTTCAGATGACACGAGTTGAGAAAAACATGCATCAAAAAATCTCTCAGTTTCACATGAACTGAACCGTAATGTAATATATTTAAGGCGGGCGGGACCAAGATAGCCAGTGATTGAAGTCATTGAATCATCAAATACCCGTATTGGCGGTGCGGACATCCGACCGAACACTCTCGGGCGTTAATGTGAACTTGGGTCCTTTCGATCGTAATAGTAATGGATTGGGGATTAATATCTAGGTATATGCCAGGGTTGTAAAGATTTACAGTTCTTAGGGTTCCGTAGTAAAAAAGGAACCCTAATAGTTTCGCCATGTCCGTCTGTCTGTCCGTCCGCGGCTTAGCTCAAAGACTCTTAGTACTAGAAGGCTGTAAATTGGCATATATCATGCTGACAAAGCTGAAGAATAAAATCTTAAAAAAAAATTATGATGAATTTGAAAAGAAAGTTATCAACATCATGTAGGCTTTACAGGTTATCCAATATTATAAATTGTACTTGTACAAGTAAGAAATTTGGTATCTACTACAAATATCCTGTAATCGAAGCCAATATCGTAGAAAAATATTTTGATGAATGTTTAAGAAGTAGTATTGGACAACTAAAACCATACACTTTGCGTGGCCCGACCAACTGCTTTTGTATTTGCAACAGGAGCAATGTTGTAGTATAGTAGAAGTTCATATATTATAAGTTGTAATATTCCAATTGCTCTTAGTTATTTATTAACAATAATTTATCAGTTTAAAGATAAACAAAAATCAATAATAGGTACGAGTAATAATTATCATCAGACAAAAGTATACATACAAAGGTTAGTAACTCAAGTCCGCGCCAACTGTATTATCTATCACTTCACTTTGGTATACACAGCAAATAGTCGTTTAAGAAAAAAACGATTAGTAACAATTTTCTTAATAACTGTGTTGGTACAGAGTAGGGATAAGGTAGTCTTTCCAATTATTCATCATCAACGGCCCGTTACAGTCCACTGCTGGACTATGAGGCTCCTCCACTTAAGTGGAGAGTTTTGCCATAATCTCCACGCTTGGCAGGCGGGTTGGATTAAAAGGTTACTGTATCAGAGCGCTGCTGCCCGTTCCCTGTTCAATGTGTAGTCCATAAGTCGCTTCTTACGACACCCACGGGAAGAGTAAGGAGTGGTGACAAATGTATTCTACTCTTCCGTCACCACACGGCGAATTATTCAACACGTAGTAATTTGAAAATATTATTAAATTTAAGTACCTATATAATCCAATTTGGAAAATACTATGTAATACGGCGGCAATTGCAAATAAGAGACTGACGTTGAGCATCCGGCTAAACTTACTTAGATGCAATTTGCACCAAATCAGATTAAGGCAGACCTCGCCGGCCATCTTGCTTATTTGCTCTTATTTGGTCCACAGCACCGCCCGCGACTGCCGAAGCTCTCAGGCCGAATCAAATCCATTATTATATTTGACCTTTAAATTTGTTGTTTTTCTTTGATAAATTTGATTTCAATATGAATGGGCTCCATTTACGACTGGCAATAGAATATAGATTGAAGGATTGCGATCCCAAGAATCTGGTAGTCATGAGTCAATCCGCTAAAGTACCTGGTGTACCTGTCAGAATATACGAGATTTTCTTTTCATTTTAAGTATCAAATAAATTCTAGTATCTACTTATTAATAAATTAAAGAATGAAAAGATGTTCATTTCGAGATATTGCAGACACAATCCGTAATTAGTGAGAGAGCTATCTAAGCTATTCAGAAAAAAAATTGATTAACACGTAAAAGATGCCAAAATACAATTAACGAGAGCAAGGGCAATCCAGTTCTGAGATGATCAAGTTTCTTTTATTATATGATATTTGCTACAGCTAAAGCAAGCGTAGAGAACTTCTCTGATAAAAAAACAACATTTTTCTTTTTCTTCGAAGTAAGATTTACCGTGCGTTTTATTTTGTATCATATGCGCCGCTCTTCTTCGTCTTCATAACTGAGGATGTCTCTAGCAGGAAAAGCTACAGCAAGTATGGTTTATTGCAATTTTTCAGGCAGATGTCTTCTTACTAGATGACCCTCTGTCTGCTGTGGACGCCAACGTAGGCCGCATGCTGTTCGAGAGGTGCATCAACGGCTACCTGCGCGGACGCACTGTCGTGCTAGGGACGCATCAAGTGCATTTTGTAAAAGTTACCGACCAAATTATTATTTTAAACGAGGTATTTGTTATACTCATCTATCTGACACTCGCAACTTGTGGTGGAAGCGGTGGAAGACATTTGTATGGGGTTATTTAAATATCTGCCGCTACAGGCCTCACCTGTCAGAAATGCGCGGGGATAAATACATTTGTATGGTTATCCGGTTTGGTTGGTTTGGTTATCCGTCAGCGTCGGTGGTCTAGTGGCTAGGGCAGCTGCCTCCCGTCCGGGAGACGCAGGTTCGATCCCCACCACGTACCAATATGTTTTCGAATTTCGATTTCATAATAATGTACTGTAGCATCGGGCCTCGTTGGTCCGAGTGCTATGTAGTTTGATACTGGCGATAGTATTCTTTTTGCAATATATTCGTTCTCTTTTTAACTATTCAGTTTAGAAAGAGAACGATAGAAACTTCAGACGGGCTGGGGCCGTGGAAGTTTGACGTACTCATCTGCCGTCCGCCGTCGAGTGCGGACCATAGTATTATTTCTAGTGCTAAAAGTTATAAACAGAGCGTTTAAGTTATAAATAAAGTATCGTGTTATAAAAGTGTCTTTTGTATTTAAAGTAGCGAGTTGTAGCCAAGGAGGCTACAGCCGCTACAGTGGTGGAGACACCCAGACCTGGTACGCGCCCCCAAACATAGAATTAATAACTAAATTTAAAGAGGAACTGGGAGTGTTGACCCTCTTATAATTTTCCTCACCCTCTTTGAAGTGAGAGTGACAGCGGATAGAAGATTGCTGAATAGTTCTAGAATAGAACAAAAGAAAAAACAAAAAGAAAATTGTTTGAAATAGAAGTGGAGAATACCAAGTAAGTGGAGAATATTAAATAAATAAGTGGAGAATATTAAATGATTATGGAGTCTGTCATATGCTTCAATGGTTTTCGCCAAGATTCTGAGGAATTCTTCAAACGCTTCAATCGATTGGCAATCCTCAAGAAATTGTCACAAGAAGAAAAGATGGCAGTGATAAGCACGTACCTGCAGGGGCCGGCTCTTTCTTTCTACAGAACGATAGAATCCCAGGCAAAAACTTATGAAGAGCTGGAGAAATTATTCAAGGAGGAATTCCCACCTCAGGAAAATTACGAGGAGCTTTTTTATCATGCCAGGCAGGAGAATAAAGAAGACGTGCTATCCTACTTTTATCGCCTTCAGGAGTTGGCTACGAAAGCAAAGATTGTTGGAGACGAGAAATTCATTAATCAATTTCTGAAGACTACAGAAGGCTTTTTCAAACACAAGTTGGTGGCCTCAATATATAGCACCAAAAAGGAACTCAGGAAGATGATTGACCAATTAATGATGATTCACGGCCCAAAGGAAGCAATCTCACCTACGCATCTGCCATTAGGACTGGAAGGTTTCAGTCGGCCAATGGGCGTACTGCATGATCCCCATTTGGCTCAACCAAGCGGCTCTGCGGGTGAACGGCAGTTATACACACCGCCCAGGTGGGCGTACGGAACGCCATCTGCACGGGGAGAGGTAGGGGTACTCCCAGCGGGTATCCCTCAGGTTAGAAATCTAGATGCAGCAAACGTGGAGAGGCCACGCTATGCACCGGCTTCTTCTGCTCCTGGTACTCCAGTACGCAGAGAATACAACTTAAGACCGAGGGTAAGGTTCGACCAGTCACAAGATTTCCGGCGGCAGAATTCGGGAAACTCCAGGCGGCTGCCCTAAGCGCCACGAACGAGGCGGCCGAGAGACGAGTGGCGACATCGTCGGCAGGGTCGCAGACGGAAGACATAGTTTTTAAGCCTATATCTTTGAATAATGTTAAAGTTAGGCCCATAATAAAGATTAGTTATAAGAATTTTCCTTTTCCAGCTTTAATAGATTCTGGCGCGAGTGTGTCGTGCATTAATTCATCTATTATTAAGGACGACCCTTTTGATAAGGAAGCAGTATTTTTGCAGTCAGTCAACGGGCAGAGACTTTCTTCCCTAGGTAAAATAACATGTTCCTTTCAGATAAATAACGAGCAATACTCGTCAACCTTTGTTGTTGTTAAGGATCTTGCTTGTTCCGTTATTTTGGGGCAGGATTTTTTGTGTTCTCATGGAGGAATAGTTGATTTTTCTTCGGCGAGAATAATTTTGGGGAAAAGTGCAGTTGATTTTGTTTCCGATGACAGCATGTCTTTTATTTTCCAGTCGGCTGTCAGCTGCGATGAAATTTGTACTTCGTTTTTTGAAAGTGACGTCGAACGAAAGTCTTCTTCGATAAGGGTCGACTCACACTTATCGAATTTGTCGCTACGTGATTATATCCATTTTGTATCTTGGGATGATAGTTGTGAATTCAATATCAATTCTAAGGAAGATTTTATTGTAGGTTCCGATTTAGATATTAACGATAGGGAGGTTTTATTAGGTTTGTTGGACCGGAATAAGGATAGGTTTGCCTTTGACTCTTCACAGTTAGGACGGTGCGACATCGTGGATGTGGATATAGAAACCTTGAACGAGCAACCCATTTCTTCGAGGCCTTATAGAGTTTCTCCGGCACAGAGGGAAATTATTGATAAACAGGTGGAAGAGATGCTTCGTCTTGACGTTATTGAAGAATCTAACAGTTCTTATGCGTCGCCGGTGGTGTTGGTGAAGAAACCAGATGATTCTTGGAGGTTTTGTATCGATTATAGGCGTTTGAATAAAATCATCGTTACAGATAACTATCCTATTCCTGCTATAGATGATCTCATTGGATATTTGGCGAATGCTAGGTATTTTGCAGAATTGGACCTCAATTCTGGTTATTGGCATACTAGTATTCGAGAGGGAAGGCATAAGACAGCTTTTATTACTCCTACTGGACTTTATCAATTTAAGGTAGTTCCTTTTGGGTTGAAAACCAGCCAAGCAGTTTTCCAGCGCATGATGGATAAGGCGATAGGGGATTTACGATATAAAAATGCTGTTGTATATGTCGATAATATAATAGTTTATGGCAAGACATTCGAAGAGTTTACGAATTCGTTGTCTAAGCTATTTGAGCGTTTCCGCGCAGCTAATTTAACTTTCAAGCCATCTAAATGTAAATTTGGGTTAACAGAATTAAATGTTTTAGGCTACCACATTTCGGGTAATGGTATAAAACCTGATCTGACCAAAATTGAGTCTATTCGCAATGTTGTTGAGCCTAAATGCACTAAGGATGTTAAAAAACTCTTGGGTTTATTTTCCTATTATCGTAAATTTGTGGAAAATTTTGCGGAAATTACCTTGCCTTTAGTAAAATTGCTTAAAAAAGGGGTTAAATTCATTTGGTCTGATAATTGCCAACATGCTTTTAATTTAATTAAAGATAAATTGGTGAATCCCCCGATATTGAGGTATTTTCAGGCGAATAACAATATTGTAACGCGTTTGATGGTTGATGCATCAGACGAGGCTTTAGGAGCAACGCTGATGCAGGAATTTGAAGGAGTCATGCATCCCATTGCTTACGCTTCAAGGAAATTGTCATCTGCGGAAGTCCGTTACTCAGTAACAGAACGCGAATGTCTTTCTTTGGTTTGGGCGTTAAAATATTTTAGAACTTATTTATGGGGTTCTTCTTTTCAAGTAGCTACGGATCATAAAGCTCTTTGTTGGTTACAGTCTAAAAAAGATATGACGGGACGTTTAGCTCGGTGGGCACTTGCAATCCAAGAGTGGGATTTCCAAATAGTTTTTTGTCATGGTAAAGATAATGTGGTTGCTGATTTTTTGAGTAGGAATCCGTTGGTTCCAGTGGAACCTGACCCTTATATTTCGGATTTCAAACATGACGGTTTGGAAATTTTTCGAATTGAGTCAACTTCAATTCATGACAGGCAAATGTCTGACAGTTTTTGTCGTAATGTAATTAATGTTTTGGAGCGGAATCATAGACATAAAGGTTTTTTCTTAAGAAATAGGTTGTTGTATAAAAGAGTTTTGAGACAGGGTGTTTTGAAAGATGTTCTTGTCTTACCAGGTAGTTTGTTTACAGATGTGATGAAGGAGTTGCATGATGATGCGTGGACAGGTGGTCATTTAGGGTTTTCAAAGACCTTAAGTAGGTTTCGCTCTAGATTCTTCATGTCTAATGCGGATAAAGAGATTGAATTGTATATCCGTTCTTGTATTTTATGCCAAGAAAGAAAAGGAGGTATCACCTTAGCACCATTGTTGCCTATTTCGGTGTCAGGTTTGATGGAAAAGGTTGGTGTCGATGTTGTTGGTCCTTTTCGAACTTCTTCTCAGGGCAATAGGTTTGTGATTGTTGCTTTGGAGTATGTTTCTCGCTATGCTGTTTGTAAAGCTGTTCCTCGTGTTACGTCTGACGTCATTGTAGATTTTCTCACAGATGAAATATTCTGTAGGTTTGGAGGAGTTCAAGAGATTGTTACCGATCGAGGTACGGTTTTTACTTCAAGGTTGGTGAAAGAAGCGGTTGAGTTTTTTGGTGCTAGGCTTATCCATACTACTTCTTTTCATCCACAGACGAATGGCCTTGTTGAACGTTTTAATAGGACGCTCCTTTCTATGCTTTCTAAGTTTATATCTTCCGATCAGCGTGATTGGTGCCGTTATCTTTCGATGTTGGTTTTTTCTTATAATTCTAGTACCCAGGCTTCGACAGGGGTAATTCCTCATCTTCTTTTGTATGGTAGGGAACCGCGTACGGTACTTGATATGGATTTAGGAATTAATGGGACTGAAAATGTTAACACTTTGAACCAAAAAATTGACTTGGTTAGAGACTTATCTCGGCGGGCGATTTCCGGGATTAATAAAGCACATTTTAGACAAAAAAGGCTATTTGACAAAAAGACGGTAGTAAAACAGTTTGAGTCTAATGATTTGGTCTTGCTTTATTCTCCTAAACGGGTTACTGGAAGAACTTACAAATTATGTAGACTATTTAAAGGTCCATTTGTTATCGTAAGACGCGTAAATGACCGTAACTATATTATTCGAAAAACGGGTAGGTCAACTCGTACTTATTTGGTTCATGTAAATCGATTGAAAAAGTTTTATGTTCGCTAAAGATTTAAAAAAAATATTTTCTTCCTCTAGTTTGGAAAAGATTTCACGTTGGTGTTGGAATCATTAAAGTTGGAAAGGGAAATAGTTTCAAAAATGACAGATATTTTCTTTGTTTAATTCTTGACAGTTCAACTATTTGAATGTTTAGTCTGTTATAAATACTTCTTGGAGTAAAATGGCGATCCGTTTCGTCAAAGATAAAGTGTCGTGTCTTGGTCTGTCACTTTTGTAAACAGATGTTTACGTATTTATTTTTATTTATATTTTATTGAATTCCCTTTTATTGTATTGAGGTAGGTAATTTCTTTTGGGGTTATGCTTAGGTGACCTGCATAATACAAAATAAAACATAAATGCATTATTGTCACTAGTTTTTACGAATTGTTTGTATGTTTTTCTAAACGGATTGGTAGTTAGGTAGTTGAGGTTTCGTGTAAGATGGTTAGGTTGAGATTGTTTGCGCTGTTAGTTGGCTGATTAGGCACAGTTGATACACCTGCTTTAAGAGACATAGGAGCTTTGTAGGGTGGTCTGTTTAGGATCACACGTATTCTATCTGTCCTTTTCTAGGTTAGTAAAAGGTTGAGATTTCTATGGGTTATGATGAGGTATGAAGTTAGGATATGGGAAGAAGTGATAGGTAATTTTTTTTCATCCAATCCAAGTTGTTGTCATTTTCAAATCCACATATTTAATAATTTGAATATGATATTGTATCTTGTAAGAAGACATGTAATGTACTTGTATCTTAGACTAAATAATTATTTTTCTTCCTAGTCGCTAGTTATCTGGATATTGTTGTTACTATATTGTTTTTTATATGTATTAATCCTATTATTTGTTTCATGTGCGGGCTGATAAAACTTTTATATTTAAACAATTATTAATTTTTTCTTCTACACCTCCTTACTGACGCGAGATGTACTTCAGGACATCAGTGATGCCTGAATGAAAAGAAAATAATTTTTCATATTAAAAAAACAACATTTATATCTTAGCTCTTCTGATTGTTTTTCTATATGTTAACTTCCCTTTCTTTGGAAACATAGCTTCAATTTTAACACCTTAACTTCTTTTTCTATTTAGCTTTTAAATTAAATATAATTTAACTCTTGAGATTCTTGAGTATTGTGATTGGTGTTAACATTGTTTTGATTATCTTGATTTAATTTTTTTATCGTTAACTTAAATGTTTTAAATTTCATTTTAAATTTTGCATGCTATGTCTTTGAAGAATTTTATAGATTCAGGTTAGGGTTTGCATTTTGTAATTGAGGTAGCTGTTAGCTTTGGTTTAGGATGGTAAGATATGGGTCCTGTTTTAAGTATTTTTGGAGAGGTTTTTTATTTAGAAAAATTATTAGAAAATATTTTTCTGGTAATTAGACTTTAGCTAAGTCCAGGATCTAAGTCTTCCATTGTTTTTTTTATTAGATTTTTATTAAGTGAATTTTTCCCTCTCTTAGGTAGGTAGTTAGTTACTAGTAGATTGTAACTAGCAAAAAAATTTTTTGGGTCTTCAACCAAAAAAATTTTTTCAGGGGAGACCGGGGGTAGTTGTAGCATCGGGCCTCGTTGGTCCGAGTGCTATGTAGTTTGATACTGGCGATAGTATTCTTTTTGCAATATATTCGTTCTCTTTTTAACTATTCAGTTTAGAAAGAGAACGATAGAAACTTCAGACGGGCTGGGGCCGTGGAAGTTTGACGTACTCATCTGCCGTCCGCCGTCGAGTGCGGACCATAGTATTATTTCTAGTGCTAAAAGTTATAAACAGAGCGTTTAAGTTATAAATAAAGTATCGTGTTATAAAAGTGTCTTTTGTATTTAAAGTAGCGAGTTGTAGCCAAGGAGGCTACAGCCGCTACAGGCCTCACCTGTCAGAAATGCGCGGGGATAAATACATTTGTATGGTTATCCGGTTTGGTTGGTTTGGTTATCCGTCAGCGTCGGTGGTCTAGTGGCTAGGGCAGCTGCCTCCCGTCCGGGAGACGCAGGTTCGATCCCCACCACGTACCAATATGTTTTCGAATTTCGATTTCATAATAATGTACGTTTATTCGACGCTCTTACGGTGAAGGAAAACATCGTGATGAAATCTGCACACTACTGCGAAGAAATTCAAAGGTAGTGTGTGATGTCGACCAACCCGCACTGGGCCACGTGGTCGACTAAGGTCTAATCGCCCTAATTCAGGGTATAGGCTCGAGCCCCTCGGTGTGGACGTATATGAGATGTTGATGCATGATGCAAGATTTACCAAAATTAAAGATTTGGTCCATGTCACGCTTACTACCAGATGGTGTGCGCTCTTCCCTGGAAAAAAGTGGTTGAGGAAACCTATCTGCAGTTCTGCTAGTTCCTACACAGGACTCGCATCTGTTGTGATTTTCCATTTTTTTAACATAAACCTTTATTTTTAAATTTTGAGCTGTAGGTTTAAGCTTTTTGGTTAAATAACATTTTTATCTATTCAATTTTTACTACTTGTCATCGATTCACTATAATTAGTACAACCTCACTGTACGAGTATGAAAAAAAAATACTATTATGAAAAAGATAACGACAGCACTACATTGCAAGCAATGATACATTACAAGGCAAACGGTGTTTTAACATGGCACAAGGACGGCAAGTCTAAGCATAAGTGCGAAAAATAATTTTACGACTCCAAAAGGAAGTACAAAATTCTAAATATTTACTTAATACACTACCTATCTACTTAATTGTGGATATTGGCAATATTTTTTGTCATGTTCCATCTGGAATGTTATTTTATTTGTTACTTTTTAGTGGAGATAACCATATAAGGTAATTTGAAGGAGGTTTCTATTTTTTTGTTAAAATTATTTTTATTTTGTGATTTTCAGTGTTTCATTCAATATATTTTATGTAAGTATTAATCCTAACCTCGACACATTTCCTATTATTTTTCATCATTATCTAAAGCTAGGTTTTGTTATTTAACAGTTTCAGTACAAAGATATTATATTTTTGGTATTTGCTTAGTTTAGACTGCGTCTTTCGTGCTTTGCAAGTGCGTTTAGTTTTTTATTATAATGATTGTTTCGAAAATAACATAAGTTAAACTGGGTAATAGGCTACGAAGTAAGAGGTCATTTAGTAGTCCAGCTGGCCACTAAACTAACAATGCTAAGAGGAAAGAATACTACCTTCGCGATCCTAACGAAATAGGTATTTAGGAAAACATTTGCTATCGCTCGTGCGCTCATGCCCCCGGGAGAGAGAGAGCGAGAGCGTTGCAGCTCGCGACTGACAATAGGTACTTTTCTTGAAGAAATTCCCATTTCGGGAGAAAACGGTTTCCAATAACTAAATTTCAACAAATCACTTTTATTTTGATGTCGATCGTTTCAGCACAATATATTCTAGGTTCATAGGTTTGGTTTTTAAAAAAAATCCATTGTTTTTGTTCAACAAACGGCTTAATTCGACACAGTTTTAATCATAAAAATTACGTTACTTGAGGTAACTATATAAGTTTGAATCTATAGCGAATTTTGTAAAAAGAAAAAGCTATAAACCTAGTCATTCACTTTGTCAATAACATATTAAAAAATCATGGAGATTGGAAAATATTTAGAAGTGGAAAAACGTTTTCTCTTTTTGTATGGACGAGCAAGTACTATTCTTCCCTCTTAATAAGCTTATAGTTTACCCCGATACTTGGGCTATTCGTAAGGAGTTTCAGGTTTGAGATGGTATTTTGAAAGTCTGTCGTTAGCTGATTACTTACAGATAGTGAACGTAGGCTGGCTTCTTCTTTTTCTTCATATTGTGGATTGTAAGGTCGACAACCAACCTCACATACCCTGGTCACACAGTTAATATAGTACCGGGCCCTTGTCAAAACCCAATGACTTAGCACGAGTAACGACGCCTTCTGTAGATATTAGAGCCGAGACACATGGCTTAACGTGCCTTCCGAATCACGGAATCATCTTTCTTTTCAGACAATCAGGTGATTCAGGCAGCAATGTCCCAACTAAACTGAAAAAAAACTCACAAGGACATTTTCGTTTAAGAGTGTCTTCATCGGGATTCGAACCCGAAACCTCCGTAAAGAGAGTAAAACACTTGACCACTCGGCCATAGAAGCTAAATTATTTGTGATATCCAATACAATATCCGAAGATTGCAGGTCCTCGTCACGGTCGCCAAAAAATGTGATAAAAGCGAATAATATAATTTTATATGGATATAATTTTAAATGTGATATAATATAATTTTAAATGTGATAAAATCAAATAATATAATTTTATATGAAACGTAGATTTTCAGCAAACTGACAAAACAAATTTATTTCGTTGCCTAGCAACATTCCACCACAAACGGTATCGCGCGCGATGCATGTTGCTATTACTGGTTGAAGAGTTTCCGCTTTTATCTCTTATTCCATCATCAGATTTTAACAAAATTGGTATGGATCTATCCCTAAAGCACGTTCTATCGAATGAAAAAAAAATCATCAAAATCGGTTGAAAACTGACTGAAATATGACTAAAAGAATAGACGAATAACGACGCGAATGCTACATTCCGTTGAGGAATTTCCAAGTTTTACCTCATGTTCCACCATCAGATCTTGACGAAATTAATATGGAACCACCTCGAGAGTAAATCCTATCGAATGAAAAAAGAATTATTAAAATCGGTTAACAATTGGCGGAGATATCTAACAACATACATAAAAAAAAAATACAGACGAATTGAGAACCTCCTCTTTTTTTGAAATCGGTTAAAAAGAGACAAAGCGACGCGTGACTAAGTTCAGGTTGGCTAATTAGCCAACTTTTAGTGTGCCGCTTTTTGAGCGCGTATGACTTATCTACGCCATTTTACCTAGCATATCAATGATTACAAGTTAATTGCAAGTATGTAATGTAAGACACGTTTTTTATTAACTTTTATTCACAGTCAATAGTTTTAAAAGTGGTTTATTAGATCATATCACGATCACGATCTTGGAATTACATTTAGAAGTTGATGTAAGAACTCGAATTTTTAAGATAAATCGAATTAAAAATAAATAAAAATAAAATAAATTAATTAATTAGTTAAAATCGATTTGAGATTACGAAAATAAAAACGTAAGTACCTACGTTGAAAAGTCACCGTGAACAAAAATAGAGACTATTTCAAAATGAATAATTGTGTTTGGTGATTACCGACACGATCAATCAAAGTGTCGTCGGCAATTGATGGGTATTGACCACTAATCTACCAGTATTGAAACGAGATGCTAATACAATCGACCTCGTTAGGGTATTATAGATTTACTTAAAAGGCTTAAAAAATTGCATGTTTAGTTATTGTTGAGTTTATGAACAAATAAATGTTCAATCGTGTGAAATTTTCTTACTTATTTTATTATATGAAATAAAAAATAGCATGATCGAAAGCAAACTCAACCGTTTGCATATTTGAATCAGTATCTACACACAGCATATTATAATAATTATATGCTGTGTGTTTGTTAATTTTAAAGATTGTGGGCAAAGGTGTTACTCGACCTACAAAGTTGTATAAAATTTTAAAGAGGAGATTACATCAGACTTATCTGCGAAGTTTTTAGTTCGCCTAGATTCTGACCTAGTTCACGATTTTCGTAATTTAAAACTTGTTTGAATACAGCAAGTAGCAGAGTTTTCCATTTTTTTAAACTGATTTTAACAAATATTAACTTGAAAGCGCGAAACTGTATGTATATTGACCCTTTAAAAATTTGCAACGGAAGAAGTTTAGTGTGAACAGAGCGAGCATACGAAATAGGGTGTTTTTCTGATACCAAACTTTTTTTTTCCACAATTCAATAAATTTCAAAAGTCTAGTTGAAACAGAGATTAAGTGATAGCGCCGGCATAGAAGGCGAGAGTGATTTGATGTTCGATTGGGGATGAGGTCTTTGCCTCGGGCTCTGGAGATAAAGAGTAGAGACGTTTCATTTTGATTACTTGTGAAAATGCTATCTGTGTTCCATGAATTTTACTTTTTCTAAAATGTAAAGTTATGAAGACAAAATATGCCTTTTTTTTTAAGTCATACTCCATCCCTTCATTTTCTTAGATTTCCAAATTTTAGAATAAAGTTTAACAATATTTTATTTTTAAACACCGATTTCCAAGTACCTACAACAAACCTGACGAAGTTTTAAGTAATTCAAAACAACGAAAACTTTTCAAACCTTGGGTATATATTTAGTAACATCCAATTTAATATTCCCAACGGAATTTGCTATTTATCAAAAATTTTATTGTTTTCCTCCAAAATTTAAGAGAGTAAGTAAATCAGGCTTAAACCTACATTTGTCAAGCTTAGTTAGAGTAGAGTGGCCAATTTATCCAACATATATAATGTAATGTGCTGCACTACGAGTTTTTGAAAAGAGCGTGAAAGCGAGCGCAACTGGCGTGAGGTCATAAAAGCGCAGCAGCCAAATGAAATTGCAGTCGATTGCATGAAATGAATGCAATCGCGAGTCGTGGTCAAGCCGTCGTCAGCCGGTTTGATTGATGGCGCTCTGTCTTTGTCAATGGCTGAATCATATATACCTATAACTGTAGCAGGTATGTGTATTTTTTTCCCTTTAATTACACATTTTATTAATTCGGGTGGGCTTACAACACACTTCTTCTTCTTCATAACGTATCGTTCTTTCTTTTGAATTGTAGTTTTTACACAGTTTCAGTACTTATACATGCTGTACGTCACATGTTTGGCTAGCGATCTAGATTTAAAACTACAAAACATATATTGTAACCTTTTTTTGATTGTTATCCGTTGTGTTCGTCTTAATAAATAAATAAATAAATAGATATCGGTCCATATACGGCGATTAAATATGTGCGGACCAGTACGGATCTCTGCGTCTACACGCGGGAACGAATATGTTTTTTAGCACACAGACAATCGGTTGTCGACCTTGCAACCCACACGATGATGATGATGAGCCAGACACAAAAGAAACAATGATTACAAAAAGTAATATTACTTATACAATCGGCGGTCTTATTGATAAGGTAGCAATATCTTCCAGGCAGGCGTATGGTCATCGAGATGGAGCGGGGCCAGTGTGCGATATGCCTCAATAAAATAAAGGACACAAAAGCCAATAAAGGCACACATCTTGGCATGGTGCCTCTATGTGACGGACGTGGTAGACGTGCTCGCGAGTCGCGACTCGCGTTAGTTTCTGCTGCCGCGCCTCGATATGCAATGCTCTGGAGCACATTGAGAGGAAGTCTCTTCTTAATTACCTAAGAATATTAATATTATTTTTACCAAAATAATTACGCTTTGATGAGGTAGATATTAGAGTATTATTTCGTAAGTATTTTTAGTTCCTCCAGAATGGCATAGCATAGAAGCTAATTACTTTTTTAGAAATGAGAAATTAATGTAATTTTGGGGCGTATTTCATCGCTGTATTATTTTATAATTTTAAGTCTGTATTTAAAAATACTACAAAATATACCGAGAAAAATAGATCTCAATATGTTAACCACAAGTTCGGAATAATAATTATAGGTCTGAAAGTAGTTTTAACCAAAAGTTACGTTATGTATTTTTACTTTTTCTACTACCTATTAACTACAACAAACCCTTTTTAATGAGCGTAAAATAATGCTAAGAAAAGAAAGAAAACATCTGTTAAGTTACGTTACGTTATCAGGATTAGTCCGAAGGATAAGCTAATATCGTACAATGTACTAACACAATCGATATTAGGAAAGTCATTATTAAATTCGTAGGCTTATTTACAAGAATATCATGTAATGTAACACAGAATTCCATGTTTTATTCCCGTTAGATACGCGAACCCGTCTCGAACTTATACATCAGTTTATACATAATACGTATAACAACTGATTTAGCCAGAGGCACATCTGGTACACGATGGAACTATACTGTGGAAAAAATTTAAAACTAAGCAGAACTTATTACCTGAAAGTTTTTCGCATAAAAACCGTCTTATCAGTGTTAAACTTCAGTAATGTTGCGCAGCGCGTCCATGAGTGATAGTTCCCAGTTTAGTGACTGCATAATGGTATGGACGAGGGAGTTGTGTCAACAGCATTGGATAATGCAGGATGAAACTAACGTGGAAACTAGAGAATAGAATAGAGTATACTTGTACTTAGAGTTTTTTATATGATTCTGTAATGAATAGAACAAGAAAATTAGTTGTATTTAACTAGTTAGACAGGCAGGTTACTAACTAGTGTGTTATACGTCGGGCCACCCTGGAGTTGCGATAAAGCTTGCTGACTACAGACTTTTGCAGTGCGGTGGGAGTGCGCGTCCCATTTTTTATTCAGTACGATCCTAACCATCGGTCTTACACCTAGACTAAGTAGATTAAGTGAATTTTAAATATTTCACATAACCTTTGTGGAACTTTAATATAATCTATAGTTGTAGTGAAATTTCCGGACTTTAATTTCTACTTCCCAACTTCGGACCTCTATATTTAGTGTTTATGTAAATTCTATCTATCCCACACACTACGTCAGCGGCAGTGCTGCCGAGTTTGACCCACGCAGTACATTCAAGTACATAACTGTATTCAAATCGTTATTATATAAATGTGTACAATTGTTTAACAGTGGAAGCGAAGTAATTAAAGTCGTTTATGTTTCTAACGGCCGCGGTATTAATTCACCGTATTTATATTTTTTTGTATATTATCCACGTACAATACTCATACAGAACTGTCACTAACAACAGCTCATATATCTACGTCCCCACCGAGGGGCTCGAGCCTATCCTGAAATAGGGCGACCAGGCCTTAGTCGATCACGCTAGTGTGGGGTTGGTCGACTTCACACACAACCTTTAAATTTCTTCGCAGGAGTGTGCAGGGTTTCCTCAAGAATATTCGCACACATCGTACTCATTAACTAAACGTACGTCATTGGATTCGATTCGAATTCGCCGCGCCAGTAATAGCGTGTAGGAACCTTTATTTGTATAAATAAATAAGCTGCGACCGAAAGAAAAATGAATGAAACAAAAGTTACACGGTTAACTCTTTCTTATTACTTATTTATTGGTATAATTAAATTCACCTACTTCTTTCGCGGAACTCTCGTAATTAACTCAACTTAATGAATTAGAACGGAATTTCGTCTTATAAATTTATTAGAAGTCGTTAGGCGATCTAATTGCCATTAACGGTATTCCCAAATTATTCCGACTACTTCTTCATTTAGCTCACAAGCAACGAAGCAGTATTTAAAGATGACGTCACGTATTTTATACCTAGGTTTTTCCAACATACAATTAAAATGTTTACAGCTGATCTTCTGAAGTGTGTTAAATCTTGCAAGTACCATCTTTACGCGGATCAAATCAAATCAAATCTATCATTCCTTTCACAAAGAAAATGTAATTAGAGCAGTAGATGAAATTAATAATGATTTACAAAGCATATTCGATTGGTCTAAAAGAAACTCGTTAGCTTTAAATCCAAATAAGTCAAAAATGATTATTCTAGGCACTACACATCAGGTTAAGCAAGTCATCAATAGTAAAGCTACAATAAAAATTAACGACACCGTTATTTCACCAGTATTAGATGCACGAAACCTTGGTTTAATTTTAGACGGTGAGCAAAAATTTTTAACCCATATTAATGAAAAAATTAGAAACGCTTTCTTTAAATTAAAGACACTATATAAAATAAAATCATACCTAACGGAAGAACTACGAATGATGCTAGTCGATTCTCTGGTACTCTCTCCATTTAATTACTGCAGTTCAGTTTACGGGCCTAGGATAAATGCAGTTACTGAAAGAGCCATACAACGGGTTCAAAATGCTTGTATCCGGTTTAGTTTAAAAATACCCAAACGCGAATATATTACTCCCTACTTAAACAAAAAATCTATCCTAAATATGAAAGCTAAACGAGAACTCCACTATGCGAGTCTTACACATAGTGTGATCTGGAACAAAAAGCCTGAATATTTATTTGAAAAACTAACATGGCTTAAAGAAGTCCAACAATTAAACCTCCGTTCTGTATCACAAAATTTGTTAAAAGTACCTGAACATAGATCTTCACGGTACAGAGGTTGCTTTAAAAGGAATGCCGCTAAGATCTGGAACGATCTGCCTCCTCCCCTTAGGAAGAAGACAGGAATAATATATTTTAAAAATAAATACAAAGCAGCGCTCCTAAAAAGATAAACCGCAACAGAATCCTGGAAGCATTCCTATCAGGTTTAGGAACTTCTAAGATTTACATTCAATGTAACCCAAAATTAAAATTGAAATTGATTAGTTGTAGGGTATTCAAAACTAGAATTTAAATTTTATTAATAAAAAAAAACAAACGCTGTATTTACATGGAAAGACACACTAACCTACACATAACATTAATACCACTTATTTCTCTTGTTCTCTCCCATACTCACACACTTAGCACAAAAATATTCACAATACAAACATACACATTTATCATAAATTTATCACTAACCACAGATAAAAGGGGCGTCTGAAAAACAGGGCCGCCCCGGGACTTGTTCCGGTGGCAGCATATACTGAGACGTTCCCTATTATCCGCCTTTAGTTTTAATAATTTTAATTTTAAGTATAAAATTATTTAAATTGGTGGATAATAAATAATATTTTCTTTCTTTCTTTCTTTCTAAAAAAAATCGCTTTGTTAGTTCATTCGGACTGAAAATTTAATAATAAATCAATTTCATATTATGTTAGGAATGTAAGTATCAGAAATATAATAATATATAGTATTAAAGGTATATAAGAATAAGGTCCTCGTATTGGTCGGAGGTTCGTTGGTCGGAGGTTCGTTGGTCGGAGGCTCGTTGGTCGGAGGTTCGTTGGTCGGAGGTTCGTTGGTCGGAGGTTCGTTGGTCGGAGGCTCGTTGGTCGGAGGTTCGTTGGTCGGAGGTTCGTTGGTCGGAGGTTCGTTGGTCGGAGGTTCGTTGGTCGGAGGTTCGTTGGTCGGAGGTTCGTTGGTCGGAGGTTCGTTGGTCGGAGGTTCGTTGGTCGGAGGTTCGTTGGTCGGAGGCGCTCGCCCTTTGGGTTATTGAGTTGGAGGATTAAGTAATTAGTTATAGAATATATTAGTACGAGAGAAAAATAATTTAGCCTACTGGTAGAAATACCGTACTACATTATAATAAAGATAATGCTCTTGCGGCTCTGTTTTGGAGCTACCTGTGATATTATTATCTTTAATGTATGATAAATAATTAATACAGACATTAATGAATGTGCCGAATTATTATTATTGCTATGTTTTTTTTGGCAGCATAACTACCATAGGAACACCAAGCTTATTCTGTTGAGGATTTTAAGTCGAAACGATTGTTATAAGTAAAAAATGTGATTGTGAAAAAGATCCTATTAGGGTGAGGGCAACCTCGTAATTATAGCTCCGATCAATCCCCACCGGGCTGCAGAGGGGAGGTGAGGTAGAGAGCGAGGGGGCAGGGGGGGGTCTGAATTAGGACCACCTGGGTAATGATGTGCCTGAGTGAAAGCCGCTTGAGTGGTCAGACGGTATTGGAGAAATGGCATCTTGGGCCCGCGCACAGCTAATAGACGTTTCATATCGAAGTGGATCTTTTACCTGTAATCCAACATGTTCATCATTTCGTGTATGCCTAGCTCCTTCTGGCTTGTAATCTATAAATTCCGTCAGTGATAAATAAACAATTTTTTATTTTCGGGCTAGCTACAATATCAAAGACAATACGGAGTAAAATAATAAAAATTGAGAAATTATAATTATGTTGGTATTTCTCAAACTTAAAGCGAGCATTAATCGGGCTTCTGAAAGATTCCCTGCGATTATTCTAGTTTTGGCTTTTTTTACCCAATAAATTTATATAGCGATTAGACCTGCAATACCAGTTTTAAAAGGCATACGTTATTTACATACGAGTACAACAGATCGTTTATCATGGTTTCATAATTACCTATATATCTATCTATTTATATAAATAAAAATGAATCACCGAAATGTTTGTACGCGCATAACTTCCAAACGACTGCACCAAATTGGATAAATCTTTCTTTTATGTGTTCGTTATTGTCAGGAGAAGGTTTATATGAAAAAAAAAATAAGTAGGGTAGGTGTAGGGTAGATGTTGTCCATAATGTAAAGAAGCCGGGGCGGGCCGCTAGTTTTGATATAAAACCATGGTAATATGACAAATGTTTTGACATTTCATCAATATAATGTTGCTTCGTATTGGAAATATTCTAGGTAGGATTTTAGGCTTTAAAGATTGTAAAAAAATGATGATAAAATTCACATCCAAACAGAAATGATAAGTTGAATTTAACAGCATTGATCTTTAATTTATTTCTTTATAATTTAATTTACGTTTAGGTACTCTGGTAACACATGTGGGATCCCAATGTGTCGATAAACAAGTAAGAGAAAGAATAACAAAAGAGAGTTTCTAAAGATTTCACTTTAATGAAATCTTATTTCAGCACTGTTTTCTTAGAAAAGACATACAATTGATCGAGTTTTTTCAACAAAATTAACGTTGTTTCAGAAAGCGTTAAATTGATTTAGCTTTTAGGCCGTAACATATCATCAATAATATTTATTGAAAGCAATAAATCAGTCAGGTAGAAAAATTCAATGTAACCGGTTAAAATAAATCAATTAAGAATGATTCATCGCATTTTGCAGTAAAATGTGTTAGTGATTTAGCCATTGCTGATGGTACTTTGGTAGTCTTTCTGAGCAGCATTTGCTGAGATTTAAGGGCAAGGTGAGGAGCTAATATTATTGATATCTTTATAGTTAATCTGTTTCAATATCTAGGTAGCGTACGAAAATATTATTTTCTTCCTTAGTTGGATTTTACTTGTGAACTTACGAAATCATGTAGTCTGAATCAAATATAAATTTTTATTTTTTTGAACTTTTAAAATTTTCGCGAGGTGTTTTGACCAAATCTATTTTACTTTACTGCACACAAGAAACACAGAAAAAAGTATGTCGAAAGAATAGTGAAAGATGGACGAAAAAACGTTTCGCGGTTTGGCTACGAACTTGTGCTACGTCGTAGCCTCGTAGCCTCGTAGCCGCGGTAGATATTTGCGTGGTATAAGTTTATTGTCTCGGGAAGCTTTCTTTAAACTTGACTAGATTTATTTTTTTACGAGTAAAAGCACTTAGTGATTCAGAATTTTTATTTCTTGCTTAACTCAACTGTAGATACAGAAAGAGGTTTTCTGCTTATTTAAATATTTATAAATAGCTTTTTTTTATATATTTTAGGAAGACTGAAAAATACTGACTTTTTCCTACAAGTATGACACTTTATATTTTTTTGTAATCTATCTACGTCTACGCGTCTACAATTACAAAAACGCAAGCATCACTTTAACTACATAGGTACCTATAAGATTATCAGTTTGAATCTTTTCGCCGTGTAAAGTAGTTAAAAGTCAAACTGCAATTATCTACTGCGATTACAGAGTCCTTGACACGCTTCAACACAATCAGAAGTGGAAACTAAGCAGAATAGATCAAACACCAAACGCTATCACGCTAACAATACATATATTTAACCAAAATATGACGTGATATGTTGTTGTTCTATAATTGTGCAAGATTGGAAAAAGAAAACGCTTTAAAAAATGAAGCTCTCAATATAAAAATACTTATCTTAAACTTATTCATTGTTATTTGATAGAATAATTTTCACGGGCCTTATTTGTCACGTCACGTCGTGCGCGTGGCAGCAGAAAAATCCTATTGTTATTGAAAAATCAAAATCAGAACGATAACTTCAATACAATACTTACAAATAACACAAGCACAACTACTTTATTGTGTGCCAAAAGAAAGTAAGCTACGAACATACTACGTCGTAGCAAGTCGCGTAGACAAGTGTCGATTTGAAAATAATAAACTTCAGTTGATACCTTACCAATTATAAACAAAATAAAATCTTCTTTTAAACGTAATTAAATTATTTATCTTCCGTCGCGTGGTACACTTAAAATTACGCAACTAAAAAAATACCTCACACAAAATGTTAAAATTTAATGTGGCATTTGGTTTTGGGTAGTTTTCATACGTAAACATTTTATTTGTTTCCTTTAATAAATAGAAATAGGACGGTATTTGTTTGGGTCGTGTTTGCTTAATATGTTTGTGTGTGTTTGGTTCGGAACACTGTTATTAGTAATATAATTACCAACATTAGTTTTAAATAACTATAGACTTTTTAAACTGTATGAACAAAATATGATATAAATGTTTTAAAATATTATAGTCGTCGAAAATAGTAAAGAAAAATAAAAAAAAACTGATAATTTTAAAGATTAGGTATCTACCCTTAAATGAACTTGTTAAAAGAGAAAAGAGTGGTATAAAAATGTTCATGAGTTGAATGTCTATTTGATTCCAATAGAATTTACGAGTGTTTTGAAACCGGCGGCTATGCTCCTTGGGCTGTTCGCGCGAATAACCGTCGATTGCAATTTTTATGTTTGTTGGAGTTGAGATTGAGAGTCTAGACTAGACCAGACGTCGTTTTTATTAGAGTTTCCAAAAGATGAAGATAATTTTATTATATAGTATCGGTTAAAGAATTGAATATGCTACACAAAATATTAATTTCGTCATCACAGATAACAGAATTAAGTTCTAGAATGATCAGAAGAATTGCTACAACCTCTCATATTTCGCAGAATTTTGGTGGAGCTTGGTGATTAGTATTGTAGTCTAATTGTAGTAAGTAATTGTAGTATAATATCAATATCGTATTTTATAATAAAATAAAATAAATATGTAGGTAAGGAATAAGTAAATATTTTAGTTTTAATACGTAGTAAACTCACAAGTTTAAACTAAGTTCGTAAAAGTTGTTTCAAAGTTTTACCTGTACATAGAAGTCCATCTAAGTTTTAAAATATTTTATAGTACAAATAAATAACTTACCATTATTATCGAGGATAAGCACAGCGACTACTTTGATATTTAAGAAAAAACACGTTTAAACTGCAATTTTTTAAACTTTTAATCGAAGGAGGCTACGGAACTACTTGTCTAGTGATTATTGGTATTGCTATTTAGCGTCACGATCTTTAAGATTGATAGCGAGAAGTTAAGTTTATTTGTTTTAGCACGATCTTGTGTGACGTGGACTGTAACGTCACATGTTGACGGCAAGTCAGGCAGACGGCGCGGCGTGGTCTGCCGCCAACGTTTGCCGCCCTACGGCCTACGGCTCGTTGGGCGCCACTCTAACTTTGCCTATCTTAGATATGGATAAGTGTGTGCTTAAGTGAACGAAAGTTTGTGTTAATCTTATAAGAACATAGACTTTATTGAGTTACCGAAATATCTAGTTGGTTTATTTGTGCTCTATATGATTGTGGTTTCCCTATTAATTTTTTTACACTGAGAAAAATTTAATGAGCCGTACACCTTAAAGAATTAGCAAAGCTCTAGAAAATACGTAGAAAAACGGGATAGACGGACGTAATGAGCTAGACGCATGACGTAATGAGCTAGACGCATGACGCGTATGAGTTTTAGACTCATTATAAGTACAATTGCTACTTAATTTAGGGTATTTCTACTTAATTTAGACTAATTCGTCGACTCATTGTAAAGAGTGACTTACCTCAGTGCACTTTGTTCTCAGTGTACTTATTTTAACAGTTACGAGCATAATAATTAAAGGCAAAAAACATTTCTCATAAAGATGTTGAGTAAAGATTTACATGCTAGCGGTTTATCTATCCACGCACTCTACCTATATTTTATACAGATGCATCACAGTAGGGACGTAAACTGATTAACATACGGCACGGCGAAACAAACATGCGATTACCATGTTTATTCCTCAACAAATACGGATAACATTCCACGACACTCGCTTAGAACTTTAAGGGATTTTAACGTATTAATGTTAAGTTAGGTATATTGTTAACTTTCATTAAACGCAACAATCTAGAGTTTATTTTCAATTATACTCTTGTCTATTCGTTCAAAAGTATTTTTTTTTTTATTCGAATTAAGATTTTTACAAATCATTTTTCGACGTCAAAGCTATCATGGATGGCACTTTCACTACCAGTGTACGCCCTCTGTGGAGAAGAACGGCCAGAATAACGTTTTCCTATCATCATTATAATCAACGTCATTCTATTGCACATCTCTTAAGCCGTTATTTGCCTGATCTGATTGAGTTCATACTAACTACTACCCTACGACGAAATACGTTGCCCTTCTTTATCAAAAACCCTGGTATTACAGAGCCGCCAACAACGTCTACTGACATAGCCGTCACGCTACATTTGGGATTTGCACTGTTTTGTCGATTGCAAGTCTCCATATCTACCTATATACTTGATTTACTCTGAAATTATCGGTTCTGTGGCAGATACGAGAACATTATGACGACTTGCCTTCAGCTACCACTGCTTCAGTTCTTCGAGCTTTGTCGGTAACTTCCATTTCCTATCTACGGGAGAATATACATTTTTAATTTGAAGTACATTGGTTTGTGTACTTCTAGTTAGAACCTCTTATGTCAGTTTTTAGTTACTGTATTCTGTTTGAGCACGTTGTATTTGAATAGAGATAATTTAAGATACATTTATGGCAATAATAACCGCCACACAAAAAGAAGTTCCAAAAAAGATGTTACTTTACTTACGCGAATATTTTACCACGTTATACTCATGAAAGTTCCCAAGGGATGTCGGATCCTTTAGATAACGTGCACATTCTACCTCCTTCCGACCCTTGGCCCAACACAAAATTTAAGGCCCCAAAATGCCATTATGATGTGAAAATCACGGGCTTTCTAACGTTAAACCAGAGCTGAACTCAGAACCCTTTTGATATTTAAATGATAAATTGTGTGAAAAGCTCTCTAATTATTTGATCTATATTGTAAGAGTCTCTTCATACTAGTAATGACACGAGTCAAATCGTGAATAATTATTACGACATTCGTAGCAGTTGCTATTTCTGAAGAAATAACACGCAAGTACTATTACTTATTCCGTGAAGTAACTACGCACTCCGAAAAAGTGATGTCTTTCGATGCTCTCTAGAGGAATATTTGTGCTCGCGTGTGCTAACGTGTGCTCGCGTTAGTATTTGCAACTTTATTTTGCGGCAAAAAGATGTGCCTGGAGACTCGGCGGCGGTGGCGGCGGCGGCGGCGGCGCGGCGGCGCAACTTGTCTTGAGTCAGGTCCATAAATTAATGATCATACCCAAATGAATACAATGTGAGAAAACCATTACGCACCAGTGATTTCAAAACTTAATTTAATATTAAGGACTTAGAAGATTTAAATATTACGCAACTCCATACAAAAGACTTCAACGAATCCCTTTTAATTCATTGGTATCCAAACTGTCTGCGATGTTTTCTCGACATTTTCGGATGATCTCTATTTCTATAGCACAGTTTAGGTATTCTTGGGGTATCGACTATTGGATCTTCATCATTCGGCCAGTTGATAAAGAGTTTTGGATATTATATAAATAGATTGAACGTCTATAGTACCTGTATAAAAGCTCATGAGCTCTGCATTTAAAGTTATTGGGTTCAACAGCAACAGTCGCGGGTGTTCAATATGCAACACCCGCGACTGCCCGGATTGCAACCTCCAATCACTCCTCGTGGCTGTATGACGACGTGTCGAGTGCGTCGTTTTGGACTGGTATGTACGTACAGTCAGATACATAAGTGGATTCATATCAGTGTCTATACTTTGAAATATCTTTTTAATAATCCTTTTTCGTATTTTTTTATCCTAGTGTATACAGGCTCGTACACTTCATCTATAACAGCGAAAATTAAAAAATATATATATTTAGAATAATTTAGTATAGTACATTACAGGTTTAAGACTAGTATTATGTCATTGAAAAAAAAAACTTACTTAGTTTAAAGCTACCTATTGCGATTTGCGATCCTGTGCTCTTGTTTTTGTACTTAAAAGATACCCGCTTAAGCAATGTGTGGTGACATGGCCCTCGTGCCACAAGTATTTCTAAAGAATTTAACTTTTTAGTCCTATAATTACAGCAAAACAAAGTATCCTCCCTTTTATATCCCTTTCTGTGTGTGGGTAAGAGCAAAGAACGATGTAATTTTGTTTGACGTTTTGAAGGAATATTAATATTTCGAGTGATATTTTTTGTCCACAACGATTTCAAAATGTGTAATTACGACGGCATACATGCAGCAAAACTAACCTAACGGATAAACTGTAACGGGTGAAATAAAAGATGTAACAGGTAAAACAGGTAGCATGTCTTGCGTCTCCGTTTCGGCTTGGGCAAAAATGTTTTCGTATGTCCGGTGGATATAAGGCCGTAAGGCAATAAGGCCGCCTGTTGACTCTTGTTTTTATGTTTCTGTTATGCTTTCCTGTTTTGTTTTCGTTTGGTGTCAATAAAGTATGTTTGTATTGTATTGTATTGATGTTCGGCGGTTCTTCTCTACAGGCTTCGTCTACAGGTCGCATTTCTCAAACTACTCTCGTGAAATCGATTCAAAGATTTTTTCAAAATGGTGGATATGTAGGTTGAAAACGTAAACATAGTACATATTTAAAGCTATGCAAAAGCAGATACGCACTCACAGAGTCACATAGTGAAATAAACGTGATTTACTCAAAATTATTTTATCAACACACGTAAAGGGGCCCCGTAGACGATCAAACGGTTTGATTCAAACACGTAGTTTGGTTTGACTCAAACCATTTTGATCGTTTACAAAGGTGGTTTGAACGGTTTGTCAAACATTTACGTGTTTGAAGCATGTTTGATGCAATTTCATATTTGGCGACATCGTATTAGGAGCAATCCTGTAATGATGACGTCTTTTGTAATTATTAGTTTTAAATAAATTTTGTTGTGTTTGACGCGTCAGAAGTGTAATTACGACAGCGTACAGAATCAGACTGCGCAGAGCCGTTTGACAAACCGTTCAAACCGACCTCAAACGGTTTGATCAAACACGTAAGGTTTGAGTCAAACCGTTTGACCGTCTCCGGGGCCCTTAAGAGATGGTAGGAGGGAGAAAAGTAGGGTATGGAACTGTCAACGCACGATTTCAATTCGCACTTGACAGTCTTTTTTATTGTTACGGGGAGGATCCTTGATAGGTCCAACATCTGTTTTTGGCAACTCCACGAAATTATTATCATGTCAAGTTAAACATCGCATGTTATGTATCGCAAGTTACCTAATACTTGTCCACTACTGCGTACCGATTATTTTTATTTGTTTGTAAAATGTAATTATTCTTCCAGTGTAGGTATCTAGTTATACAATGTCTAAAACCTATATTTATAATCATCAACAGCAGCTCAAATACGTTCCCACCGAAAGGTTCGAGCCTGCCCTGCAGGTTTTATCCTTCACTGAAAGAGCGTCGAACTAACGTACATTATGAATTCGAAAATCTCATTGGTACGTGGTGGGGATTGAAACCGCGTCTCCCGGACGGAAGATAGCGGCCATGTCACTACACCACCGATGCTTCATAATATAAAGTTGAAACTTATATTCTCGTAATTCTTTTTGGGATTACGCTTTTTAATCGACTTGTTTTGCGATGGTTATTAGTCTAGTTCAGTATACAGAGATAGGGAAATATAAACACATACTTAGAGAAAATTTCCAAGTTTATTACTTACATTATGTACGTATATCTTAATAATATGTATATTAAAACACTTATGACTAGTCATGATCTTAATTACTAAGATAATATCAAAGTCAGGTAGGTAATAAACATACATTATTTATATAAAACAAACTGCTTATACAGGCTGTTTGTTAGATTTAATCTACCTATTAATTTATGAATATTGTGATCTTTGATTTCCATATTATTTACCAAAAATGTCAACAAAAAAATGTAAACAAGTAACAGCTGTTACGAAATTTAGTCACAATCTGGCGTATCTATTTAGAAATTCAAATTATAATTGGAAAGTCGGAAAAATAAGTGACCGAATTCCTGGACGTATATTTTTTTGTTAGTATAACATTTAAGATCTATATTACTGCAAGTAAGTATGTTTATAAACAGCTTATTATAATATACAATCATGTGTTATTCATTTTTTACACCGAATAATGTTTAGTATCTATTCGTAAACGAAAAAATAAAATAAAATATAAATGCACTTATACTAATATTTAAAACGTCTAGCGGGTCTACTTAGGTTTATTAGTCTTTAAAAGATACAAAACTTATGGATCGTAGAAAACTTGTAGCGAATTTCAACCAGCTTATTACCGACGATGGCTAGAGCTTCGGATACGGCGGCGTAGCAATAAATTGGCTGCGTTTACTACATAGCTGTGGTAGTAGAAATATTATATTAATTGATATTTTAAAAGTACACTCAAAGAGCATTTTAATTAGTAAAATCATATTATTATATTATAATTGATCACAAAACAGATATAAAAACTGAGCGCTAACTCGGTTTTAGTGTTGATTTCATAAAAATGGGCGGTGTTCTAAACGTTGTCTTGAAATAATTCACTTTGAAACCCCAAAATATGCCAAACTGATTATTCGTATAAATTCTTACGAATATCATGCACTAATAAACTACTCATATAATTTCTATCTTTCGTCAAACACTCCATAATATCAAAATGATCCATGTCATCCTTGATTTCCAAATACATGTTCTGCATCAAGCAATTATTGTGGAGGAGGTCATAAAATTCTCTGGACTGTTTCTTGAACGTCGGGCTGTCGTTCTCACCAGCTAGAATGTATATCCGTACTCTCTTTGCTTTGAGGTGCGTGTAGCAGTCAAACTGCGGGGATAGAGCCTCGGCCCATTCGCGAGGTAGCTGGACCCTCTCATTGACTGAAGTGTGTACTACCTCCCGCAAGTCGTACACTCCAGATATGAGGAAAGCTCCTTGTAGCCGATCAGAGCCTGGTGTGTTCTGAAGGAAGTCAGCGTTGGACAGTAGTTTAGCTACCAGGTGCGCGCCTGCGCTGTGGCCGGCGAAATACACGCCTCTGTAACAACCAAAAATAATAATTAAGGCGGGGTTATGCGGAAATACCGCCCATAAATCGCTTCTTTGACGATCAAATACTAGCACTTCTACTGATGCCATAAATGTCAAAAAATATGCCAACAAAATATACCCTTATTTAAATTTTAAATCGAGTAGATCGAGTACATTATAATAATTTAAAAACAAAAAGTACAAGCTTTTTAAAAAAAGCAGCAAAATATTTTTTGACGTCCTTTGATCTCGTAACTTAAAGCGATAACCATAGTTTTTTTTCGTTAACTTCCTATTTTTGACTTAGATTTTAAATCGATTATATTTTTCATAAACTCGGCCGTTTTCTGTTAATAAGCAAAAGAGTTCAAGAAAAACGAGTTTATCGCACGATTCCTGCGCAGTGTCGGATGTAACCACCGTGAAGCATCGCACGCTAATATGAACGTTATTTCAGTAATGCGGCGATTGAGCTTTCAACTAAAGCGCGTTGAGTTGCAAATTTTTGGCATAACCCGGCCTGCACAAGTCGAGTGTTTAATTGTATGAAAAACTATAGCGTATTTATTTTTATTGTATTTCATTGTTAAAAATACGCATATAAGAAAAAAAAACACCAACGAATTCGATTCGTCAAATCGAGAACAACGGAATAATTACACCGTGAATTATTTATTACCAATAATCGAATACATACACAAAGTGACACAAATAAGTAAACACGATACGATATCCGGGACTAAAAACGAGCTGCCTGTTTGGAATACAAAATTATAATTATCTTTAGTTACTAATACGAGAGGTACTCTAATTTTACCAAGAAGAAACGTAATATCTGACCTTGTTGAAACCCTTTAGGCCAACTATGTCATGGGTAAAACAGGTATTTATCAATGTATTAAATGGTGTAAAGGAGGTTCAACATCTCATGTCCTGAGCCAATCAGACCCATCTTTCACGAGGAACAAGAAATTGGCGACTGGACGCTCAAAATATTCGAAGCCAATCGCTCAAGTAAGACGAGAGAAAAGAAAAGAGAGAATTAAATATTCAAGAGTCTGACCTGGAGTTCATTTTATCAGCATACTCGAACACGAATCTGGCTGAGTTCTGTATCTGAGCGAGGATCTCGGGCAGCGTGGCCACGGGACACAGGTCGTAGCCGACCACCACAGTCTTCACGCGGGCGCGGTGCAGCGGCCCGGCTGGGTAACGGGACACCTCCCTGCTCAGCTCCTGCCAGAAGCCCCCGTGGATGAACACCAAGATAGGAGCATCTGGAAACAATATTGTAATTTTTTGGCTACTGATTTTTAAATGTCAACGGACTTGACGCTTCCTGAAACTCTCGACGCAAACGGCATAATTTGTCAAGCTTATTATTATTTTTGCTTATTATTTTTAAATCTGCTTAAATTTAATAAATATCCTGTTATAATTATAACAATGACCGAGCGTTAGTACGAGTATATAGAGTTAGTACGAATCCTGAAAGGAGCACGTAAAATAATAACTCTGCAAGACGATCTCCAGTTTAGAACAGACATTGCAGGCTGTTGTGACACCTTGATTGTACGAAAGTAAGATTATTCCGTGCTTTAGAAAAGACGTTAAACCGTTGGTTCGTTCACGTAACTTTTAACGAGATAGTCTTATCTCGATGACGACGACACGTGACATTTCAATCTTGTACAAGGATCTTATTTTTTCCAGGAGGCCGGCGTAAAATCAAATCAAATCAACGGCCCGTTACAGTCCACTGCTGGACTATGAGCCTCCTCCACTTAAGTGGAGGGTTTTGCCATAATCTCCACGCTTGGCAGGTGGGTTGGAGATCGCAGATTAAAAGGTTACTGTATCAGAGAGCGCTGCTGCCCGTTACCTGTTCAATGTGTAGTCCCTAAGTCGCCTCTTACGACATCCACGGGAAGAGTAGGGGTTGGTGACAAATGTATTCTACTCTGCCGTCACTACACGGCGGGAGTCTGGCGAAAGTGGTATGTTAAACATAATATTACCTATATTGTATACCTTTATTTTAATTGTGAGAACTACTTCCTTACATGGCTTTATCTGAGTGGCATATAATTTTTACCTCTGAAATAACGGATTATCTTTCGATTTTGATTGTCTGTCATCTTACTGTCTTTCAGGTTCAATTCCCGGTTCAGGCATGAGTATTGTGAAATCCACGAATGCAGTTTAAATTATTTTTAAAAGCAAACCTTTTCAGTAAGTACTTTCCTCTAGGTGGCATAGTCGTAGGACGCGCGCCCTGTATAGGATGTATATATTGGTATTAGGTATGGCTTAACTCGGGAGATTAACTACATTGTAAAATGATAACAAAGTGTTTATATAAAATGATGAATGAAATGACGGCATTATGTGTACCAGTGGCAGTGAAACAAAGGTTTCATTTACTATTACTGGAAGTGATCGTCACACATCATAACAAAGGCACCTAACAAAGATTGAGGTCATGGATTTTGTGGAACGAAACCAATGCGCATGCGGGCTCAGGGCTATACGATACAGTAATTACCTTTTGATTGGATCAGCAACAAATCGACACCTTTGTACCTACTACTAAATCGCTGGCTATTTTTGTCTCGCCTATCTGCTGTCTAGAGTAATAATGCTAAGTATTCCAATATTCCACGTGCAGTTTTAGTTCATTTACTTAGTACCGTATGGGGATATTTAAATTTTACTTTCGTTTAATTTATAAACGAAACGTTTTCGTTTTATTTTAGGTTTGTTATTATAAATAAAGTAAAAAAATGTACGACGACAGCGATCATAGCACAACGCGACGTCATCTACACGGATGGACAATTACAAAGAACCAATTATCGGAATCTACTTGATACAAAAAATTCACAGATTTCGTGCCTTTATACGACTATCGTGCACATTGGAAATGAATAATTCGTCAAAAAGGGCTAACCCTTACCCGATCGTTTTGTTTTAAACTCAAATTGTAGCTGACTAAATTTTCCAGAGGAGATTTTCTCAAATTTTTGATATCGTCCCTGGAAAAGCAAAATTACTGATCCGCCAAACAGGCGATATTGAGTTATATGATAATTATATAATAATTATATATAACTCAATATCGCCTATTTGGCGGATCTTATATAACTCAATGTCGCCTTTTTGGCGGATCAGTAATTCTGCTTTTCCAGTGACAATATAATAATTATATATTACTCAATATCGCCTATTTGGCGGATCAGTAATTTTGCTTTTCCAGTAACGATATCATTCTTCGTTTCCAAAATACCCAGCGCCAAAATCAAAAATTCAGAAAAAAATGTTTTTTTTTTTCACTATTTCGGCCATAACTTTTTTCGTTTTTGACTTTCTCGAATAATTATTTTTGCACCTTACAGCTCTAATGAATAAGCGTTTTTTGAGCTATTTTTGAATATTATATCTTCACAACTCGAGATATCTTTTTCGTGAAATCGGAGCCTACACTGGAGCGAACGAAAATACATTTTCCAATGTCAAAATAAATGTTTCTCATTATCCTACGACGTTTACATACACCACGTGTTAGCAAAATAACGCAAATTAGAAGTGTTAGAAATTGAACAACTTTTGTTCCAGAAGTTCCACAAGATCTAAAAAAAAACTTTTCATACAAACTGATTCGCAGGGGGCCGTTTTATGAAGCTACAAGTTACAAATTACAAGTACAATTTGATGACATTGCGTAGACAATGAGGTAAAACGATAAGGGCTTCCAGTTTTGGCGAATTGGCTACGCAATAAACAAATAAATAAATAAATTGTAACTTGTTACAGATCTCGCCAAACTTCTAGTCCACTCTGAACACGGCACGATTCGCGTCGCAGTAGCAAAATATAGGTAAAACCGATAACGCGCAATGCGCGAAGCAACTTCAGGGCGGACTGGAAGTTTGGCGCGAACTGTACTAGTAAATTATTGCTTTGTGAAACGGGCCCCTGATTGAGTCAATTTGTATGAAACTAAAAAAAAATATATGTGCGAAGTTAAAAAAGTTGTGGAAGAAAAGTTGTTCAGTTTCTTGGGCTGACCTACCCGAGACCCGAGAGGTGTTGCGTTATTTTGCTAACATATTGTATAATATTATTCAACCATAGGTTATACTTCAGAGTGCTCACCATCAGGCAAGTCTGTTCCCAATATGTCCAGTTTCTGTCCAGGTGTTGACCCATATTCAATTTCCAACTTGTGAGGTATTGAATTTGTCACCACTTCACTCTCTGGAAAATAATAAACAAACAAAATGTATTTACTTTGCCTTTTTCAATGATTCTGCAATGAATTCTTATACAAATATTAATATTTAGAAGCAAGTTTTGTATGTTAGGAGTACCTATTATGTAGCATAGAGATAAACCAGCCAAAACGATTTCTCATCTCAATAAAAAATAATCGGGAACTGTTGTTCGCGTCGAGCTTGTCCACGCAAAGCAAGCAAGAGCGTGGAGCAAAAGCAAATTTAAGACGAAGTTACTACTAATAAAATATAAAGTTTGTATGACTGTGGGATGGAACGTTTGTACTGTAATTTTTTTATTTTTATGCGTAAACGACTGTAAAGAGATTAATAACATCTTTTACGATGAAAACGGCGTGAGAGTGCACAGTATACATAAAGCAGCGATTATAAATGCTGATACAGAGAATAACTCAATCCGTCCTGAACTCACATCAATTCTAAATCACGATAATAAAGAACATTAGTGTCGCCAGCCACCTACCATTACCCCCAATCAGATCTATTCAGGCTTATCTCACGCAGTCGTGTCTAAATCCTCAGCTTGAAGAATTAACTCTCTTGATTCGTATTAAAGGTAGGTATGAGTATAACTTTACTTTTCTCTATCAAAACTTGACATTTAACTATTATAGATAGCGTAATTTTTGGGGTATTCAAAATGGCTAACCAGACTCAAGTCAAGCGCATTATACCATTGTGCATTTAGAAGGCAGTCGGCTGTTTCTCTTTCAGGAATTCCCTCATGTGACAGGCTCTGGGTCTTTTCGTATTCTTACTAAAAATTAAAGAGGATTTATTACACCTACCTGTGGTAACGAAGTTCACGTGATGGTTAAGTACCTCCTGAGGGTCTGCAAATCGCTGGGACCAGGCACTGGGCTTATACTCCTTCTCCAAGTCTATAGACTCTGTTATGATCGACATTTTTGCAGCTGGTGGTGGAGGTGGCGCCTGGAGAAAAACAACAAAAGTTCATCATGGGGCATTATTAACGGATTCATCGTTTTGACTGGAGCTATTGATTTTTGAAAATTTGGGAAATCGCTAGAAGGATTTTTACAAGCGGGCGACTCGACTACTTATATCTTCAGACTCATGTTCATTATCTAAGTACTTACCTACTTACTTGTAACGGAAAATGTAACGGTAAGTATTAATGATAACCGGTCATAGTATTTACCTCATGGTTTAGTAAATATGATGAAAACCGTGAAATTTCTCCTTTTTTCCCTAACTGACCTAACTATATACCTACCGAAGTGGTAATATAGCGGCCGCAGACTTAATGTGAAATTCATCTCTGTTTTTGTCATTCTGTTGTTATTTATATTCCACTACTGTTTTCAGTAAAAGTAAATTAAAATGAATGAGCTTCTTTGGTCGGTACGGTAACTAAAGGATTTCTTTTTTTTTTAACGAGTTTTTTCGTTTCTTATTTTCATCACACACAATTCAACACATAATTTAAAAAATACATACTCTTTGTGCAACGTTCGTCATGTATTAGTTTTTCGTATAACCTGGTCTATACAAAGCAAGAGTATTCCGCCTCGCCTGTATATTGCTTTCCATCAAACAGTGGTCAAATACGAACCTATATAACATATACCTAGCCTACTAAATATAAATATAAGATGTCTAAAACATTCAATAAAGGTTCGTAAGAATAACCAGTTAAGCTGCATTTTAATGAAGTAAGTAGAATAAGTACCAAAACTGGTTTGCCCATCTTATTCACAACATAAATAATAATTTTATGTTTACAAAACTTCAAACATGTATAGGTAGATTATTTTTCTTACAAATTTTATTTCATACCACATAGCTCATAATATTAATAAAAAGTTAAGCGCCTGTAGAGTAGGCTTTTTTAACCTACTTTTAATCAACGTTTAATACCTGGTATATTTTAGACTTATACTGCCGAGGTCCCTGGGGTTCACGCATACAATTAACACATAGCACTCTCAAAATATTTTTAATAAACTTTTTCACAAACTGTGTGACTGTGTACATGTTGTTACAGCACAAAATACGTGTCACCTG